>JAQIHN010000102.1:381689-779709 GCA_027917425.1 Gastrophryne carolinensis
AGAGAAGGAGGGAATGAGAGAGAGAGAAGGAGGGAATAGAGAGAGAGAAGGAGGGAATGAGAGAGAGAAGGAGGGAATGAGAGAGAGAGAGAAGGAGGGAATGAGAGAGAGAGAAGGAGGGAATGAGAGAGAGAAGGAGGGAATGAGAGAGAGAGAAGGAGGGAATGAGAGAGAGAAGGAGGGAATGAGAGAGAGAAGGAGGAATGAGAGAGAGAAGGAGAGAGAAATGAAAGAGAGAGAGAGAAGGAATGAGAGAGAGAGAAGGAGGGAATGAGAGAGAGAAGGAGGGAATGAGAGAGAAGGAGGGAATGAGAGAGAAGGAAGGATGGAAGAGAGAGAGAGGAAGAGAGAGAGAGAAGGAGGGAATGAGAGAGAGAGAAGGAGGGAATGAGAGAGAGAAGGAGGGAATGAGAGAGAGAGAAGGAGGGAATGAGAGAGAGAAGGAGGGGAATGAGAGAGAGAAGGAGGGAATGAGAGAGAGAGGAGGGAATGAGAGAGAGAGAGGAGGGAATGAGAGAGAGAGAAGGAGGGAATGAGAGAGAGAGAAGGAGGAATGAGAGAGAGAGAAGGAGGGAATGAGAGAGAGAAGGAGGGAATGAGAGAGAGAAGGAGGGAATGAGAGAGAGAAGGAGGGAATGATGAGAAGGAGGAATGAGAGAGAGAAGGAGGATAGAGGAGATGAGAGAGAAGGAGGGAATGAGAGAGAGAAGGAGGGAATGAAGAGAGAGAAGGAGGGATAAGAGAGAGAGAGAAGGAGGAATGAGAGAGAGAAGGTGGAATGAGAGAGAGAAGGAGGGAATGAGAGAGAGAAGGAGGAATGAGAGAGAGAGAAGGAGGGAATGAGAGAGAAGGAGGGAATGAGAGAGAGAGAAGGAGGGAATGAGAGAGAGAGAAGGAGGGAATGAGAGAGAGAGAGAGGAGGGAATGAGAGAGAGAAGAGGGAATGAGAGAGAGAGAAGGAGGAATGAGAGAGAGAGAAGGAGGGAATGAGAGAGAGAAGGAGGGAATGAGAGAGAGAAGGAGGGAATGAGAGAGAGAAGGAGGGAATGAGAGAGCGAGAGAAGGAGGAATGAGAGAGAGAGAAGGAGGGAATGAAGAGAGAGAAGGAGGGAATGAGAGAGAGAAGGAGGGAATGAGAGAGAGAAGGAGGGAATGAGAGAGAGAGAAGGAAGAGGAGAAGGAGGGAATGGAGAGAAGGACGGGAATGAGAGAGAGAAGGAGGGAATGAGAGAGAAGGAGGGAATGAGAGAGAAGGAGGGAATGAGAGAGAGAGAAGGAGGGAATGAGAGAGAAGGAGGGAACTGAGAGAGAGAAGGAGGGAATGAGAGAGAAGAGGGGAATGAGAGAGAGAAGGAGGGAATGACGAGCGAGAGAAGGAGGGAATAGAGAGAGAAGGAGGGAATGAGAGAGAGAGAAGGAGAATGAGAGAGAGAAGGAGGGAATGAGAGAGAGAGAGAAGGAGGGAATGAGAGAGAGAGAATGAGGGAATGAGAGAGAGAGAGAAGAGAGGGAGATGAGAGAGAGAAGGAGGGAATGAAGAGAGAGAAGAAGGAGGGAATGAGAGAGACGAGAAGGAGGGAATGAGACGAGAGAAGGAGGGAATGAGAGAGAGAGAAGGGAGGGAATGAGAGAGAGAGAAGGAGGGAATGAGAGAGAGAGAAGGAGGGAACTGAGAGAGAGAAGGAGGGAATGAGAGAGAGAGAGAAGGAGGGAATGAGAGAGAGAAGGAGGGAACTGAGAGAGAGAGAAGGAGGGAATGAGAGAGAGAGAAGGAGGAATGAGAGAGAGAAGGAGGAATAGAGACGAGAGAGGACGGAGGGAATGAGAGAGAGAAGGAGGAATGAGAGAGAGAAGGAGGGAATGAAGAGAGAAGGAGGGAATGAGAGAGAGAGAAGAGGAAGGAGGGGAAATGACGAGAGAGACGAAGGAGGGAATGAGAGAGAGAGAGGAGGGAATGAGAGAGAGAGGAAGGAGGGAATGAGAGAGAGAGAGACGGGAATGAAGAGAGAGAGAGGGAAAGAGAGAGAGGAGGGAATGAGAGAGAGAAGGAGGGAATGAGAGAGAGAGAAGGAGGGAATGAGAGAGAAGGAGGCAATGAGAGAGAGAGAGGAATGAGAGAGAAGGAGGGAATGCGAGAGAGAAGGAGGGAATGAGAGAGAGACGGAGGGATAAGAGAGAGAAGGAGGGACTGAGAGAGAGGAGGGAATGAGAGAGAAGGAGGGAATGAGAGAGAGAGAGAGGGAATGAGAGAGAGAAGGAGGGAATGAGAGCAGAGAAGGAGGGAATGAGAGAGAGAAGGAGGAATGAGAGAGAGAGGCAGGGATAAGAGAGAGAAGGAGGGAATGAGAGAGAGAAGGAGGGAAAGAGAGAGAGAAGGAGGGAATGAGAGAGAAGGACGGGAAAGAGAGAGAGGAGGAATGAGAGAGAGAGAAGGAGGGAATGAGAGAGAGAAGGAGGGAATGAGAGAGAGAGAAGGAGGGAATGAGAGACGAGAAGGAGGGAATGAGAGAGACAGGAGGGAAAGAGAGAGAGAAGGAGGGAAAGAGAGAGAGAAGGAGGGAATGAGAGAGAGAGAAGGAGGAATGAGACGAGAGAGAAGGATGGAATGAGAGAGCGCAAGGAGGAATGAGAGAGGGAGGGAATGAGAGAGAGAAGGAGGGAATGAGAGAGAGAGACGAAGGGGGGAATGAGAGAGAAGGAGGGATAAGAGAGAGAGAAGGAGGGAATGAGAGAGAAGCGAGGATAAGAGAGAGAGAAGGAGGATAGAGAGAGGAAGGAGGGATGAGCGAGAGAGGAGGAATGAGAGAGAGGACTGAGAGAGAGGAGAGAAGGAGGGAATAGAGAGAGAGAAGGAGGGAAGAGAGAGAGAGAAGAGAGGAGATAGAGAGAGAAGGAGGAATGAGAGAGCGAAGGAGGGAATGAGAGAGAGAAGGAGGTAATGAGAGAGAAGGAGGGAATGAGAGAGAGAGAGAGAGAGAGGAGGGAATGAGAGAGAGAAGGAGGGAATGAGAGAGAGAGAGGAGGGGAATGAGAGAGAGAAGGAGGAATGAGAGGAGAATGAGAGAGAAGGAGGGAATAGAGAGAGAGAGAAGGAGGGAATGAGAGAGAGGAAGGAGGGAATCGAGAGAGAGAGAGGAGGGGAATGAGAGAGAGACGGAGGATAGAGAGAGAGAAGGAGGGAATGAGAGAGAGAAGAGAGAGAAGGAGGTAATGAGAGAGAGAGAGGGGAATGCGAGAGGAGGAAGAGAGAGAGAGAGGGAATGAGAGAGAAGGAGGGAATGAGAGAGAGAAGGAATGAGAGAGAGAGAAGGAGGGAATGAGAAGAGAGAAGGAGGGATAAGAGAGAGAGAAGGAGGGAATGAGAGAGAGAGAAGGAGGGATAAGAGAGAGAGAAGGAGGGAATGCGAGAGCGAGGAGGAAGAGAGAGAGAGAGTAATGAGAGAGAGGAGAGGAAGCGAGAGGAATGAGAGAGAGAAGGAGGAATGAGAGAGAATGAGAGAGAAGGAGGAAAGAGAGAGAGAAGGAGGAATGAGAGAGAGAAGGACGGAATGAGAGAGAGCAGAGAAGAGAGAGAGGCGGAATGAGAGAGAGAAGGAGGGATAAGAGAGAGAGAAGGAGGAATGAGAGAGGAAGGAGGAAAAGAGAGAGACGAAGGATGAGAGAGAGAGAAGGGAATGAGAGAGAGAGAGGAGGATGAGAGAGAGAGAGAAGAGGAAGAGAGAGAGATGAAATGAGAGAGAGAAGAGGGAATGAGAGAGAAGGAGGGATGAGGAAGAAGAAGGGAATGAGAGAGAGAGAAGGAGGGAATGAGAGAGAGAAGGAGGGAATGAGAGAGAAGGGCAATAGGTTGGGGTCCCCCGGGGCTGCGCTGTGAGCGGCTCTTCCTGGCTCCCGGAGGGGATTCCCTGGCCCCGCCCCCTCTCACTCTCACATCGAAACCTGCGAGCGATACCCCCTTTCTCTGTGACGTCACATAAGGTGGTGGGCGGGGCGGTATCGGCTGCGCCTACACTGGAAGGGGGCGTGGCCGGAAATCTCGAGGGATCTGCAGCGGCCGCCACCTCATCATCACACACCTTGTCCGGGAGCCGCCGAGACTTCAGGGGCCACAACCGGAGAGCCGAGGGGCCACACCCGGCCCGCAACGGAGCTTCTCTGACTACACGGCTGGCCCCGGGCCACCAACTGCACCCCAGCGGGCCACAATGAGGAACCCGGACACCTCCAACATCAAGTACAACCACCGGCCGCAGGTAAGTCCCCGACTGTGTGTGTGTATGGGGGGGTGATTGGACGATCCTCACCAATGCTGGGCCACAGAGCTGACAATCACTGCTGGCCATACAGTATAGGCTGTGTATCTCTTGTGCAATCTGATTGGACGATCCACATCAGTGCTTGGCCACAGAGCTGACAATCACTGCTGGCCATACTGTATAGGGCTGTGTATCTGCTGTGCAATCTGATTGGACGATCCCTCACCAATGCTTGGCCACAGAGCTGACAATCACTGCTGGCCATACAGTATAGGCTGTGTATCTGCTGTGCAATCTGATTGGACGATCCTCACCAATGCTTGGCCACAGAGCTGACAATCACTGCTGGCCATACAGTATAGGGCTGTGTATCTCCTGTGCAATCTGATTGGACGATCCTCATCAGTGCTTGGCCACAGAGCTGACAATCACTGCTGGCCATACAGTATAGGGCTGTGTATCTCCTGTGCAATCTGATTGGACGATCCTCATCAGTGCTTGGCCACAGAGCTGACAATCACTGCTGGCCATACAGTATAGGGCTGTGTATCTCCTGTGCAATCTGATTGGACGATCCTCACCAATGCTTGGCCACAGAGCTGACAATCGCTGCTGGCCATACATTATAGGGCTCTGTATCTGCTGTGCAATCTGATTGGACGATCCTCATCAGTGCTTGGCCACAGAGCTGACAATCACTGCTGGCCATACTGTATAGGGCTCTGTATCTGCTGTGCAATCTGATTGGACGATCCTCACCAATGCTTGGCCACAGAGCTGACAATCGCTGCTGCCCATACAGTATAGTGCTGTGTGATCTGATTGTATGATCCTCACTAATGCTGGGCCACAGAGCTGACAATCTGCATTGTATAATCCTCTTCCAAGGTCCCTATACAATCTGATTGTTTACTCTTAATCTGATTGATCTGACGAGAAATCCATCGTAAAGTCTTAGTTCACAATCTGATTGTGTGTTTGTCACAAACAGCGATGGACCGCAAGGCTGCCAATCATTACTGTGCAATCTGATTGGACGATCCAACCAACAATGCTTGGCTAGAGAGCTGACATCACTACTGTGCAATCAGATTGTATAATCGATATTGTCTGTACAATCTACAGTCTGCTTCTACAGGAAATGTGCAATCCAAATTCGGCTTTAGTGTTTAAGCCATACACAATAGATTGTACAATCTCTGTTTGATCGTCCAACCAATCCTGTGGGTGGTCAGCGTCAGACACCAATCGCATTGCTCCTTATCGATCAATCTCCCCATATCAATATATCCAGTCTACAATCTACATCACTTCTTTAGTGGCCACTCACTGTACAATACAATCCTTACTAGATCTTTATCCCGGCTATAGACTATACAATCAGACGCTATTGTGCGATCTAACCAGACCTGTGTATGGCAGCAATCTAATCGTTCAATCCCGATCTGATTCTGACACTCTAATGTCTCCCCCCATACTCACACACTGTTATTATACATTATATAGCGCTGACATATACCACAGCGCTGTACATAGAAGCAGTCACATGACCTCCTGTCCCTCAGAGCTCACACTCTAATGTCTCCCCCACACTCACACACTGTTATTATACATTATATAGCGCTGACATATACCACAGCGCTGTACATAGAAGCAGTCACATGACCTCCTGTCTCAGAGCTCACACTCTAATGTCTCCCCCGCACTCACACACTGTTATTATACATTATATAGCGCTGACATATACCACCAGCGCTGTACATAGAAGCAGTCACATGACCCCCTGTCCCTCAGAGCTCACACTCTAATGTCTCCCCCACACTCACACACTGTTATTATACATTATATAGCGCTGACATATACCACAGCGCTGTACATAGAAGCAGTCACATGACCTCCTGTCCCTCAGAGCTCACACTCTAATGTCTCCTCCACACTCACACACTGTTATTATACATTATATAGCGCTGACATATACCACAGCGCTGTACATAGAAGCAGTCACATGACCTCCTGTCCCTCAGAGCTCACACTCTAATGTCTCCCCCACACTCACACACTGTTATTATACATTTATATAGCGCTGACATATACCACAGCGCTGTACATAGAAGCAGTCACATGACCTCCTGTCCCTCAGAGCTCACACTCTAATGTCTCCTCCACACTCACACACTGTTATTATACATTACATAGTGCTGACATATACCACAGCGCTGTACATAGAAGCAGTCACATGACCTCCTGTCCCTCAGAGCTCACACTCTAATGTCTCCTCCACACTCACACACTGTTATTATACATTATATAGCGCTGACATATTCAGTAGTGCGGTACAGAGCAGGATGCGGGTTTTGTTTCCTGATGTTGCAATCGGAATTCTAGTAAAAAGTCTAATGTCTGTGGTTGGCCAATCAGATGTGTCTGTGGAGGGGGTGGCGGTGGATCAGGCGGCTGGTAAAGCAGTGGGGTCACCGGGTACCAGATGTGGGGCATCACCGGCCGCAGGAGGAAATTATTCCATCAATGTTAACAATGGTGTCTGGTTAAAATCGCCACTCGAGAGATACTCACCTTTCCCTAGCAGAGCTCTATCTGATGGGGGACAGGAAACTACTGCACCTCCCCTCACACCATCAGTGACCCTGCATTAGAGAGATACTCACCTTTTTCCTAGCAGAGCTCAATCTGATGGGGGACAGGAAACTACTGCACCTCACACCATCCGAGACCCTGCATTAGAGAGATACTCACCTTTTCCTAGCACAGCTCCATCTGATGGGGGACAGGAAACTACTGCACCTCCCACCCTCACACCATCAGTGACCCTGCATTAGAGAGATACTCACCTTTTTCCTAGCAGAGCTCAATCTGATGGGGGACAGGAAACTACTGCACCTCACACCATCCGAGACCCTGCATTAGAGAGATACTCACCTTTTCCTAGCACAGCTCCATCTGATGGGGGACAGGAAACTCCCCTCCCCACTGCCCTGCTCTTTTTTCTTTGGATCGCCGGTGGTTGTTGGACTGAAGTGCACTTACCTCTACTCACCTCACCCTGGCGTCCAACTGCCTCCAAGTCATGTGACCCCGCTTGGATCCTGCCGGGTGAGGGGGGCAGTTACTACGGGATGATGTTTTTTTCCATTTATACTTATTTATTAATATTTAATATATAATATTAATTAAATTAAATATTAATTAAATTAAAGTTATTTTATTTAACCTTAACCTTAGGGGACCTTAAGGGATTAATTTAAATATTAATTAAATTAAATATTTAATATAATAATATATTACACTTATATTTATTTATAGGGTTAGTGACGGGGTGAGGGGGCAGTTACTGCGGGATGATGGTGGGGAGGTATGATGGGTATCTGGAGCCCGCGGGAGTCCCGGGAGGGGTAAGATTAGGATCTGGCTCCACTTTTAAGGTAGACCAAAACCCTGAATTTCCACTCACCTGGCTCTTGTTTTGGGATGCCCCCGTGTGTGTGTGTTTGAAACACGGGGGCGGGATTTCCTGTTTGCTTGGCGCGTGCGTGGGGTTGTCTTCCAATCAGAGCTCACCGCTGTGTGTTTATTTACACCACCAATGAGTTGTGAATGGAACGATTGGTGGCGCACACCCGCCATTATGACACGCCATTGGTGCTGCCTGCGCCACATAGAGGGGTGCCGGGGATGCCCACGCATGCGCCACTGTATTTCCTCCTGAGGAATTCGCACAGTGGTAGAACTAGAAACAGGGATTCTAGATATATCGCTTTTAAAAGAGCCGCACTCAGATGTAGAATAAAATCTATTGTTTTATTAGGAATAACACGTTTATGAAAGACACAAAAAAAAAACATATAAACACATATAACAATGATTGGAGGGGGGACCACCAGAAAGGACTCAATATGCATTAATAAATATTATACATTGTACAGGATTATTCACAATTATATAATATATAACTTAATAATAATAAATGTATAATCTGATAATGTGTTAGAACATAATATTACAAGTGCAAAAATACAATAAAAATATATAAATAAATATATACAATTATATGCCAATTTATAATAATTTATATAATATATAACTTAATAATATTAAATGTATAATCTGATAATGTGTTAGAACATATTACAAGTGCAAAAATACAATAAAAATATATAAATATATATATATATATACAATTATATGCCAATTTATAATGATTTATATAATATATAACTTAATAATAATAATAAATGTATAATCTGATAATGTGTTAGAACATATTACAAGTGCAAAAATACAATAAAAATATATAAATATATATATATATACAATTATATGCCAATTTATAATGATTTATATAATATATAACTTAATAATAATAATAAATGTATAATCTGATAATGTGTTAGAACATGATATTACAAGTGCAAAAATGCAATAAAAATATATAAATAAATATATACAATTATATGCCAGTTTATAATAATTTATATAATATATAACTTAATAATATTAAATGTATAATCTGATAATGTGTTAGAACATGATATTACAAGTGTAAAAATACAATAAAAATATATAAATAAATATATACAATTATATGCCAATTTATAATGATTTATATAATATATAACTTAATAATATTAAATGTATAATCTGATAATGTGTTAGAACATGATATTACAAGTGTAAAAATACAATAAAAATATATAAATAAATATATACAATTATATGCCAATTTATAATGATTTATATAATATATAACTTAATAATATTAAATGTATAATCTAATAATGTGTTAGAACATGATATTACAAGTGTAAAAATACAATAAAAATATATAAATAAATATATACAATTATATGCCAATTTATAATGATTTATATAATATATAACTTAATAATATTAAATGTATAATCTGATAGTGTGTTAGAACATGATATTACAAGTGCAAAAATGCAATAAAAATATATAAATAAATATATACAATTATATGCCAGTTTATAATAATTTATATAATATATAACTTAATAATATTAAATGTATAATCTGATAATGTGTTAGAACATGATATTACAAGTGTAAAAATACAATAAAAATATATAAATAAATATATACAATTATATGCCAATTTATAATGATTTATATAATATATAACTTAATAATAATAATAAATGTATAATCTGATAATGTGTTAGAACATATTACAAGTGCAAAAATACAATAAAAATATATAAATATATATATACAATTATATGCCAATTTATAATGATTTATATAATATATAACTTAATAATAATAATAAATGTATAATCTGATAATGTGTTAGAACATGATATTACAAGTGCAAAAAATACAATAAAATATAAAAATAAATATATACAATTATATGCCAGTTTATAATAATTTATATAATATATAACTTAATAATATTAAATGTATAATCTGATAATGTGTTAGAACATGATATTACAAGTGCAAAATACAATAAAAATATAAAAATCTATAAATCGGACAGATGTCTGTATTAGATTATTAAGAAGAAAGTGTCTGTGTGCTGAAGACTATGTGCAAAAAGTGCAAAAGCCCAGAAGCATATACAATATGAAGGCAAGTCTAAAGTGCTGTAGTGTATAAATAAGAAACACTCCGTGATCAGACAGACATATAATGAGATCAGAAGATATATAAAGTTATGACATCACCAGTATAATGAGGTCCGGGTCCCCCGCCACAGCCGTCGCCCACGCGTTGTGTGTCTCAGCGACACTTCGCCAGGGTGAATCCGCACAGTGGGGCATCCCTGTGACCCGGCCCTGGAGTGGTTTTATCACTGGGTTACCAGGGTTTAGGTCTGCTTTAAAGTTCCTGTTCACACATTTAGTCTTTACTCTCCCTTTGTCCCCTGCAGCGCCCCCTGATTAGGGTTTCACACCCCGATTCGGGATGCCCCACCACATAAAACCCTCCTCAGTAACTATGAAAAAGGTGGTGCTGCAGGGTACAATAGGTGAGTATAGTTGATAAAGGAGAACTCAACCTCTAGAGCCATATAGCATCTCGGGTGGGGGAGGACGTGGTTTCTCTTTCAAGAGGACCTGAACCATGCCGAGGTTTTGCTTTGCCTCATCGGGGCCTCATCAGTGGAGTTTAGACGCAGCTCAGCGGCCGCCAAAATCTAATGAGTCGAGCCGCCAAATGCTGGAGAGAAGCCCCCCCCCCCCCCCCGACATACTGCAGATACTGAACCCGGCAATTCCCCCGATTACTAGCAGTGTGTGTCACCCCCCCCCCCCCCCCTGATTACAGGCAGTGTGCGGCATCTTCCCCCCCCCCCCAATTATAGGCAGTGTGTGGCATCCTTCCCCCCCCCCCCCATTACTGGCAGTGTGAGGCAACCCCCCCCCCCCCAATTACAGGCAGTGTGTTGCGCCCTCCCCCCCCCCATTGCTGGCATTGTGTGGCATCCCCCCATTGCTGGCATTGTGTGGCATCCCCCCATTGCTGGCATTGTGTGGCATCCCCCCATTGCTGGCATTGTGTGGCATCCCCCCATTGCTGGCATTGTGTGGCATCCCCCCATTGCTGGCATTGTGTGGCATCCCCCCATTGCTGGCATTGTGTGGCATCCCCCCCATTGCTGGCATTGTGTGGCATCCCCCCATTGCTGGCATTGTGTGGCATCCCCCCATTGCTGGCATTGTGTGGCATCCCCCATTGCTGGCATTGTGTGGCATCCCCCCATTGCTGGCATTGTGTGGCATCCCCCCATTGCTGGCATTGTGTGGCATCCCCCCATTGCTGGCATTGTGTGGCATCCCCCCCCATTGCTGGCATTGTGTGGCATCCCCCCCCATTGCTGGCAGCGTTTGGCATCCCCCCCATTGCTAGCAGCGTTTGGCATCCCCCCCCCATTGCTGGCAGCGTGTGGCATCCCCCCCCATTGCTGGCAGCGTGTGGCATCCCCCCCCCATTGCTGGCAGCGTGTGGCATCCCCCCCCCATTGCTGGCAGCGTGTGGCATCCCCCCCCATTGCTGGCAGCGTGTGGCATCCCCCCCCATTGCTGGCAGCGTGTGGCATCCCCCCCCATTGCTGGCAGCGTGTGGCATCCCCCCCCATTGCTGGCAGCGTGTGGCATCCCCCCCCATTGCTGGCAGCGTGTGGCATCCCCCCCCATTGCTGGCAGCGTGTGGCATCCCCTCATTGCTGGCAGCGTGTGGCATCCCCTCATTGCTGGCAGCGTGTGGCATCCCCCCATTGCTGGCAGCGTGTGGCATCCCCCCCTCCTCCATTACGTGCAGTGTGTGTGTCCTTTTTTTTTAATGACTAGAACAGCAGAAGCAATGTCTGTGCTTTGCCTGAGATAACTTTGTAACTGGACTTACTCTCATGAAGAACGGACATCTGATCTGCGTAGTGAGCAAGTGCTGCCCTGGAGGCTCTACAACGCTTTTTATTTCTTTTAGTATTGATTACTTTGTTAGGCTGCGTGATCAAACGCCCGCGAAGCACTGCTGTTATGACTATTACTGCAGAAGCACTGTTCATGCTTTGTCTGAGAGAACTTTGTACCTGGACTTTTTATCAGAACAGACATCTGATCTGTCTGCGCGATCAAGCGCCCGGGAAGCACTTTGGTTTTGTTTGGCAGCATTTGGGTCACAGCGATCTGCAGCACTGCTGGCTGCTGACGGTTGGTAAAGGCAGCCGACCCATAAAGCCGTTTAGCGGTGAGCAAGCAGTTAAAGAGTAACTAAACTGCTCGCCGCTTCCTCATTTATTGAATGACTGCCGGTGACCAATCTGGTTTCCCGGGTGGCATTGCACAGCTACACTGTGCGGTTGCCGGCGGTCACATGAATGTCTGCCATACGTAGGGATGAGGAAGTGGTGACTTTAGTTCCTCTTTAGGTGGAATTCTTACCTGCCATTCATAAGAATTCCGGCGCTGGTCCTTTTATTTTCACCTATGTGCAGCACAGCCTGTGACTTTCCTGTGTCCTCCGCCACTCGCTAACCCTAAGTGGGCTCATCCAGAGGCCCCTGTTACCTGGTCTACCACAGACTGTGCCCCAGGGTGGGCTCGTCCAATCATAAAGCATGGGATGCCCGTGTCATATGGTGGGCTGCTAGCGTGCCGGGGTATCTGGTGCCCAGGGGCAGGAAATGGCCCTGACTGAGACGGGCCCCATGATTTTGACTATCCTGGGTTTTAGTCCTTGCCCCCGGGGGCAACCAGGTCGCGGATTCCCCGCTGTGTGAAATCCCCCAGGTTGCCCTAACTGACTTGTCTCCCTCCTTGTCCTACGGCGCATGTTCGGCCTCTCGTCCAACCAGCATGCTCGGATCCAGTCCTGCCCGATTGTCTAATAGCTGGCGGTAACACTCCCCGCTGCCCTCTAGCAGAGAGTGTGTCCGCACTGGCCATTCACAAATGCCTGACGCGGGCACGCACCCTGCTAAAGGGATAGCAGGGATGCGGATCACGCATGCGCCATTGGACCAGAGAAGAAGGCAAGTTTCCCTATGACCTGAGGGGTTTCACACCATTCTGGATACCCCGGCGAGGGAATCTAACGGCACGTGGGTTTTGGTCCACTTTGGGGGGAAATACTGTACTAAGATTTGTCAGGGGGTCTGGTTACGTGGCATCGGATTTGCTGAAAGGAGGAACTGCCGAGGCTGGCGGTAGTACATTATAGGTCCTCCTGAACGTGGCCCTATATGTAGTGGAATCTGTATTGGGCGGTTCTTGTGAGGATCAGGAAGTGTGGAAATAATACATCAGGAAAATAAATGTTGTGGATGGCTGCGCTCGATTGTAAGCTCTTGTGGTCAGGGCTCCATAGACAACATAATTCTACTACTGGACATAATTTTTTGCCAACCCAACGTTTGCATTTCCTTTTTTTTCTTGTACATCATTACGGAATATGTTGGTGCCTAATTAGCGGTAATTTGCGGGCGCTGCGCAGGACTGGTTGGGCAAGTGGTGGCGCGAGTCTCTCATTGCTCTATTAACCTCGGTGAGAGTTAATGAGGTCGGAAGGATTGTGGAAGTGACATCAGCGTGAATCAGAGGATCCTCTACGATGCGGTATTTAGGATTCCGAGGAAGACTCGTGGTGATGTCATCGTGAGCAGGCGCATCAATCCCATTGAAAGTTTTAGAAAATGTTCCATTATTTCAGAATGGGGCGGGCAAGGGAGTGGTGCTGTTACTGTTGCTGCATAAGGCTACAGAGGAGTGCTCCGTCTTACGTAGAGAGACATAATATATCCAAATGAAGACTGCACAGCCCCTCATCCAATCCGAAAAGGCATGCTCAACTAACACAAAGCATTTACATGACCTATAAAGACCATGATTCTTAGTGAGTAGGCGGGGCCATGCATATCAACTTTATATGTCTCTTTGTTATCCTAACCTCTTGGTGTGTGCGCTTTGCTCAATTCTGTGGCATAGCAATGGGATCAATGGTGGCCCCCAGTGATGCCAACCGAACTGATCCCTCAGATCCTGGCTATAAAGGATATCAATTTTAAGAATAGGTTGTAAATGCTGATGGAAAGAAGCTGCCACCCCCTCTTCTGACATGTGCTCGCTTTGAGGTACCTCTACACACGCCGTGATAATCGGATCAAACTCATCTGTGTGGATGATGGGAAATACTGTTTGCATGTGGAAGGGACAATTCTATGGCATGGCAATGGTGGCCCCTGGTGATTCTAAGCGAGCTGCTCCTTCAGTTCCTGGTTAGAAAGGATCTCTTGGGTTGGATACAGTTAGAAGAAGAGGTTGTGAATCCTGATGGAAAGCAGCTGCCACCCTCTTTTCTCTGACTTGTTCTCACTTTGAGGTACCTCTACACACACCATGATACTCTTCTCGGAATTGTTCAGACTTTGAGGTACCTCTGCACTCACCGTGATACACTTCTCAGTCTTGTGCTCGTTTCGAGGTACCTCTACACACACTGTTATACTTGAATCAAACCATCTATGTGGATGATTGAAGTTGCTGTTTGCAAGGGACAATTCTGTGGCATAGCGATGGGCTGTATAGTGGCCCCCGGTGATGCCAACCTAGACGCTCCTTTGGTTCCTGACTAGAAAGGATCTCTTGTGTCAGATATAATTATAAGAGGTTGTAAATGCTGATGGTAAGAAGCTGCCGTCCCCTTTTTTCGGACTTGTGCTTGCTTTGAGGTACCTCTACACACCTTGTGATACTCTTCTCTGACTTGTTCTCTCTTTGAGGTACCGCAACACACCCCATAATACTTGGATCAACCCCATCTGTGTGGATGATGGAGGGTGCTGTTTGCATGTGTAAGGGACATTTCTGTGGCGTAGTAATGGGGTCAATGGTGGCCCCCGGTGATGCCAACCGAGCTGCTCCTTCAGATCCTGGCTAGAAAGGATCTCTTGGGTCAGATACAATTGTGAGAAGAGGTTGTGAATGCTGGTGGAAAATAGCTACACACCCCTTGATACTCGGGGTGTGTAAACTTATCTGTGTGGATGATGGAAGATGATGTTTGCATCTGTAAGGTACAATTCTGAAGTCAACTCCTGAAGCCGATGTCTTGGTGTTGTACTGGAATCCTCCTCATTTAAAGTCATACTTCACTTAAAAACAAAAAAAACTACTATACTCCATCTTTCATCTCGCGCAGGCTATCACTGCTAGCCTGGTGCTTAGGCACTTACCGGATCACTCGATCCCAGTTCCTCCTGTCCTAAACCCTGATCACCTCCACTCTCCTTTGCAGGACTTTGCACGTGCAACTCTACTCTGGAATGCCTCTCCGCATACAATTCAACTCTCTCCAACACTTAAAACCTTCAAAACTCATCTATTTAGACAAGCTTACCATCTGGCCTAACTAAACCACTTTACTGTCTTGTCACCCTTCAGAGCACTGACCACCATGCTTATTACATGCTTATTACATGACGGCTTGTCTCCAGCTTCCTTCTTTAGATTGTAAGCTCACAAGGTTGGGGCCCTCGCTCCTAACGTACTCTTGTATTAATGCTTGTTTACATCTGACCCTTAATCCTGTGTGTATTATCTTGATGTGTTGTCATATCTCTGTTATATATGATTCCTAATGCCCCGTGTATTCAAAGTTTGTTACTCTTCCCACCCTCCTGTAAATCATGCTTTGTACTGTGCCATAGTATACAATGGGGCACTTTATAAATAAATATATAAAAGCTCCCCACCCCCCCCCCCCCCCCAACCCCTGTGATACTCGGACTGTCAAATCTGTGTGGAAAATGCTGTTTGCATCTGTAAGGCACAATTCTGTGGCATAGCAATGGGGTCAATGGTGGTCCCTGGTGATGCCAACTGAGCCGCTCCTTGAGAGCCTGGCTAGAAAGGATCTCTTGGGTCAGATACAATTTCATGAAGAGGTTGTGAATGCCGATGGAAGGGAGCTGTCGTCACTTATCTCTGGCTCCTGCTGGTTATTGGGAACCCCTCACACACACACCCCATGATACTCGGGCCCAGTGTGCATGATGGAAGATCTCTGGGAGGTTGTGCTGATTAATCTCCTGTTCTGTTGTGATTTGGAGGCACAATGAGGTGTGACGTGACTGGTTCTCTTTTGCTGCGTCACACACCCAGCAGCACGCCTTTCAGCAGGGCACCTGACAGTGTGGGCAGAGTAGCGATATGTGGGCCCCGTGACGCGCCATTCAGTTTCAGTCTCCTATTCAGAGTCAGTGGTGTAATGGGTCCCCCGCCCTTCAGGCAGCCGGCCGGCAGGTGGGGTGGGATGACGCGCCGGGGGATCATCTGCAGGTTCCCGGCTTTCTGTTTTGATTCTGACAGCACTCGAGCCCGTGGTGTCCGCGCTGAGCCGCTGTGCACAACCTCATGCGTTCATTGTCATTCTACACAATGCTGGGGTGCCATCGGCTGCAGTACTACAACTCCCAGCCTGCCCTGTAAGCTGTAGCCTTTGGTGGTTATGCACTGATCCTCAGTGTCAGGGGCCTTGTTAAACACACATTGATCCTCAGTGTCAGGGCCCCGTTAACACACATTGATCCTCAGTGTCAGGGGCCCCGTTAACACACATTGATCCTCAGTGTCAAGGCCCCGTTAACACACATTGATCCTCAGTGTCAGGGGCCCCGTTAACACACATTGTTCCTCAGTGTCGGGGCCCCGTAACACACATTGTTCCTCAGTGTCAGGGACCTCGTTAACACACATTGATCCTCAGTGTCAGGGCCCCCGTAACACACATTGATCCTCAGTGTCAGGGGCCCTGTTAACACACATTGATCCTCAGTGTCAGGGGCCCCGTAACACACATTGATCCTCAGTGTCAGGGACCTCGTTAACACACATTGATCCTCAGTGTCAGGGCCCCGTAACACACATTGATCCTCAGTGTCAGGGCCCCCGTAACACACATTGATCCTCAGTGTCAGGGGCCCTGTTAACACACATTGATCCTCAGTGTCAGGGCCCCCATAACACACATTGATCCTCAGTGTCAGGGGCCCCTTAACACACATTGATCCTCAGTGTCAGGGACCTCGTTAACACACATTGATCCTCAGTGTCGGGGGCCCCCGTAACACACACCGTTCCACAGTGTCGGGGCGGGGCCCCGTAACACACACCGTTCCACAGTGTCGGGGGGGGGCCCCCGTAACACACCATTCCACAGTGTCGGGGGGGGTGGCCCCCGTAACACACCATTCCACAGTGTCGGGGGGGGGGCCCCCGTAACACAGTGTTCCACAGTGTCGGGGGGGGGCCCCGTAACACACACTGTTCCACAGTGTCGGGGGGGCCCCGGCAACAGCCATTGCTCCACAGTGTCGGGGGGGGGGGGGGGGGGCGTAACACACAGGTTAAGGACCCTGCTCTGCTCTAGGCACCATTGTTGGGGCATCCCACCATTGCGGGCATGTGCACTTCTTGTGTTTGTCTCGAGCACGGATGAGTTATATGCGGAGGAACAATTCCTATGTGTGCACAGCGCGTTGTTTTCCCGGGGTCCGCAGTAACGCGCTGTTTTTGTTGCAGTCGCAGGCTGCATGTAACACTCGGCGGCGGCGGCATTCTTGGTGGAGCAGGTCGGGGCTCGGCTATGGGAACCGGTCGCACTGGTTTTTCCACGGCTCGCCGTGACGTTTGTTGTGTAACTGGCCGATCCTCCTCCGAACGCTGCGCGAATGGCCGAACTCGCCGTGTGACCGCTGGCGGGAGAGTGCCCGGCCTCCATAAACCGCACCTCTAATAATATAATATATAATAATATTAATATATTAACCCGGACCTTCACTGTGATTTAATGAGAAGCCCAAACCCCTATAAAGCGATTCCCCAGCATCTAAAGTTAATTTATTAAGTTTTTAGTCACTTACTTCTTATTCTTTCCCCCACTGGGCTGCAACTCTGTTCAGGACTTTAGGATATGGGCACCGCCATCGTGGCTCGGAAGCATCACACATACTGAGGAGAGGAGAGCGGGATAAAGTACAGGGGCGGGGTTATAGCTGTGCTTTGCTCAGACTGAGCAGAGCTGGGGTCAGGGAAAGGTCAGCAATCCCAGAATGCAGAGCGGCACAGTCAGCAGACACTTCCTGTTTGCAGGCTGCCTGATGCTCAATGAGCCGCCATCTTGGATGTTTAAAAGCTCATAACATGCAGTAGATGCGCAGGTAGGATGATTTTTAATGTGAGCAATCTGTATGTACAAGGTGTGGGAAACATATAAGATAGGCTCTTATTCAGGGTGAGGGTCCGGATTAATGTGGGCAATCTGTATGTACAGGGTGTGGGAAACATATAAGATAGGCTCTTATTCAGGGTGAGGGTCCGGATTAATGTGGGCAATCTGTATGTACAGGGTGTGGGAAACATATAAGATAGGCTCTTATTCAGGGTGAGGGTCCGGATTAATGTGGGCAATCTGTATGTACAGGGTGTGGGAAACATATAAGATAGGCTCTTATTCAGGGTGAGGGTCCGGATTAATGTGTGCAATCTGTATGTACAGGGGGGAAACATATAAGATAGGCTCGTATTCAGGGTGAGGGTCCGCTTTAAAGAGCTGCTGAAAGATGGCCAATAATATGGAGACGCTCCCATCCTCCATGCTATAACTGTTTCTCATTGTGGTTGGATTCAGGTCTGCTTAGGCACTTGGACATCCAGAGGCAGGGTGCACCAGGGCATTGCATAGGGTGCCATTGTGTTGCCCTGTGATGCTGATATATGTCGGGGTATATAATGCCTCCCCTTTACATTAAATGGGGGGCAGTTTGGGACCATGGTGCTGGAGAAGGAGCGGGAGTATGGGTGTAGGTCTGATTTAACCTAAGAAATAAGCAGCTGCTGCTAAAGCAACACTATGTATGTAATAGGTGATTAGGGTGCAGGATTACAGTACAAGTGTAGGTCCACTTTCACCTAAAGATTTGTTACTTTGGGGTCCATTCAGAGCCAGGTAAGAATTCCTTTTTTAGGAGAGAAAACTGCCATTGACTTTCATTGTCTCCCAGGTGTAAATTTTCACCTGCAGTAGTTTCCTGTCTCCCATCAGATGGAGCTCTGCTAGGAAAAGGTGAGTGTCTCTCTAATGCAGGGTCACTGATTGTGTCTTGTCCCATTAGATGGAGACTGTAGGTCCTCATTAAGGTGCATCTCTGTCCCCGGTGCCTGGTTTCTGTGGTGTTTCGCTTCCTCCTATGACATCACGCCTGATGATGATGATGATGATGATGATACTCGCCTGTCGCTGTCGCATCTTCCTCATTGCTCTCTATGGGTGGCTGTGTGCGGTGCTGGCGCCTCCTCTGGTCACGGGGGAAGATTGCGCCGGTTTCTCTGACATTCCTGAGAGGTGACGGGGACGCGGATTCCTCCTCTTCTTGTGGTTTCGTTCTTCTTGTTTCGTTCTTTTTGTTGTTTTGCTCTTCTTTTTTTTTTTTATTCTTTATTTATCAGAGTTTTACAAGCAGCACAGGTGCAATAACAAATAAGATGTCAAAGAGAATGTCAGAAATAAAATAAGATAAGTCAATATTACACTTTGTCAGACTCTTATTCAATGCTTAGAGAAACAGTAAGCTTAACGAGAAAACTGAGAAACAGAGCAATGTGACCAGGTAGGGGAAGAAGGGGGGGTATGAAGGGAAGGGGGGGTATGAAGGGAGGGGGGGGGTTAGTGCGGTCTCTCGCATTGCATTAAAAGTGTTTTACATCCCTCTGAATCCGTGAAGGCCATCCAGTTGTACCAAGTCATTGAGTACCTCCGGAACCCTCCCTCTTGATTCAAAACTAGGTCTTCAAACCGCATTGTCTCATTGACCTTCAAGACCCAACTAGCCAAAGATGGAGGGGAGGTCTTCCTCCACAACAGAGGAATGCAAGATTTTGCAGCATTTAGAAGGTGACACACGAGGGATCTTTTGTATTCTTTCAAGGGGGTCTTCCCTAGGTGCAGCAGGCAGATTCCAGGATCTGCAGGTATCATCTCCCCCGTAACATCCCCTATCGCTCTCCTCACTGAATCCCAGAAGGGCCGCAGCCTAGGGCAGGACCAGAAAATATGGAGAAGGTCACCCCTCGCAGCACCGCACCTCCAGCAAGCCTCCGACTCACCCGGAAACCACCTATGTAAGACCGCTGGGACCCTATACCAGCCGGTAAGTATTTTGTAATTACATTCCTGGGTCCGTGTGCAAATGGAGGTCTTGTGCGGCGCCGCTAGGAGTCTCCTCCGCTGTTCCGGTGCAAACGAGACCCCCAAACTTTCCTCCCAATGTTTAATGAAGTGGAGCTCTTCGCCTTCCTTCAGGGCAAATTTATAAAGGGAGGACAGCACATGTCTCTCGTCGTTGGATCTGGAACAGAGCTCCTCAAACTGGGTCAGAGGACGCAAGCCCCCTGAGAACCCCTGTAAGGACTGCAGAGAGTGTGCTAGTTGCGTGCATTCCCAAGCAGACCACTTCTGAATGGCTCTTTCCTGTGCTAGGTCATCTGTCTTAGCCCAACCCGAATTGGCCCTAAAGTGCCTGACTCTGCAGAGGCCCGCCCTACGCCACTCCCTCACCTTGGGGCCATCGCAGCCAGGGGGGAACTGTGGGTTACCCAGCACTGGGAACATTGGCGAAGGGGCTGGGGAGATCCCGGCTAGTTCACTATATTTCCAGAAAGTGCGCAAGGTAGCTCCAACCGTGGGGTGTCTCAGCGCCCTCGGGATTGCTTTCCTCTCTAGCCAAGGTAGGTTGTCCAGCGGTGCCTCCAGCAGATCCTGCTCCAAGCCAACCCACTGTTTGTTTTGATTGTAAGCACCAGTCCACCACTCTACCCAGATGAGTGGCAGCGTGGTACAACACCGGATCCGGGAATCCCAATCCTCCCTCCTCCTTTGGTCTGGTCAGGATGGATCTGCTCAGTCTTGGTTTTCCCCCCCTCCATATGAAGCTGGAAAAGAGAGAGTTCTGACTTTCCGCAGGAAGGCCTGCGGGATCGCAACTGGGAGGGCTTGAAGTAAGTATAGAAGTGGGGGAGGAGGTTCATCTTGACGGCATTTGATCGCCCAAACCATGAAATCCTTCCCAGAGACCAGCTGGCAGTGTCATCAGAGAATTTCTTCAGGAGGGGGGGGGGGGGGGTTCATGCTAAAGATCCTGGACAGATCATTCCCAATCTTCGTACCCAAGTAAGTAACCCCCTCTTTAGCCCATTTGAAAGGGAAAGCATTTCTAACTCGCTGTTCAGGGATGAACGCAGTTCAGGGATGTTTATGTTCAATATTTCGGATTTGGAAAAATTGATCTTGTATCCCGACAGGTCCCCGAACCTATTCAGTTCCCGCATCAAATTAGGCAAAGAGACCTCTGGAGCCGACAGACAGAAGATTAAATCATCCGCGTATGCCGCCACCTTATAGTGGGATCTGGATCTCTCCACCCCCTTGATGTCGAGGTCCTTGCGGATAGAGCACAGCAGAGGTTCAAGGGTCAGGATAAAGATCAGGGGGAGAGAGTGGACAGCCCTGTCTAGTCCCATTGTTGATCTTAAAGGGGTCAGATAGAACTCCATTGACACGCACCAATGCCGAGGGGCCTCTGTAGAGACTCGTGATCCAATTTATCATGTTTGGTCCAAGACCAATGTGGTTTAGGGTGGCATTCATAAATCGCTAGTTGACTCTATCGAACACCTTCTCGGCATCGGTGGCGAGCAAGAGGGCGGGCTTGTTCACTCTCTGGGCCAGGTTGCACTAGATTCAAGACTTTGATAGTGTTGTCCCTAGCTTCCCTGTGAGGCATAAACCCCACCTGGTCCTAGGGCAATCACGTGATGCAAATGAGGGGCAATTCTGGACGCCAAGATCTTTGCGAAAAGCTTGATATCCGTGTTTAAGAGTGAAATAGGTCTATAACTGGAGCACTGCGCATGGTCCTTTCCCTCCTTGGGAAGAACTGTGATGTATGCTCTAAGAGAGTCAGGAGGGAGAGGCTCGCCATCTTTGATCGAATTGAAGACCCTTAGCAGGTTAGGCGCTAGAAGAGGGAACATCTTCTTATAGTATAGAGAGGTGAAGCCATCCGGGGCCTTACCACCAGCTGATCCCGCTACGGCCCTCTGTAACTCCAATAAAGAGATAGGGTCTTCCTCCGCAGGCAACCTCGGGAGCCCAAAGTCCTTTAAGTACTCTGAGATAGAAGAGTCCAACTCCGGTCTCCCAGCCCCCTGAATGTTGTAGAGAGATTCATAGAATTTGCGGAAAGTTTCCGCTATTTTCTCCATCGTGTGCTCACTACGGCCTTCATAGTTAATCACCCTCGGGACATAGGATTTCACCCTTTCTACTCTAAGCGCTCTAGCCAGCATTTTCCCGCACTTGTCCCCCGATTCATAGAATCTTTTCCTAACCTTGGTCCTTTGCACCTTTACTCTGTCACAGCACAGCGATTTGAGTTTCTCTCTTAAGGATGTTAGAGTCGCCAAGTGGGCTACCGCAAGGGATTTTTTGTGCAGTTTTTCTATGTTCCCAATGTCCGTTAGGAGGTCTTTAATTTTCTTTGCCTTTTCCCTCTTGACTCTAGAGCCGACTGCTAATTAGGGCGCCTCTGATTACACACTTGTGTGCTTCCCATAGGACCCCAGGGCCAATTTCGGGGGAGTTACATTCAAAGAATTGTTTGACTTCCTCTTGAATTTCCACTAGGAGTAGTTGGTCATCTAGAAGGGAGGAATTCAGGCGCCAAGACCAGCTTCTGGGAATGGGATGAGGGAGGGATTACCGTCAACGATACGGGGGCGTGATCAGAGATTTGTGATATTGCCAATGCGAGAGTCTACACACCCTGGGGAGTGAGGCGTGGGGCACCAGAAATAAATCAATCCTTGAGTAAGACCCATGTGGAGGGAGAGAAAAAGGAGTAATCCCTCTCAGAGGGGTTGCTGGATGCGCCAGGGATCTATTAGCTGGTATTGGGCCAAGACCTGTTTAAAGCGCCTCAATTTGGCATATGCCTCATGAGGGGAGCCTTTGGAGGTGTCAACTAATGGGTCCAGTGTCAAGTTAAGGTCCCTCCGATTAGAAGGTCCCCCTCTCTAAATGTGTCCAGGATCTCTAGGGCGCCCTCCAGGAAGGCTGACTGACCCACGTTTGGCACGTATACATTAGCAAAGGTGAAAAGGTGGGAGGCAATCCTCCCCTTGAGGAAGATCCACCTGCCCTCCTGGTCAGTCTTGTAGTCAACCAGTTCCCACGGGAGGCCGGCATCGATCACGATGCTTACCCCCCTGGATCTCGAGTTGGGGAATAGACTATGGTAGCTTCTTAGGTAATGCCTATTGCCGAGTGAGGGCGAACAACTGGCCCGAAAGTGGGTTTCCTGGAGGAAGGCAACCTGTGCCTTCAGTCCCTTGAGGTACTTCAAAATTACGGATCTTTTCTCGGGGCTATTCAATCCCTTCACGTTAAGGGAAACCACGTTAATCTCGGAACTAGGCTTCACCTGCATTTCTGAGGTTTTCAGAACTGGTCACAGGCGAGTACACTTAAAGGGGCCGCACTTGGGGGGATTGGTTAGGGGGAGGGATTAGCGTATAGGATCAAGCGAACACGGGGGTAAAGTAACAAAAACAAACCAAAACAGCCATCTTAACTTCAGTTATTCCAATTAAGGAAACCACGGGCCCAGTGGGTGATGAACCCCCTATAAGCCCAACCTATTTGGGGTACTGTGTCTAAGCGGCGGAAGAGGGTTTTTTGACGCACCAGAGGTCCGGCGTCCCCCAACCCCCTCGGAGACGCAGTCACTGTCTGCGGCGGTGAGCGGGAGGTCGGGCCCACCACACCACGCAATATTGCGCAGCGGCAGGCCAGAACCCAACCCCCCCCCCCCCACCGCTGCCCATGCAACCAACAAAATGGGGCGTACGCCCCCCGAGAGTAATCTAAACACAAACTACTACAGAAACTGAGAGCTATTTAAAGGCAAACTAGGTAAACATTATTAGAGAGGAGCGGACACAGCCGCAGACATCAAGAAGAGCCAGGGCGGTCCGCCAGTGCGGTTCCAACCGCAGAGCCACCCCCGCCCCCAGCTGGAGAGATCGGCGGGGAGCGGGGGAGGCAGGGCGCCCCCCCGAGATCCCACAGCCACCGGGCCCCCGCGGAGACCCGACGGCTGAGTCTCCGCAAACTGTGGAGAGGGTCTTCTGAGATGCTTGAGATTTCTGTAGCTCTTCTGACCACGACGCGGTCTCTCCAGAAGTTGCTGAGACAGCAGCGGGGCCTCCAATGACGTCCAATCCGGCACCTGGATTGGCTCGCACTGAAGGAATGAGAATAGGCCTTCCAAGTCCCGGTAGGACTTCAAAAAGTCCACCAGATGGAACGGAAAGCCCCATCTATACGAACCGCCTTTATTGAGTATAAGTTCCAGAAGTGGTCTCAAAGCTCTCCTCATCTACAATATCCGAGTGGAAAGGTTTTGGAGAACCTTGATCGATGACCCCTCGTATGTAATGGATCCCTTGTTCCATGACTTTCCGAGAATCTCCTCCTTCAGGGAAAACACATGGACCCGACCGACAATGTGTCTGGGAAATTCAGGGTCCGGATTTATAAGGCCCTGTGAGCTCTGTCCAGCTCGATTTTTGTGCGAGGTTCCCTGTCCAGCACCAGACTGAAGACTTCTGCTGTGATGCGCCCAACATCCTCCCCACCCGACACCTCCGGGATGCCCCTGATCCTCAAGTTGTTCCTCCTACTCCGATTTTCGAGATCATCTAAGTGGAAGTAGCAGGCCCGCAGTTGAGCTTCTTGCCGGTCACATCTGGACTCTAGGGCCTGGATGCGCCTGGCCATCTGCGCCCCTCCGTTTCCAACGAGTCCACTCTTCTACCCCAGAAATTTGCTGTTTTACTGCCGCCAAGTCGCGTTTGTGAGCGGCCTCATATCTGGCTATCAGGCCTTCCATATCTGCTCTTGTGGGGAGGCCCTTCAGGAGGGAGAGAGTCTCCTGGTGGATCCCATGGTCAGATCCTGTGTCTTCAATCGCGGCCTCCACCACGTGCAACGGTTCTGGGTCCCCAGGCTACGAGGGATGGCACGGCGGAGATGCAAGCTGGACCCCCGGGGACATCAGGGCAAGGCCGCCTCCCGCCGGGCTGGCTATCTCGTCAGGATTCGGGTGCAGTAGATAAGGAGGGGACCCTGCGCCCGGCGGTGAACCAAACAGAGCTTCCTGCAGCCAGGGTCTCGCCGAGGGCCCCCTCTCTTCACGTTGCGGGAGAGCCTCCACGATGCCGGCAGCACTCAGTGTGGAGCAGGATGCAGAATTCGGGAGGCCCGCCCCCTTGGGGGCATATGCGAACCTCTGCAGCCCCAGGTTAACTTTGGTGGTTGTCACTGGATTGGGAACCCCCCCCGTGATACCCCCTTTGAATGGCTCCATAGAGATGTGTGGGGGCCCGTGTTTTATGTACATTACTTCACTGGGCCGGGTATGCGCCCCCCCCGCCCGCAGCCTGCACGTCTTCAACAACTCTCGGGACCTCGTGTATGCCCGCGCCTGTCCCCTGCAGAGGCACGCCAGGCGAGGCAGCCGAGCACGGCCCTCGGCGCTCCTCCCCTCCCTCGTTCCTCTTCTTGGCCCCGGCAGGGCCGGCCGCATCAGCCAGTTCACCGCCGCAGACCGCGGCGTTTGTCCGAGAGCTCGAGGGGGCGGGAGCCGGTGCACCGCGGACTCCGGCCGCCATCACTCTCCACCCACCTGCTCCGCCGACGGACTCCGGGCGCCCCGCCGCCGCCGCATCCGACGGCTCCGGACCTCCGCCGGAGTGTTCCACCGCCTGCCCCGGCAACAAGTCTTGTTCTTCGGGCGAAGTCTCACTCTGGGGCGATTCTGATCGAGAGAGCGCGGCCAGATCTTCTCCCTCTCCGCCGCCCGCCTGCCTTGTCGGCAGCCTGTCTTCCTCCGGGGATCCACCTCTGGAGCTCCATCCTCCCCCGCAAGGTACTCCTCTCCACTGCCAGCTCTCTTCTTGCCTTTCTTCTTGGACATAGCCTTGCTCAGACGCTCTGCAGACTGCAAATTGCACTTTTAGGGGTCAAGGGAACAGGAGCAGGATTAGCAGCGTCCTACCTCCGCCATGCTCAGGACATGCCCCCCTCGGTTTCGCTCTTCTTGTTGTTGTTGTTTTGCTGCTCTTTTTGTTTCGTTCTTTTTGTTGTTTCGTCGTCCTTCTTGTTTCGTCGTCCTTCTTGTTGTTGTTTCGTCGTCCATCTTGTTGTTGTTTCGTCGTCCATCTTGTTGTTGTTTTGTTTCGTCGTTCTTCTTCTTGTTTCGTCGTCCTTCTTTTTGTGGTTTCGCACTTGTTGTTGTTTCGTCGTTCTTCTTGTTGTTTCGTCGTCCTTCTTGTTGTTTCGTCGTCCTTCTTGTTGTTTCGTCGTCCATCTTGTTGTTGTTTCGTCGTCCATCTTGTTGTTGTTTCGTCGTCCATCTTGTTGTTGTTTCGTTGTCCATCTTGTTGTTTCGTTGTCCATCTTGTTGTTTCGTCGTCCTTCTTGTTGTTGTTTCGTCGTCCTTCTTGTTGTTGTTTCGTCGTCCTTCTTGTTGTTGTTTCGTCGTCCTTCTTGTTGTTGTTTCGTCGTCCTTCTTGTTGTTGTTTCGTCGTCCTTCTTGTTGTTGTTTCGTCGTCCTTCTTGTTGTTGTTTCGTCGTCCTTCTTGTTGTTGTTTCGTCGTCCTTCTTGTTGTTGTTTCGTCGTCCTTCTTGTTGTTGTTTCGTCGTCCTTCTTGTTGTTGTTTCGTCGTCCATCTTGTTGTTGTTTCGTCGTCCATCTTGTTGTTGTTTCGTCGTTCTTCTTGTTGTTGTTTCGTCGTCCATCTGGTTGTTGTTTCGTCGTCCATCTTGTTGTTGTTTCGTCGTCCATCTTGTTGTTGTTTCGTCGTCCTCCTTGTTGTTGTTTCGTCGTCCATCTTGTTGTTGTTTCGTCGTCCTTCTTGTTGTTGTTTCGTCGTCCATCTTGTTGTTGTTTCGTCGTCCTTCTTGTTGTTGTTTCGTCGTCCATCTTGTTGTTGTTTCGTCGTTCTTCTTGTTTCGTCGTCCTTCTTGTTGTTGTTGTTTCGTCGTCCTTCTTGTTGTTGTTGTTTCGTTGTCCATCTTGTTGTTTCGTTGTCCATCTTGTTGTTTCGTCGTCCTTCTTGTTGTTGTTTCGTCGTCCTTGTTGTTGTTTCGTCGTCCTTCTTGTTGTTGTTTCGTCGTCCTTCTTGTTGTTGTTTCGTCGTCCTTCTTGTTGTTGTTTCGTCGTCCTTCTTGTTGTTGTTTCGTCGTCCTTCTTGTTGTTGTTTCGTCGTCCTTCTTGTTGTTGTTTCGTCGTCCTTCTTGTTGTTGTTTCGTCGTCCTTCTTGTTGTTGTTTCGTCGTCCTTCTTGTTGTTGTTTCGTCGTCCTTCTTGTTGTTGTTTCGTCGTCCTTCTTGTTGTTGTTTCGTCGTCCTTCTTGTTGTTGTTTCGTCGTCCTTCTTGTTGTTGTTTCGTCGTCCTTCTTGTTGTTGTTTTGTCGTCCTTCTTGTTGTTGTTTCGTCGTCCTTCTTGTTTCGTCGTCCTTCTTGTTGTTGTTTCGTCGTCCTTCTTGTTGTTGTTTCGTCGTCCATCTTGTTGTTGTTTTGTCGTCCTTGTTGTTGTTGTTTTGTCGTCCTTGTTGTTGTTGTTTTGTCGTCCTTGTTGTTGTTGTTTTGTCGTCCTTCTTGTTGTTGTTTTGTCGTCCTTCTTGTTGTTGTTTTGTCGTCCTTCTTGTTGTTGTTTTGTCGTCCTTCTTGTTGTTGTTTCGTCGTCCTTCTTGTTGTTGTTTCGTCGTCCTTCTTGTTGTTGTTTTGTCGTCCTTCTTGTTGTTGTTTCGTCGTCCTTCTTGTTGTTGTTTCGTCGTCCTTCTTGTTGTTGTTTCGTCGTCCTTCTTGTTGTTGTTTCGTCGTCCTTCTTGTTGTTGTTTCGTCGTCCTTCTTGTTGTTGTTTCGTCGTCCTTCTTGTTGTTGTTTCGTCGTCCTTCTTGTTGTTGTTTCGTCGTCCTTCTTGTTGTTGTTTCGTCGTCCTTCTTGTTGTTGTTTCGTCGTCCTTCTTGTTGGTGTTTCGTCGTCCTTCTTGTTGGTGTTTCGTCGTCCTTCTTGTTTCGTCGTCCTTCTTGTTGGTGTTTCGTCGTCCTTCTTGTTGTTGTTTCGTCGTCCATCTTGTTGTTGTTTTGTCGTCGTTGTTGTTGTTGTTTTGTCGTCCTTGTTGTTGTTGTTTTGTCGTCCTTCTTGTTGTTGTTTTGTCGTCCTTCTTGTTGTTGTTTCGTCGTCCTTCTTGTTGTTGTTTCGTCGTCCATCTTGTTGTTGTTTTGTCGTCCTTCTTGTTGTTGTTTTGTCGTCCTTCTTGTTGTTGTTTTGTCGTCCTTCTTGTTGTTGTTTTGTCGTCCTTCTTGTTGTTGTTTCGTCGTCCTTCTTGTTGTTGTTTTGTCGTCCTTGTTGTTGTTGTTTTGTCGTCCTTGTTGTTGTTGTTTTGTCGTCCTTGTTGTTGTTGTTTTGTCGTCCTTGTTGTTGTTGTTTTGTCGTCCTTGTTGTTGTTGTTTCGTCGTCCTTGTTGTTGTTGTTTCGTCGTCCTTGTTGTTGTTGTTTCGTCGTCCTTCTTGTTGTTGTTTCGTCGTCCATCTTGTTGTTGTTTTGTCGTCCTTCTTGTTGTTGTTTCGTCGTCCTTCTTGTTGTTGTTTCGTCGTCCTTCTTGTTGTTGTTTCGTCGTCCTTCTTGTTGTTGTTTCGTCGTCCTTCTTGTTGTTGTTTCGTCGTCCTTCTTGTTGTTGTTTTGTCGTCCTTCTTGTTGTTGTTTCGTCGTCCTTCTTGTTGTTGTTTCGTCGTCCTTCTTGTTGTTGTTTTGTCGTCCTTCTTGTTGTTGTTTCGTCGTCCTTCTTGTTGTTGTTTCGTCGTCCTTCTTGTTGTTGTTTTGTCGTCCATCTTGTTGTTGTTTTGTCGTCCTTCTTGTTGTTGTTTCGTCGTCCTTCTTGTTGTTGTTTCGTCGTCCTTCTTGTTGTTGTTTTGTCGTCCATCTTGTTGTTGTTTTGTCGTCCTTCTTGTTGTTGTTTCGTCGTCCTTCTTGTTGTTGTTTCGTCGTCCTTCTTGTTGTTGTTTTGTCGTCCTTCTTGTTGTTGTTTCGTCGTCCTTCTTGTTGTTGTTTCGTCGTCCTTCTTGTTGTTGTTTTGTCGTCCATCTTGTTGTTGTTTCGTCGTCCTTCTTGTTGTTGTTTCGTCGTCCTTCTTGTTGTTGTTTCGTCGTCCTTCTTGTTGTTGTTTCGTCGTCCTTCTTGTTGTTGTTTCGTCGTCCTTCTTGTTGTTGTTTTGTCGTCCTTCTTGTTGTTGTTTCGTCGTCCTTCTTGTTGTTGTTTCGTCGTCCTTCTTGTTGTTGTTTTGTCGTCCATCTTGTTGTTGTTTTGTCGTCCTTCTTGTTGTTGTTTCGTCGTCCTTCTTGTTGTTGTTTCGTCGTCCTTCTTGTTGTTGTTTCGTCGTCCTTCTTGTTGTTGTTTTGTCGTCCATCTTGTTGTTTTGTCGTCCTTCTTGTTGTTGTTTCGTCGTCCTTCTTGTTGTTGTTTTGTCGTCCTTCTTGTTGTTGTTTCGTCGTCCTTCTTGTTGTTGTTTCGTCGTCCTTCTTGTTGTTGTTTTGTCGTCCATCTTGTTGTTGTTTTGTCGTCCTTCTTGTTGTTGTTTTGTCGTCCTTCTTGTTGTTGTTTTGTCGTCCTTCTTGTTGTTGTTTCGTCGTCCTTCTTGTTGTTGTTTCGTCGTCCTTCTTGTTGTTGTTTCGTCGTCCTTCTTGTTGTTGTTTCGTCGTCCTTCTTGTTGTTGTTTCGTCGTCCTTCTTGTTGTTGTTTCGTCGTCCTTCTTGTTGTTGTTTCGTCGTCCTTCTTGTTGTTGTTTCGTCGTCCTTCTTGTTGTTGTTTCGTCGTCCTTCTTGTTGTTGTTTCGTCGTCCTTCTTGTTGTTGTTTCGGCGTCCTTCTTGTTGTTGTTTCGGCGTCCTTCTTGTTGTTGTTTCGTCGTCCTTCTTGTTGTTGTTTCGTCGTCCTTCTTGTTGTTGTTTCGTCGTCCTTCTTGTTGTTGTTTCGTCGTCCTTCTTGTTGTTGTTTCGTCGTCCTTCTTGTTGTTGTTTCGTCGTCCTTCTTGTTGTTGTTTCGTCGTCCTTCTTGTTGTTGTTTCGTCGTTCTTCTAGTTGTTTCGTTCTTCTAGTTGTTTCGTTCTTCTAGTTGTTTCGTTCTTCTTTGTGTCCCGAGGTGACTCAGGGCGGGGGTGTGCCACACAGTCTCCCTTTAACCCGAGGCGGGATTTGGTATCATCTGTGGTTTGTCATCAGTCTGACTGTTTACTGTATGATGAGCTGCGTGGGTTACTGCGGGAGCGCGTGCATGTACCGCGGGGGCGGGGGGTTTCAGGCAGCGGGGCGTCCCACACTGGGATACCCCGAGTTTGGTTCCACTTTCACTCGCCTCACCAGTTTGGATTGACCTGTGTGTGACATCATCGCCTATATATATGATCGATGCGCCCGAGGCACAAGCACAGGCTCTCGTCCAATCAGAACTCACCGTCGTGAATATTGAGGTTCTAAATGTAAATGATCGTCATCCTGATGAAGTGGGATTAGCGGAGCCCACGCAACGTGTCGGTGCGATTTTGGCCTGCTTTGATGTGGACCTGGACTCCTGCAATTATGGTGATATGAGTTTCATTTAATACCTAACCTTGCCCTGACTTGTTGTTCTAATATGGTGATACTTCTCTGAATTCAGTTTATGATTACGTTTCTTTGCACAAATTGAAACGTTTTTCTGGCACTTTATATAATGTCTTGTTGAACCACTAGATAAAAAGACGATGAAAGTAAATGGCACTTTTTTACTCCTAAGAAATATAGAGAACGGTTTCCTCCTTTCCACACTGTAGTAAAAGCTGCCATTGACTTTCATGGTCTTTTTATCTAGTGATTCAGTAACAGTGACATTGACTTTCATGGTCTTTTTATCTAGTGATTCAGTAACAGTGACATTGACTTTCATGGTCTTTTTATCTAGTGATTCAGTAACAGTGCCATTGACTTTCATGGTCTTTTTATCTAGTGATTCAGTAACAGTGACATTCTCAGGCTTTTTTCTCATGAATTGATTTACTGCCATGAGAATTTTTTTCTACCTTTATTGAATCGAGGCCATTGATTTTAATATATTTATAACGGCGCCTGCCCGCCGCTTCCTCAAGAGGGAGTCGTCCTAAGGAAGCGGCGGGCAGGCGCCGCGACGCGCGTTGATGAGCTTATTTTCAGGGGATGACCCAGTCGATCCGTATATATATTGTATTGTTATATGCTTCTGTAGCTTACCCTGGTTGGTCCTTTTTACTTTTATAATACTTGTATAACATTTTCACTGGCACAGGCACTTTATTTGATATTGAATGAATTTTGCACCGATGTTGGTACATTTATTGTACTTTCTATGTATTGTATATTGCTATTGGCACTTTCTATAAGATTAGCTTAGGTTTTTGTTTGTTTAAAATTCACTAGATTATACTTACCAAACGTGGTTACTTATTATGAATTACCCTTGATGTATCTCTGGCGCCCCCTGGTGTCCATTGTGTATATGTAATGTAGTCATATATGTATTGTATTTGTGTTTTTTAACTTTATGGATCTTTGATTATTATCTTGGATGGTAGTGCTATTGTCTCGACATTCTCTTTTGGGGGCACTTGGGGACCCCCATCTCATACTGTATTTGTACTGACACTGTTGTGTCTGGATTCTCTCTAGGCAGCACCCAACAGTTATTTTGGCATTGCTGAACCCCAAAATTCTTGTCTTTATGTAAATGATTGTCGGCGCCTCTCGCTGGCCAGGCACAGGCTCTCGTCCAATCAGAACTCGCCGTCATGAATATTAATGAAAAACAATTGAAGGAAGGATTGGCACAGCCGGGAATAAATCAAACTAGACCGTACAATTCAAGTAAGGGGCTCCGGGATGCCCCCTATGGGCACCAAAAGGTCTGCACTCACCACAACACAATAAACGAATATATTACCGTACATTTATTAAGGCTCAAAGATTGGGACCCAAACCAGGGCGAAGTGGATTTATTCCACGCAACGCGTCGGCTGGTCGTCGCCCGGGGGGACTCAATGGCTCAATTCTCTACTTAAGGGTGATGTACAATAATTTTTCTGATGCTCAGTAGAACATAATAGCAGGTGCCTGTTATATTGCCACAATTGTCATTCGCTTTATTGACCTCTTTGCTTTATTGTTTATTCGATTTATTGTTGCACTTGTCACTTTATAAGAATTGTATATTTCATAATTGTTTACATATGCACAAGCACTTTCAATAGGTTCTTTTATTTTTCATTTATTGCTTGGAATTTTTTTGGCTAGATCACAGATGAGATAGATAGATAGATAGATATATATATATATATATAACAATATACTTGATTGTAAGATACAGTATAATATTATTTCATGTATTAAGAGGCTTTCCCTGCCGCTTGTGTATATATGTTTTTTTTAACTTTGTATAGTGTGTGTTTTGGTCTCATCTTTGAGCCTTAATAAATTTGATATATTCTTTTATTGTGTTGTGGTGAGTGCAGACCTTTTGGTGCCCATAGGGGGCATCCCGGAGCCCCTAACTTGAATTGTAAGAATATTAATGAGGTTTTGAATGTAAATGATTGTCTGCGCCTCTCGCTGGCCAGGCACATGCACAGGCTCTCCTCCAATCAGAACTCGCCGACGTGAATATTAATGAGGTTCTGAATGTAAATGATTGTCGGGGCCTCTCGCTGGCCAGGCACAGGCTCTCGTCCAATCAGAACTCACAGTTGTGAATATTAATGAGGTTCTGAATGTAAATGATTGTCGGCGCCTCTCGCTGGCCAGGCACATGCACAGGCTCTCGTCCAATCAGAACTCACAGCCGTGAATATTAATGAGGTTCTGAATGTAAATGATTGTCGGCGCCTCTCCCTGGCCAGGCACATGCACAGGCTCTCATCCAATCAGAACTCGCCGACGTGAATATTAATGAGGTTCCGAATGTAAATGATTGTCGGCACCTCTCGCTGGCCCCTCCCCTTTTCTATCTGTGTATCTGAATGGCTGGTGGCAGGTTGCTATGGGACTCGGTGTCGGTGGTCCCTCTCTTTATGGGGCATCCCGAATCGGGAAGACCCAATGTGTGGAATCCCCCCGCAGGGGATGCCGCCTCCCCAGCATACCTCTGTCTAGGGCATGCACCCACTGGGCCTTCCCAAATAGCCACAGCTGGAGGTGAAGGAGGGGTGCAGGAAGAGGTGAGTATTTCAGCAATCCAGGTGATGTGCACAGCGGGGCATCCCAAAGCAGGAGATGATCACTTCCTGTCTGGGACCACTGTGCCGCCTCCCCAGCATACCTCTGTCTAGGGCACACAACCACTGGGCCTTCCCATATAGCTGAAGGTGAAGTGGGTGCAGGAAAAGGTGAGTATTTCAGCAGTTCCGGGTGATGCGCACAGCGGGGCATCCCAAAGCAGGAGATGATCACTTCCTGTCTGGGCCCACTGTGCCGCATCCCCAGCATACCTCTGGGTAGGGCATGCACCTCTGGGCCTTCCCATATAGCCAGTGTGGGCACAGCCACAGGTGGGGGTGCAGGAAGAGGTGAGTATTTCAGCAGTTCCGGGTGATGTGTACAGCGGGGCATCCCAAAGCAGGAGATGATCACTTCCTGTCTGGGCCCACTGTGCCGCCTCCCCAGTATACCTCTGTCTAGGGCACACAACCACTGGGCCTTCCCATATAGCTGAAGGTGAAGTGGCTGCAGGAAGAGGTGAGTATTTCAGCAATCCGGGTGACGCGCACAGCGGGGCATCCCAAAGCAGGAGATGATCACTTCCTGTCTGGGCCATCTGCCGCTATAGAAAGCAATGGGGACAGGAAGCAGCTGTGCAACCTGTAATGGGCTCCCCGCTGATCTCATGCTTGCAGGGTAAATGGAGGGCGGGCTTCTGGATACCTGGCGGGGCCGGGTCACTGATGTCGCCTCCATACGCTGTGGCGTGGTAATGCGCTCACCCGCCTCCTCTCCCTCTCTGCAGAGTCTCAATGGCTTCGAGGAGATGGTGGAGTTCCTCCCGGCCAGCAACGCCAAGAAGGTGGAGAAGATGTCGCGCAAGAAAAAGCTGACCATCGCCGCCGTGATTGTGGGGGCGCTCCTCGTCTCCGCCGCCGTAGGACTGCTGGTCTGGCACTTTGTTTGTGAGTAATCAATCAATCAATCGTCAATCCATTCATTCATCAATTTGTCAATCCATCCAATCAATCAATTCAACAAGCTTTTAGTCAATCCATCTTTCCATCCATCTCTCAAGATGTCCATCAATCTGCCAATCAATCAATCAATCCACCCATCTATCAATCTGTTAACCCGGACCTTCCCCATGATTTATTGAGAAGCCCAAACCCTTATAAAACTATTCCCCAGCATCTAAAGTTAATAGATTTTAAGTTTTTAGTCACGTACTTATTATTCTTTCCCCCACTGGGCTGCAACTCTGTTCAGGACTCTAGGATACGGGCGCCTCCATCTTAACTTAGAAGCATCACACTTACTGAGGAGAGGAAAGGGGGTAAAGTGCAGGGGGCGGGGTTATAGCTGTGCTTTGCTCAGACAGAGAAGAGCTGGGGTCAGGAAAAGGTCAGCAATCCCAGAATGCAGAGCAGCACAGTTAGAAGACACTTCCTGTTTGCAGGCTGCCTGATGTTCCATGAGCCGCCATCTTATTCAGGGTGAAGGTCCGGATAAATGTGGGCAATCTGTATGTACGGGGGGGGGGGAAACATATAAGATAGGCTCTTATTCAGGGTGAAGGTCCGGATAAATGTGGGCAATCTGTATGTACGGGGGGGGGGGGGACATACAAGATAGGCTCTTATTCAGGGTGAAGGTCCAGATTAATGTGAGCAATCTGTATGTACAGGGGGGAAACATATAAGATAGGCTCTTATTCAGGGTGAAGGTCCGGATAAATGTGGGCAATCTGTATGTACGGGAGGGGGGGGGACATACAAGATAGGCTCTTATTCAGGGTGAAGGTCCAGATTAATGTGAGCAATCTGTATGTACAGGGGGGAAACATATAAGATAGGCTCTTATTCAGGGTGAAGGACCGCTTTAATCAATCTATCCATAAGTCAGTCTGTCAGTCAATCCATCCATCAATCAATTCACCTATTCATCAATTTCATCAATCCATTCATCTGTCAGTCCATCCCACCAATTAGTAAATCCATCTCTCAATTAGTCCATTAATCTGTCAATCAATCCATTCATACATACATACATCCAATCAATCAATCCACCCATCAATCAATCTGTCAATCAATCCATCCATAAGTCAGTCTGTCAGTCAATCCATCCATCAATCCCGTCAATCAGTCCATACGTCAATCCTGACAATCAATCAATCCACCTAATTATCAATTTTATCAATCCATTCATGCATCCATCAATCTGTCAGTCCATCCAACCAATTAGTCAATCCATCTCTCAATTAGTCCATCAATCTGTCAATCAATCCACCCACCCATCAATCTGTTAATCAATCTATCCATACTTCAATCTGTCAGTCTATCAATGCAACAAATCTGTCAATCAATCCATCAATCGGTCTATTCATCAATCATGTCAATCAATTCTTCTGTCAATCAATCCACCCATCAATCCTGTCAATCCATCAATCAATCCACCCACCCAATCATCAGTTTGTCAATCTATCCAATCAATCAATTCATCGACCTTTCAGTCAATCCACCTTTCCATCCATCTTTCAAGCTGCCCATCAATCTGTCATTCAATCCATTCATCCATCCATCCAATCAATCCACCGACCCATCAATCTGTTAGTCCATCAATTAATCCATTAATCCATCAATCTATATGTCAATCTGTCAGTCCATCCAATTAATTAATCAATCCATCTATCCTAAGATAAAGATTGCATACAGTATAGACATAAGGGCTGAATAGATGGACTGTATGGTCTCTTTCTATGTTGCCATGCCATCCGGGCCGGGGGATTTGTCTATTTTTATCAGTTTGAGGGAGTGCTGCGCTTTTTCATTGGTGAGACAGGTGACATTTAATGGAAAGTTCTGGGATTTCACCTGACATGTCGCGTTCCTCTGTGAATTCGGAAGCTAAGAAGAGGTTCAGTAACTTTCTCCTCATTCCCCCTCTCCCCCGATAGTCGCTTTTCTGTTAAACCCCTCCATGATCTCTCTCCTCTCTTCCAGATCGGAGCGCTCCTGTACGGAAGCTGTACAGCGGAAACCTGAGGATCACTAACTACGACTTTCTGGAAGCCTACGAGAACGCGTCCTCTCCGGAGTTCGCCAATCTCGCCGGCAAAGTTGTTGAATTGGTAAGATGGCCGCTTGGGGGGGGGGCGTCTCTGGAGCTCGAGTCCCGTTTAGTCACTGTGACCACCCTCCGGAGGCTCTCGATATTATAACCTGACTCTTAACGGTGTCTCACTCTTATCAATCAATTCACCCATCAATTCACCCATCAATCAATCCACTCATCAATCAATTCACCCAATCAATTCATCCATCAATAAATCCACCCAATCAATTCATCATCCTTTAACTCAATCCATCTTTCAAGCTGTCCATCAATCTGTCATTCAATCCATTCATACATCCATCCAATCAATCCACCCATCCATCAATCTATTAATCCATCTATCCATCCATCAATCGATCCATCTATCTATATGTCAATTTGTCAGTCTATCCATCCAATTAATAAATTAATCCATCTATCCTAAGATAAAGAGAACATACTCTACACACATAAGGGCAGGTTAGATGGGCCGTATGGTCTCCTTCTAAGTTGGTATGCCATCCGGGCCCGGGGATTTGCCAATCTTGCCGGCAAAGTTGTTGAATTGGTAAGATGGCCGCTTGGGGGGGCGTCCCTGGAGCGCGAGTCCCCTTTAGTCACTGTGACCACCCTCCCGAGGCTCCCAATATTATAAAACTCTTAACTGTGTCTTTCTTTCTTATCAATCCATCAATCAATCCACTCAATCAATCAATCAACCCACCCATTTATCAATTTGTCAACCCATCCAATCAATCAGTTCATCATCCTTTAACTCAATCCATCTTTCCATCCATCTTTCAAGCTGCCCATCAATCTGTCATTCATTCCATTCATACATCCAATCAATCAATCAATCCACCCATCCATCAATCTATTAATCCATCTATCCATCAATCAATCCATCTATCTATACGTCAATCTGTCAGTCTATCCATCCAATTAATAAATTAATCCATCTATCCTAAGATAAAGAGAACATACATTACACACATAAGGGCAGACTAGATGGGCTATATGGTCTTCTTCTAAGTTGTATGCCATCCGGGCCCGGGGATTTGCCAATCTTGCTGGCAAAGTTGTTGAATTGGTAAGATGGCCGCTTGGGGGGCGTCCCTGGAGCTCGAGTCTCCTTTGGTTGCTGTAACCACCCTCCGGAGGCTCCTGATGTTATAGCACGACTCTAACCATGTCTCTCTCTCTTATGTGCAGCTGCAGAAGACCTACCACAGCAACCGCGCCATCGGGCCGCACCTCATACAGTGCGCCGTCACTGCTTTCAGGTAAGCAATTGGTTCACTTACCTCCGTCTTGCGTGTCTCGTGATTGGTTAGTGAGGAATCCCTGTGCAGTGCATCACTTCCCGGTACAGGCCGGTATAGTAACCCATATTATCTGGCCCGGTAACACCCCGTGGTTCTCTGGTGGTAATCTGTGTTTTCTCCCGGCAGCGAGGGCAGCATCATCGCTTATTATTATTCGGAGTTTTCGGTGCCGGCTTACCTGGAGGCGGATCTGGACAACGCCATGTCTGAACTGAAACTGCAGAACGTCCATCTCCGTCTGAAGACCTCCCTGGCGGCAGATTCCCTGGTGGCGTATCGTAAGTGGGGTCTTGGCTCATGTTTGTGGGGCCCCTTTAGTGTTCCACCAAGTGTGTGGCAACTAACGGGGGCGTTTGGCCTCTCTTGCAGGTTCTCCGCAATACTTTTGAGTTTTGCCCCAGATCCCGGGACCCTTCCGCAAACTTGGTGTAAAATCTGTGCCTAGGCCCCGGATCCTGGCCATGCTAGTTCCCTGCTGAATATTTAGTAAACTAGGACTATCCTGGGTTTTGGCCCCGGGGCAGCCCGATCAGAGATGCCCCGCTGTGTGAAACACCCGCAGGTCGCCCGAACTAATTCGCTTTCGCCCGGTCCTACTGCGCATGTGTGGCCTCCAGTCCAACCAGTGCGCTCAACATGGACTCGTCTGAGGCAGGTCCGACTGAGCGTGCCGGTGGGCACATCCCCGCTACCCTCTAGTGGGGATGCGTCTGCTGTTGCACGCCGTTGAAGGTGAGTATACTGTGCGACTTTCACACAGCGGAATCCTGATTCTGGATGGGGGGGGAAATCAAGCTGCCTCGCAGCCTTGTCTGACTACTCAATTACATTAGGATACCGTCTATCAGCGAAGACTCCGACAACCCCCGTCTACTAAAACCAGTAAACAGAGCCCAGTACGGCTGCTTCCCGTGTTCAGTAAAGTGGACCAAAACCCAATATTTTGACTATCCTGGGTTTTGGTCTCCCGATCGGGGATGCCCCGCTGTGTGAAACCTCCCAGATCGCTGAAACCAACTCGGCTCTACTTGGTCTTACGGCGCATGCGCGGATGCTTGTCCAATCAGCGCGCTCAGAGCCGCTTACATCAAGTCGTCTAAGGCCAGCAGCTCCGAGCGCACCCCCCGCTTCCCTCTAACAGGGAGCGTGCCCATTCACAAATGCCTGGAACGCGCCCTGCTAGAGGGATAGCGGGGATGCGGCTCGCGCATGCACCGTTGGACCGGGAGAGAAGGTGAGTGTATGGGGCGACCTGGGGGGTGTCACACAGCTGGGCATCTTATAGATTCCAGGGCTGGTCGCCGTGGGTTTGGTCCCATTTAAGTTATTTAAAGGTGGGGGGTGATCTGTGTCCGATCATAAGATATGACTTCCTTCATGCTGACAGGAAGCGGATGTAAAGCTGGACGATCCCTATGACTCTCTCTCGTGCGGGCCCCGCAGGGGTCTCCCCATATCTAACCCTTCAGCACCCATCATTCAGTCCTTTAAAACTTACTGACCTCTTCCTCTCTCCTTCTTCTTTTTCCAGCTACCGACCTGAAAATGGCCGAATATTTTCGCAAGAGTAAGTCTTGGCTTTTTATTAATACTTGTGTATGCGTGACTCCGCCCCCAAGGAGCGCTCTGTATCAGTAATGATGTTATGAGTTGTGTAGTATTAATACTTATGCATGACTCAGCCCCCCGAGGAGCGCTCTGTATCAGTAATGGATTTATGATTTGTGTAGTATTTGCTTATGCGTAACTTCGCCCCCGAGGAGCGCTTTATATCAGTAATGTTATGAGTTGTGTAGCATTAATACTTGTGTGACCCCTCCTCCGAGGAACGCTCTGTATCAGTAACGATGTTATAAGTTGTGTAGTATTAATACTTATACTTATGTGTGAATGCCCCAGAGGAGTGCTCTGTATCAATAATGATATGAGTTGTGTAGTATATACACTTGCTTATGTGTGACTCCGCCCCAGAGGAGCGCTCTGTATCAGTAATGATGTTATGAGTTGTGTAGTATTAATACTTCCTTATGTGTAATCCCCCCGAGGAGCGCTCTGTATCAGTAATGATATGAGTTGTGTAGTATTATTTGCTTATGCGTGACTCCGCCCCCGAGGAGCGCTCTGTATCGGTAATGATGTTATGAGTTGTGCAGTATTAATATTTGCTTATGCGTGACTCCGCCCCCGAGGAGCGCTCTGTATCAGTAATGATGTTATGAGTTGTGTAGTATTAATATTTGCGTATGCGTAATTCCCCCCTCCCCCCTGAGGAGCGCTCTGTATCGGTAATGATGTTATGAGTTGTGCAGTATTAATATTTGCTTATGCGTGACTCCGCCCCCGAGGAGCGCTCTGTATCAGTAATGATGTTATGAGTTGTGTAGTATTAATATTTGTGTATGCGTAATTCCCCCCTCCCCCCGAGGAGCGCTCTGTATCAGTAATGATATGAGTTGTATAGTATATACACTTGCTTATGCGTGACTCCGCCCCCGAGAAGCGCTTTGTATCAGTAATGATGTTATGAATTGTGTGTCTCACTTTCTTTCTTCGTCTCCAGACAACAACTGTAACTTTTTCCTGCACGCCACTGACCGGGCGATAACCAAATTCTCCAGCCCTGGATTCCCCAGCTCCCCCTACCCACCCAACGCCCGGTGCCAATGGACGCTGCGCGCCGACGCCGGTCACATGATCCTGCTCAACTTCAAAACCGTCAAGATGGAGAACTGCAAACTGCCCAAAGGAGACTATGTGAATGTGTACGACTCGCTCACGCCGGTGGATCCCAACCTCCTGGTCAGGTGAGGGTAATGTTTCGGTGAGATGGTCCCGGTTTGGGGGCCCCCTGTCCCTCTGAAAACTCTGGTGACACCTAAATGTCCCAGTTTGGGGCCCCTCGGGAATCTCTGGGGACACCTAAATGTCCCAGTTTCGGGCCCCTCGGGAATCTCTGGGGACACCTAAATGTCCCAATTTCGGGCCCCTCGGGAATCTCTGGGGACACCTAAATGGCCGTGCGTGCGGCTTCCGGCCTGGCCCGTGATGTGCGCCGAGCTGTGCGCTCCCAATTTCATGAGGTGAGACTCTATATATAAGAGGGTGACATGATTGGGGCTTACCTATACCTGGAGAAAGGTAGCCGGGGTCGGGGGCTACGAAACGCGCTGGGCACCTTTCTCCTGGCGTTAGCATTTTCTTGGGTAAGTTCCATGAGCATAGTTGTTGCGGTTTTTGCGCAGTCAGCATTTTGTCTCTCTTGCTACATTTGTTTAATACACAACAACAGAAAGGCACAGAGCAGAAAAATCGTTTTTCTAGTCCATTCAATTGGTAAAATGAGCTTCTAGATGGAGTCCCACTGAGCATGCACCGGAATATTCTGTGCCCACCATCACTGGAAGGTTCTCTTACCAACTGCTGACAGATTACTTGATGATTACGAGCACCCGAAAGTTTAATGAGCTTGAGCTGCTTCTTAGTTACTTGCCAATGTCCATCCAGAAGCCATATAGGAAGCCATATAGGAAGCCATATAGGACGCCATATAGGACGCCATATAGGACGCCATATAGGACGCCATATAGGACGCCATATAGGAAGCAAAAACAAACACACACATCTAGTGCGACTCTGTAAGTACAGCGGAATCACTCTTTAATACTTCATACAATGCACTTACACAACACTCCTTGTTAAAGTGGACCAACACCCAGGGGGGATCAGCCCGGGAATATATGATTGCCGGGCCGATCAGATCCCTCCCTGCGGGGCATCCGAAAGCGGGATGGCCTGCGGGGTGAAACCTCCCAGGATGCCCCGTTCCAACGGCGCATGCGCGGGCCGCATCTCGCGCTTCCTTCTAGCAGGGCAGCCGTTTGTGAATGGCCGGCGCGGGCGCGCTCCCTGTTAGAATGAAACGCGAGACGCGACCTCCAGCGCTCAGAGCCACTGTGGTTGTCCGTCGCTTGTACAGCGGCTCTGAGCGCTCTGATTGGACGAGCGCTCGTGTAGGATCGGGGTGCCCCGCGGAAGTGGACCAAAACCCAGGATAGTGAAAATCCTGGGTGTTGGTCCACTTTAAAACACACATCCAATAAAATCGAAGGTGTCCCCAATCCCTCGCACTGCGGCCGCTGGTGATAAGGTGGAAGGTGAGGGGAATTATTCTGGAGACCAGAAGGACCCGATTTCTTTATCACCAGCGGCCGCAGTGCGAGGGATTGGCGACACCTTCATTTTTATTGGATGTGTGTTTTAACAAGGAGTGTCGTGTAAGTGCATTGTATGACGTATTAAAGAGGGATTCCGCTGTACCTACAGAGTCGCACTAATGTGTTTCTTTGTTTTTGCTTCCTATATGGCTTCCTATATGGCTTCCTATGTGGCTTCCTATGTGGCTTCCTATGTGGCTTCCTATGTGGCTTCCTATGTGGCTTCCTATATGGCTTCCTATATGGCTTCCTATGTGGCTTCCTATGTGGCTTCCTATATGGCTTCCTGTATGGCTTCCTGTATGGCTTTCTATATGGCTTCCTATATGGCTTCCTATATGGCTTTCTATATGGCTTTCTATATGGCTTTCTATATGGCTTCCTATATGGTTTCCTATATGGCTTTCTATATGGCTTGTGCATGGACATTGGCAGCTCAAGCTCATTAAACTTTCGGGTTTCTGTTGCCTTTCTGTTGTTGTGTATTAAACAAATGTAGCAAGAGAGACAAAATGCTGACTGCGCAAAAACCGCAACAACTATGAAATCACCTGAGTATGTATCCCGGAACTTCCCCAAGAAAATGGTAACGCCAGGCGAAAGGTCCCCAACGCGTTTCGTAGCACCCGACCCCGGCTACTTTCTCCAGGTATAGGTATGCCCCAATCATGTCACCCTCTTTATATATGGAGTCTCGCCTCATGAAATTGGGAGCGCACAGCTCGGCGCACATCACGGCCCCGGCCGCACGCACGCACACTCAGACTGAGCGTCCCCCTGCTCCAATAGGAGCCATCGACGTATGCTGGTACAGCAGGAAGCCCGCCCCCCCCAGACCGCTCGCCCAATCGGCCACACGCAGCAGCACCTGTAATGGTGCGTGTCAATGGCGGCGAGGGGGGCGACACCACCTACGTAACCAGCACAGCTCCCAATACGCAAGAATGTAAACCTGTGTAAATACCGAGTGACATGGCTGCGGCATGTGCAAGCCGCAACCCCGCTTTCCCTCTATCAGGGCACAGTTGTGAATGGCCGGCTGGGGCACACTCCCTGATGGGGGATGCTGCAGGCAGTGCGCTCGGAGCTGCGTGCTGATTGGACGAGCAGCCGAGCATGCGCCGTAGGATTGGGAAGAGGTGAGTTGCGCCCGGTGATCTGGGGGGTCACGCAGCGGGGCATCCCCGATCAGGGACCAAAACCCAGGATAGTCAAAATCCTGGGTTTTGGTCCACTTTAATGGAGAGCCTGCACATGCACCGGGAGTTTCCCCCAGATACACAGCAGTCGGGGATGCCCCTGTAAAGCGGACCCAAACCCAAGAACGAGAAAGCTGAGCCTGAATAGAAACTTTCCTGCTTGGATACAATGATCCTCTGACCTATCCTGGCATAGATTGCTAGCTCTTGGGCTCCGGAGCAGAGACTAAAGTAAACGTGGTTGCGCCATTTCACCGTTTCTTTTTATCTTTGCAGTTTATGTGGCAGTTACCCGCCTTCCTACAACCTCACCTTCGTCTCGTCGAGTAACATCATGCTGGTGACGCTGGTGTCGGACGACAAAGGGAAGCACCCCGGCTTCATGGCCGAATTCCGGCAGATTCCCAGGACCACCCGTAAGTAGATAGAAGCGTCTCCGGGCGCCGGGGGGACTGAGCCTCCAATGCCTGTCATCATTGTATCTGTATCGTGCTGGAGGCTTTGTACGAGGCTCCACCTGGTGGTAAGAGCGGGAACTGCGCTGATTGCTGCTTGAGACCAGGCGCAACGATCTCGATTCGGGATGCCCCGCTGTGTGACACCCCCCCCCGATCTTCCTAAAAACACTCGCTGATGCTGCCACGCCACCATCGCGCTTGCACCGGCCATGAACCGAGCCGAATGCTGTTCACTATTAGTGTACAAGAGGCGCGCGCATGCACCATGTGACCGGCGGGAAGACGCGCTTTTAGGGTGTTTCACACAGCAGGGGCATCCCAAATCCAAGAATCAAAATCCTGGCTTTTGCTCCGCTTTAAATTGGATCAAAACCCATGTCGATAGGCCCTATAAGATTCTGGGCCGATCGCTTCCCTCCCCAGGGCATCCAGAATCGGGATGCCCCCCATACACTTACCTTGTTTCCCGATGCCCAAACCCCTGACAAGGAACCTAACCAGAGGCTTACAATGGCACTCGCTCAATAGAAATACATATAAAGCTTATTAAGGTTTCACGATTACATTACAAGACACATTAAAATACCCTTAAAAAACACATAAGAATTACACAGTCTGCCATAGGTGGGATATGATGTTACCAAGTGGGACCAGTAAATATATAATAATAGTAAAAATGTTCTAAATCTTAGTTAATTGATAAAGTGTCAAGTGCTTCCAAAGTGAAACAAATCACAAGAAGCCTGATTAGACAAGTGCAAAAAAAATGCCAGAAATGATAAAAAAATCACCAAAAATATATTAATGCATATTTAGTATTACATATCCATAGTGTGCAGCAAATAGGTCACCACTGACCCCCAGGACCCCGATCCAGCGGCGCATGCGCGAGCCGCATCCCCGCTATCCCTCTAGCAGGGTCAGGCATTTGTGATTGGCCGGCGCGGGCATGCTCCCTGTTAGAGGGAAGCGGGGGATGCGACCACCAGCGCGCTGGGAGCCACTGGCCTTAGACGACGTGATGTCAGCGGCTCTGAGCGCGCTGATTGGACGAGCAGCTGTGCATGCGCCGTAGGACCACCAAGTAGCCGCGTGCAATCCTTGGGTATATCTCCACAAAATAGAGGGGCCCCCACTATCCCCCCCAATACCTAAATCAAGGAGATGCACCGCGCTTTGATACAAAATTGAATCTTTATTGATACATGTGCTATACACTGATAAAAAGAATTTAAAATACACATATATTTTAAATTAAATTATATTTATTAAATAATAGATTTATATTAAATATTACACTGATTAAAAGAATTTAAAATACACATATATTTTAAATTAAATTATATTTATTAAATAATAGATTTATATTAAATATTACACTGATTAAAAGAATTTAAAATACACATATATTTTAAATTAAATTATATTTATTAAATAATAGATTTATATTAAATATTACACTGATTAAAAGAATTTAAAATACACATATATTTTAAATTAAATTATATTTATTAAATAATAGATTTATATTAAATATTACACTGATTAAAATAATTTAAAATACACATATATTTTAGATTACATTTTACACTGATTAAAATTTTAAATTAAATGTATTAATGTAATTAAATGTATTAATGTATTTTAATTAAAATATTACTCTGATTAAAATAATTTAAAATACACATATATATTTTAAATTAATTGTATTAAATAGATTTATATTAAATATTACACTGATTAAAATTTTAAATTAAATGTATTAATGTAATGTATTAATGTATTTTAAATTAAATATTACACTGTTTAAAAGAATTTAAAACACACATATATTTTAAATTAAATTATATTTATTAAATAATAGATGTATATTAAATATTACACTGATTAAAAGTATTTAAAATACACATATTTTAAATTAAATATTACACTGATTAACATTTTAAATTAAATGTATTAATGTAATGTATTAATGTATTTTAAATTAAATATTACACTGATTAAAAAAAAATTAAAATACACATATATTTTACATTAAATTATATTTATTAAATAATAGATTTATATAAAATATTACACTGATTAAACTTTTAAATTAAATGTATTAATGTAATGTATTAATGTATTTTAAATTAAATATTACACTGATTAAAAAAAATTAAAATACACATATATTTTTAATTAAATTATATTTATTAAATAATAGATTTATATTAAATATTATTATCATAATTATTATTAAAAATTCATTATAATATATATATATATAATATATAATATTATATTTTTAAATATTAAAATTAATATTATTTGATTTATATTAAATATATATTATGTTTACATATATTTATTAAATTAAATTTATATACACATATATTTTAAAATTTCAAATACATATACACGACAAAAGCCACACAATAACACTAGAGGGCGCTGTAACCACCTACTGATCAATGGACACTGAATAAACAATTAATCCCTGATAATCCAATACAATACCCTGCAATATAAACCCAATTCTAATAATCTGATAACATCATCAGTTTAATAATTAAATGCTTATGCTACTTATCAAGCCCCACAACATATATCCCATCCCATATATATTGCAGGGTTTTGTATTATAGATTAGGGCCAATCGGAGTGGGTTTTGGTCCACTTTAAAGCAGACCAAAACCCAGCATTATCCCGGGTTTAGATCCTTGGATTTGCCCCCTGCTGTGTAGAAACCCTCCGATCGCCCTAAAAGCGCCGCTCCCATGGCGCATGCGCGGCCTCTCGTACACTAATGGTGAACAGCATTCGGCTTGGTTCGGAGCAGAGCGTTGGCATAGAGAAAAGGAGCAAAACCCAGAATAGACAGAATCCTGGGTTTAGGTCCGCTTTAATTCCTCCGTTCTGTATAGTTGGGAATTATAATGGCCGGCTGCGGAGTCCTTCTTTATATCTGTTCTCTGATGTCTCTCCAGTGTGCGGAGGAACCATTCGGGATGCCAGCGGGGAGATCAGCACGCCCTTCTACCCGGCGCATTACCCGCCCAACAGGGAGTGCTTGTGGGACATCCAGGTGAGACTCGCCTAGAACTAAATACACTGAGGAAAGGTTAGGGCCTGGGTCTCGCTGTGTCACTAATGTGACAGGGAAGTGAGCACTTCCTGTGTCTGTGTCCTCCATTGACCTCTAGTGGTGGACACCGGACATTGCAGCATGGGAAAGGTCAGAAGAAAAGACCTTGGGGTCCATTTAGAGCCAGGTGAGAATTCTCACTCCTTATTTAGGAGAGAAAACTGTCATTCACTGGGGCTGATTTAACACCAGGTGAAAATATACACCCGTTTGTTGAATCAGCCCCAAAAAATAAATGGCAGGTTTTTCTACCCTTAAAAAAAATAAAAAATTAAAGTGTTTTCTCACCCGGCTCTGAATCGACCCCCAATATCTGTGAGTGGGCGAATGATGGCCGCAGTGTAAAGGTTTAGTCTAACACTTTAAAGTTGTGTCCCCGGCTCACTTTGCAGCAGGATGGGGGTCCGGAAACCAGTGCAGCGCCCGCGAGGGGGCATCCCCAGTTACGCGGCAGCGCCTATGAATCGTACAGGTCACCACTACTCTAGAAAGTCACATTTTTTGGGGTGTGGGGTTCCCCTTAAAGTTTTGGCTCCTCTTTAAAAGTTTTGGCTCCTTTTTATCTTTTGGCTCCTTTTTATCTTTTGGCTCCCCCTCCCCCTTTAGGTGTTGGCCCCCTTTAGGTGTTGGCCCCCTCCCCCCTGTAGGTGTTGGCCCCCTTCCCCCTGTAGGTGTTGGGCCCCTCCCCCCTTTAGGTGTTGGCCCCCTTCCCCCTGTAGGTGTTGGGCCCCTCCCCCCTTTAGGTGTTGGGCCCCTCGCCCCATGTAGGTGTTGGGCCCCCTCCCCCCTTTAGGTGTTGGGCCCCCTCCCCCCTTTAGGTGTTGGGCCCCTCCCCCCTTTAGGTGTTGGGCCCCTCCCCCCTTTAGGTGTTGGGCCCCTCCCCCCATGTAGGTGTTGGGCCCCCTCCCCCCTTTAGGTGTTGGGCCCCCTCCCCCCTTTAGGTGTTGGGCCCCCTCCCCCCTTTAGGTGTTGGGCCCCTCCCCCCATGTAGGTGTTGGGCCCCCTCCCCCCATGTAGGTGTTGGGCCCCCTCCCCCCATGTAGGTGTTGGCCCCTCCCCTTTAGGTTTTGGCTCCCATTTAAAGGAACATGCGCGTCTTTATCTTCCAGGTTCCCGGGAACAAGTACGTGAAGATCCGCTTTAAGATGTTTTACCTGTACGAGGCCGGAGTCCCCGTCACCTCCTGCCCCAAGGACTACGTGGAGATCAATAATCAGAGGTAGGACGAGTCCCAGCATGCCTTGCGGCCGAGGGGAGTGTGCAATGTTTCCTGACCCCCATTTTGCCCCCCCCCAGGTTCTGCGGGGAGCGCGCCCCCTTCGTGGTCTCCAGCAACAGCAATAAAATCCAGGTGAAGTTCCGATCGGACCAATCGCTGACCGACACCGGCTTCCTGGCCGAGTACCTGTCCTACGAGCCTCAGAACCGTGAGTACTTACCTGTTACCCGGGCGCCCCACTCTGACCATTCCCTGACCTCCCTGAGGAGCCTCGCCTACTGACCATTCCCTGACCTCCCTGAGGAGCCTCACCTACTGACCAATCCCTGGCCTCCCTGAGGAGCCTCACCTAACTGACCAATCCCTGACCTCCCTGAGGAGCCTCACCTACTGACCAATCCCTGACCTCCCTGAGGAGCCTCACCTACTGACCAATCCCTGACCTCCCTGAGGAGCCTCACCTACTGACCAATCCCTGACCTCCCTGAGGAGCTTCACCTACTGACCAATCCCTGACCTCCCTGAGGAGCCTCACCTACTGACCAATCCCTGACCTCCCTGAGGAGCTTCACCTACTGACCAATCCCTGACCTCCCTGAGGAGCCTCACCTACTGACCAATCCCTGACCTCCCTGAGGAGCCTCACCTACTGACCAATCCCTGACCTCCCTGAGGAGCCTCACCTACTGACCAATCCCTGACCTCCCTGAGGAGCCTCACCTAACTGACCAATCCCTGACCTCCCTGAGGAGCCTCACCTAACTGACCAATCCCTGACCTCCCTGAGGAGCCTCACCTACTGACCAATCCCTGACCTCCCTGAGGAGCCTCGCCTACTGACCAATCCCTGACCTCCCTGAGGAGCCTCGCCTACTGACCAATCCCTGACCTCCCTGAGGAGCCTCACCTACTGACCAATCCCTGGCCTCCCTGAGGAGCCTCACCTACTGACCAATCCCTGGCCTCCCTGAGGAGCCTCACCTACTGACCAATCCCTGACCTCCCTGAGGAGCCTCACCTACTGACCAATCCCTGACCTCCCTGAGGAGCCGCACCTACTGACCAATCCCTGACCTCCCTGAGGAGCCGCACCTACTGACCAATCCCTGACCTCCCTGAGGAGCCGCACCTACTGACCAATCCCTGACCTCCCTGAGGAGCCTCGCCTACTGACCAATCCCTGACCTCCCTGAGGAGCCTCGCCTACTGACCAATCCCTGACCTCCCTGAGGAGCCGCACCTACTGACCAATCCCTGACCTCCCTGAGGAGCCGCACCTACTGACCAATCCCTGACCTCCCTGAGGAGCCTCACCTACTGACCAATCCCTGACCTCCCTGAGGAGCCTCACCTACTGACCAATCCCTGACCTCCCTGAGGAGCCTCACCTACTGACCAATCCCTGACCTCCCTGAGGAGCCTCACCTACTGACCAATCCCTGGCCTCCCTGAGGAGCCTCACCTACTGACCAATCCCTGACCTCCCTGAGGAGCCTCACCTACTGACCAATCCCTGACCTCCCTGAGGAGCCTCACCTACTGACCAATCCCTGACCTCCCTGAGGAGCCTCACCTACTGACCAATCCCTGACCTCCCTGAGGAGCCGCACCTACTGACCAATCCCTGACCTCCCTGAGGAGCCTCGCCTACTGACCAATCCCTGACCTCCCTGAGGAGCCTCGCCTACTGACCAATCCCTGACCTCCCTGAGGAGCCTCGCCTACTGACCAATCCCTGGCCTCCCTGAGGCGCCTCACCTACTGACCAATCCCTGACCTCCCTGAGGCGCCTCGCCTACTGACCAATCCCTGGCCTCCCTGAGGAGCCTCGCCTACTGACCAATCCCTGGCCTCCCTGAGGAGCCTCACCTACTGACCAATCCCTGACCTCCCTGAGGAGCCTCACCTACTGACCAATCCCTGACCTCCCTGAGGAGCCTCACCTACTGACCAATCCCTGACCTCCCTGAGGAGCCTCACCTACTGACCAATCCCTGACCTCCCTGAGGAGCCTCACCTACTGACCAATCCCTGGCCTCCCTGAGGAGCCTCACCTACTGACCAATCCCTGACCTCCCTGAGGAGCCTCACCTACTGACCAATCCCTGACCTCCCTGAGGAGCCTCACCTACTGACCAATCCCTGACCTCCCTGAGGAGCCTCACCTACTGACCAATCCCTGACCTCCCTGAGGAGCCGCACCTACTGACCAATCCCTGACCTCCCTGAGGAGCCTCGCCTACTGACCAATCCCTGACCTCCCTGAGGAGCCGCACCTACTGACCAATCCCTGACCTCCCTGAGGCGCCTCACCTACTGACCAATCCCTGACCTCCCTGAGGCGCCTCACCTACTGACCAATCCCTGACCTCCCTGAGGAGCCTCGCCTACTGACCAATCCCTGACCTCCCTGAGGCGCCTCACCTACTGACCAATCCCTGACCTCCCTGAGGAGCCTCGCCTACTGACCAATCCCTGGCCTCCCTGAGGCGCCTCACCTACTGACCAATCCCTGACCTCCCTGAGGAGCCTCGCCTACTGACCAATCCCTGGCCTCCCTGAGGCGCCTCACCTACTGACCAATCCCTGACCTCCCTGAGGAGCCTCGCCTACTGACCAATCCCTGGCCTCCCTGAGGCGCCTCACCTACTGACCAATCCCTGACCTCCCTGAGGAGCCGCACCTACTGACCAATCCCTGACCTCCCTGAGGAGCCTCACCTACTGACCAATCCCTGACCTCCCTGAGGAGCCTCGCCTACTGACCAATCCCTGACCTCCCTGAGGAGCCTCACCTACTGACCAATCCCTGACCTCCCTGAGGAGCCGCACCTACTGACCAATCCCTGACCTCCCTGAGGAGCCGCACCTACTGACCAATCCCTGACCTCCCTGAGGAGCCTCACCTACTGACCAATCCCTGACCTCCCTGAGGAGCCTCACCTACTGACCAATCCCTGACCTCCCTGAGGAGCCGCACCTACTGACCAATCCCTGACCTCCCTGAGGCGCCTCACCTACTGACCAATCCCTGACCTCCCTGAGGCGCCTCACCTACTGACCAATCCCTGACCTCCCTGAGGAGCCTCGCCTACTGACCAATCCCTGGCCTCCCTGAGGAGCCGCACCTACTGACCAATCCCTGACCTCCCTGAGGAGCCTCGCCTACTGACCAATCCCTGGCCTCCCTGAGGAGCCGCACCTACTGACCAATCCCTGACCTCCCTGAGGAGCCGCACCTGGGCAGCCTAATGCCTCTGTGGCAGCCCTGATCCTAAGGTCTGGGAAGTCCACAGAAGTTGACATGCATTAAAGCAGAACTAAAGTCAACTATAACCCGCCTCCCAGCCTGTCACTGTACCCTGGTGCTAAGGCAGGACGGGGGGGGGGGGGGGGTTCGGTCGAGGTCCTCTTGAATGTTGGAGTCGCTCTGGCCCCATATTTAGCGGTTGGGGTCCTCTTGAATGTAATCTCTGTGTTTCCCGCAGCCTGTCCGGGCGAGTTCACCTGTAAGAGCGGCCGCTGCATAAACCAGACGCGCAGGTGCGACGGATGGAACGACTGCGCCGACTCCAGCGACGAGGTGGATTGCGGTGAGTACACGAACCTGTGTAACCCGAGGTGCTTGTAAATAATCTATAATGGTAATAATGTAAATAATCTATAATGGTAATAATGTAAATAATCTATAATGGTAATAATGTAAATAATCTATAATGGTAATAATGTAAATAATCTATAATGGTAATAATGTAAATAATCTATAATGGTAATAATGTAAATAATCTATAATGGTAATAATGTTACATATATATAGTACAAAAAGATTGGGGATGCCCACAGGGATAATGAGAGATATATATATATATATATATTATATAATAAAATAATAGGTGGCACCAACCAACAATATTACCTTGTGGTGCACTGCCCCTGTCTCTCAATCCCAATGATAAATCCCACAGATGGGGGTGACCTCTCCCCCCAGGAAAAGCCTCGGGGACTCACAATTGCACTCAGCACATTTGTAATGTAATCATATAACTTTTATTATCTTTTAAATGCAGCAAAATCCACCTTTTAAAAACATGTTAAAAAATGGATTTCTTACATAATGCGCCATAAGGGGGAGCCATTGTATAAACTACTATTACAAAACATATAATATAATTAATCCTCACTAATTAATTCCTGATTATTTAAAGTGCATGTGCCAAGTAAAAAGTGCATCAATATCCAACACAGTGTGCAAAGTTTTGATCTCATAAGCATAAAGTGCAATAAAGGTAAAACAGAAGACAACACAAAAATGTTTTTCCTTACTATATGAAGAATGGCAACCCTGCGGCAGAAGAAACCCACGCGTTCCGGGATCTCCCCCGGGTCTCTCTTTTTCAAGGCATCAGTAAGTATGTGGCGGGATGGGGCCCCATATTCCCCTTTTATACCCACCTCTCCACCCGTTCCCCCGCTCGGCTGAACGTCTCCGCAAAGTGGCGCACACCGTCCGCTGATGTATATCCTGTAAACCGGGCACAGCGCCGCCTGGTCACCTGCAATCGCAGGTCAGGCAGGCGCATGCTGGACGCCAGCACGGCGCGGGACTGGGTTACTGGAAAGGTGAGTATTGCCCGTCAGTATGTAGTACACTTTAAAAACAACCATCTCTACATTCCTAATTTAACATGAATATACAATATGTATTATACAAAAAATGTTCCTGAGTATGAACCGACCCAGTATTGATGGGAACTCAAAGTGTGACCTCGCCTGGAATAAGTTCAGCTATTACACCTTCATAAAATCCAATGAATTAGTTTATTGAGGTTACAAAATCTCGTTAAAAACAGACACAGCAATTATTGTAGGAGAATGTCATTGGTGCTCTTTAGAGCTACAAATTTGATTCCCCATTAAATTCTATGGTGTCAATCACAGTACAAATATAATAATCCACATGATGAGTAATTTACACAATTATCGACTGTCACTCTTACAGACACGCTGGTTATTGTTCAAACAATTAATCATATATTATATATGTTACAAGCAAATTAACTTTCCAGATTGTCCAATTCCCCTTATATGGCGGTGAACTAGTTTCACCCCCAACAGGGGGCTTCTTCGGCACCAAACCGCACCTTAGGGCGTTCAATCAGCCCAATGAGGCCAAATCAGTTATTGCCGGGTACCTCATGTCAGGGTATACAGTCCAAGAGTAATGCTGAGCAAACATAACAACAAAGACAAAAACAAAACAACAAATCAGATAGAATCTTCCATCCACATTACATGAGTACCTGCATAGTCCTTAGAGCTGTGGGACCCCAGTATAAAAATAACTGGGCCATGGCTATGGTGTAATAAGCATAAATGGCTACCTGAATAAGGAGATCTGGACGCCCCAAGATGATCAATGCTCCATTAGCCAAATTCAAAGGGATGGCGTCAGCCCTATATTACCAAGTTCTCTGTTCCTCAATGATCTATGGGCATATATATAGCATAGTGTTAGCATTGCTGGGGAGCCAAAGCTAGACTGCATGTGTTTAAATCAGCAAAGAGGAACGGTACTTACAGGGAAACACAGAGATGGTGGCTTGGGGTCCGCTCACTCAGCTACGATGTAATCCGCTGATCCGCCCAGTAACCTCCCAGGACAGATCACAAGGAGCCAGCCCAACACTACACATCAGCACGTGTTGCGCTGTGTGTTCAGAATATACAATATACAACATTATGATCAATAAACTATCTATATCCTGGCTATATATATTTACAAGTCTTTATTAAAGAGCGGAGCGATATTTTTCATTCAGTATAGACCTGTGTCAGCCCCTATAGATTTATAATTTACTGCATGGTCATAACAATGGCTTATATACAACTACAGCGCTATACTCTCAACGCCGACCTCCCCATCTCCACCGCCCCAAACCCCTCCCTCCAAGAACCACTTAAAGTGGACCATCACCCTCCCGTGATCGGCCCGGGAACCCCCCCCAAACACCCCAAATCCCCTTGCAGTCTGTGAATGGGCGCGCGTGCTTCAAGAGTGACGCGCGGGAGGTGGCGGCGGAGGAGCCACTTGTCCGCGGCTGTCAAATCGCTTGTCCGTCGGCGCGGGGAGAGGTCAGTTTTCCGGGTGATCAGCGGGGTTTCACACAGCGGGGCACCCCGATCGGGGGTGCCCCACCGAAGTGGACCAAGACCGAGGATAGTCAAAATCCTGGGTGTTGGTCCACTTTAAAATTGTGGGGGGGGAGGGGTTCTTTATGGCGGCAGGTAACCCAGCAGAAAGGGAGCGGGGAGAGAGGGGGAGTACAAGATCCAAGGTAAGTGTGGAACCACAGCCAATCATGTGCAATAACATCCAATTCCCAATTATGAGCCCATTCGCCCTCCACAGATAAGTGCATCACTAACTCCTTTAGCCGTTATATCTTCCATTCTGGGAGTGATCTTCGACCTCCTGCATTACCCATTACAGCACCGGACTGACGCGAAGATGCGGCATTCGAAAACCGTCCCCTGTGCGATTATTATAGAACAATTGAATAAAGTGGTTTGTCATATAATCAACAAAATATTGCTAGTGATCTCCAATTACCAAACACCACCAACAACTCACCAAACAGCAAACAGCGTGCTATAAAAATGGCCCATATCACAAAACCTCATTCCAGCGCCTCCACAATACCATAATCCCCTAAATCTATGTGACCCCCACTTCCAGGGGCCTACACCCTACTTGTGCACCCTAATAATGCACTGTATCTCCCCCCCCCCCCCCCCACAACCTTATCCCCAAAAACTGTTTAACCCAAAAATGGGGTGAAAGCGACAGTCCCTGCGGGAATTGTGTGTCCAAGTCAAAAATCCTCCGCAGTTCTTTCTGCTGTAAGAGTTTTTTGAGGTCTCCTGCTCTTGGGCCCAAACTCAATCCATCCAGTTACCCCGATGTACCTCCAGGAAATGGGCCGCTACCGGGGGTATAAATTGCCCCTGTCCCTATTCCTCTTGGCTAGCCGGATGGGCGATGTGCTTGTATGCGGGCTTTTCGGGCATCAGCAGGTGATTTACAGTTTATGAAAGGTTTTATATAGAACTTCTCGCCTGTCTTTTTATTGACCACTTCTTTGGTCACTCGCATTAATGGACAAATAGTACAATTACCACAGGGATAAACTCCTACCAGACCAAAAAGATTCAATAGCGTATAGAATAATCAAATAATCTTCATCTCAAACGAGAGGTCAGGTGACCAGAGGTGGGGAGAGGTCAGGTGACCAGAGGTGGGGAGAGGTCAGGTGACCAGAGGTGGGGAGAGGTCAGGTGACCAGAGGTGGGGAGAGGTCAGGTGACCAGAGGTGGGGAGAGGTCAGGTGACCAGAGGTGGGGAGTGGGCAAAGGTAAGTCGGGGAGAGGGAATTTCAGGAGAGGTGAGTTGAGGTGAGGTTGGCAGATGCCCCACATGGTAAGAGAAGCGATAGAGGAAATAGGAAGTGGGCAGAGGTATGGCAGGAAATGGAGAATTGAGCACAGGTGAGGTGGGGGGTTGGCAGAGGAAATGGGAAGAGGTGAGGTTGGCAGAGGTGAGGTTGGCAGAGGTGAGGTTGGCAGAGGTGGGGTTGGCAGAGGTGGGGGTTGGCAGAGGTGGGGTTGGCAGAGGTGGGGGTTGGCAGAGGTGGGGGTTGGCAGAGGTGGGGGTTGGCAGAGGTGGGGGTTGGCAGAGGTGGGGGTTGGGCAGAGGTGGGGGTTGGGCAGAGGTGGGGGTTGGGCAGAGGTGGGGGTTGGGCAGAGGTGGGGGTTGGGCAGAGGTGGGGGTGGGCAGAGGTGGGGGTGGGCAGAGGTGAGTCAGGAAGAGTTGAGCCGAGGTGAGATGGTAAGAGGTGGATAGAGTTGGGCCGAGGTGAGGTGAGCGCCAGGTAAGATGGAAGAAGGTAGAAAGAGATAAAATGCTCCACCCTGCTGACCTGGACCAAGAACGAAACCCCGCCCCCACTCCCTGCCCAGACCTCCTGATTGGCTGCCTCTCTGCAGCACTGAAACCCCACCCCCCTCTCTCATCTCACAGTGTGCTTACATCACATCGCTGTTGCCACGCCCACTGTTTCTCCAATACTCTTAATACTTTTATTAATAATTTAGGAATTACAGGGTCTTTCTGAAAATGGGTCTTTTTAAAATGTTTTGTATGTTTGGCATTGCCGTCCCCTGCTGAACTCTCTCCTCTCTCTCACCCGCCAGTCTGCACGGCTCAGCAGCTCCGCTGCAAGACCAGCCGGCTCTGCAAACCGCGATTCTTTATGTGCGACGGCATCAACGACTGCGGCGACGGCTCCGACGAGCAGGACTGCCGTTTTTTTCTTAGAGTGCCCAGAAAAATTCCTGAAATGCAGAAACGGCAAATGCGTCCCCGACGCTCAGAAATGCGACAAGAAAGACGACTGCGGGGACGGGACCGACGAGTCAGACTGCGGGAGCGGTAAGTCCTGGGGACTAGGAAACCCCGACGTTTCGGCTCCAGACCGGAGACCCCCCTCCCCAACGTTTCGGCGCCACGTCGGAGCCCCCCCCCCCCCCCAAAGTTCGGGCGCCACGTCGGAGACCCCCCCCCCCCCCAAAGTTCAGGTGCCGTGTCGGAGACCCCCCCCCCCCATCGTTCGGGCGCCACGTCGGAGACCCCCCCCAACGTTCGGGCGCCACGTCGGAGACCCCCCATCCCCCCCCCCCCCCACCAACGTTCGGGCGCCACGTCGGAGACCTCCCAACGTTTCGGCTCCGCGTCGATCTCGCTTCCTCTCATGTCCGTCTGGAATATAACTGTTGTCTCTCCTGTGTCCAGCTCAGCCGACCACCTGCACCTCCTACACATTCAAGTGTCTGAACGGTCAGTGTATCAACAAGGTCAACCCCGAGTGTGACGGCGTCCAGGACTGCTCGGATGGATCTGACGAAGCCGAGGTCTCATGCAGTAAGTATTATCATCACCATCACTAAGATACACACGAGGAGGCGGAGCTTCTGCACCCAGGGAGCTACATGTAAGGTCGGGTTCCCTCTTTAAGAGACTCGGGACACTTACCGTACAAAGGTACTTCCTCCACCCCAAACCATAAATGGGATCATAGACTGATTCTGCCACATCCACTGCACACAGGACGAGGACCCGGAGCATCTCATGTCAGTTAGTAACAGTTAGAAATAGGAAGCGTTTAATCCCTTGTATAATATCCAGAGGATTATTAGGTGTAGTTCTAGTGTTCAGACACAAGGTGGCAGCAGTGACCATAGGAAAGAACTAGGATAAGAACTACTAAGAACTAGACACCTAACCCTCCAACTGCTCCCCAGACACCTAACCCTCCAACTGCTCCCCAGACACCTAACCCTCCAACTGCTCCCCAGACACCTAACCCTCCAACTGCTCCCCAGACACCTAACCCCCCAACTGCTCCCCAGACACCTAACCCTCCAACTGCTCCCCAGACACCTAACCCTCCAACTGCTCCCCAGACACCTAACCCTCCAACTGCTCCCCAGACACCTAACCCTCCAACTGCTCCCCAGACACCTAACCCCCCAACTGCTCCCCAGACACCTAACCCTCCAACTGCTCCCCAGACACCTAACCCTCCAACTGCTCCCCAGACACCTAACCCTCCAACTGCTCCCCAGACACCTAACCCTCCAACTGCTCCCCAGACACCTAACCCTCCAACTGCTCCCCAGACACCTAACCCTCCAACTGCTCCCCAGACACCTAACCCCCCAACTGCTCCCCAGACACCTAACCCTCCAACTGCTCCCCAGACACCTAACCCTCCAACTGCTCCCCAGACACCTAACTGCCCCCAACTGCTCCCCAGACACCTAACCCTCCAACTGCTCCCCAGACACCTAACTGCCCCCAACTGCTCCCCAGACACCTAACCCTCCAACTGCTCCCCAGACACCTAACCCTCCAACTGCTCCCCAGACACCTAACCCCCCAACTGCTCCCCAGACACCTAACCCTCCAACTGCTCCCCAGACACCTAACCCTCCAACTGCTCCCCAGACACCTAACCCCCCAACTGCTCCCCAGACACCTAACCCTCCAACTGCTCCCCAGACACCTAACCCTCCAACTGCTCCCCAGACACCTAACCCTCCAACTGCTCCCCAGACACCTAACCCTTCAACTGCTCCCCAGACACCTAACCCTCCAACTGCTCCCCAGACACCTAACCCCCCAACTGCTCCCCAGACACCTAACCCCCCAACTGCTCCCCAGACACCTAACCCTCCAACTGCTCCCCAGACACCTAACCCCCCAACTGCTCCCCAGACACCTAACCCCCCAACTGCTCCCCAGACACCTAACCCTCCAACTGCTCCCCAGACACCTAACCCTCCAACTGCTCCCCAGACACCTAACCCCCCAACTGCTCCCCAGACACCTAACCCCCCAACTGCTCCCCAGACACCTAACCCTCCAACTGCTCCCCAGACACCTAACCCTCCAACTGCTCCCCAGACACCTAACCCCCCAACTGCTCCCCAGACACCTAACCCTCCAACTGCTCCCCAGACACCTAACCCTCCAACTGCTCCCCAGACACCTAACCCTCCAACTGCTCCCCAGACACCTAACCCTCCAACTGCTCCCCAGACACCTAACCCTCCAACTGCTCCCCAGACACCTAACCCTCCAACTGCTCCCCAGACACCTAACCCTCCAACTGCTCCCCAGACACCTAACCCCCCAACTGCTCCCCAGACACCTAACCCTCCAACTGCTCCCCGACACCTAACTGCCTCCAACTGCTCCCCAGACACCTAACTGCCTCCAACTGCTCCCCAGACACCTAACTGCCTCCAACTGCTCCCCAGACACCTAACTGCCTCCAACTGCTCCCCAGACACCTAACTGCCTCCAACTGCTCCCCAGACACCTAACTGCCTCCAACTGCTCCCCAGACACCTAACCCTCCAACTGCTCCCCAGACACCTAACCCCCCAACTGCTCCCCAGACACCTAACCCCCCAACTGCTCCCCAGACACCTAACCCCCCAACTGCTCCCCAGACACCTAACCCCCCAACTGCTCCCCAGACACCTAACCCCCCAACTGCTCCCCAGACACCTAACCCCCCAACTGCTCCCCGGACACCTGACTCCCCAACTGCTCCCCGGACACCTGACTCCCCAACTGCTCCCCAGACACCTAACCCCCCAACTGCTCCCCAGACACACTCTCTTCTTCTATATATGTGTTACTATGTCTCTGTGGATGAGCTCCCCATACTCATTGTATAGGAGGTGCTGCCACTTACCTGTGGCTGCTGGTTACATTGCCCCACAAGAAGTGAGGATATTCTAAGTATGTCACACACCCCACTTCAAACATTAATTATTACACTTGGGTAACTCCACCAGCAGGTGGCGACGTGCAGAGAAGTCATGAAAAAACAAGCCCCTCCTGGTCTATACATTCCTGGCACCTCTCACTCATTCCCCAGTGTTTCTTCTCTGCAAGATGGCGACAAGACAGAAGAAAGAAGTCTCCTGCTTGCAGGTAGCCGGGGTATCACCCCGCCCCCCCCCATGGTCTATTTCTGCCCGGTTCCTCTTGTTACTTTCCCCTGATTATGTGGTAGCCTCCCAGCTTAGGCTGTAGGCCGGGCAAAGCGTAGATGGCACTTTAGGTGCCTAGGAGATTAGCTCCTCCGCTCGACCCCATATTAGGGGGCAATGCGGTTGTCCGGTTGGTGATCCGGATGTGGGATGCCCCAGCCCCTAGGTCATTTCTGCCCCCCTCCCACCCTTGTACTTATGCTTTCTTTAATTTCTCCCTGCGTTGGGCCTTTTAGGAGCTCTTGTGTGTGTGAAGGGAGTGTGTGTTGTGCCTTTGGCAGGGACGGGTGCCGCGGTCCGTCCGTCTGCCGTTTTACTGGTTGTTTTGGGGGCTCGCTTCTTTTGGTCCAGGTAGGACACTTATCGTTGGGGGTGACGGCAGGGCCCTTGCTGGGAATCCTTCGGGGTTTTTCCTTTTTCATGTTATTATGCAGCGTGTATATATATTATGTTTATATTTTTCCTGTTATGCTGCCTCATATGGGTCTCTGCCTGGTGGTTGTTCTTGTTGATGTGGCGCAACCGGAAGAGCGCGGCAGCCAATCACAGCGCTGCTCGCCGGGTCTCCGCTATAGATCAGCGCTGCCCGCTGGTATTGGCTGCCTTAGAGTGTGAAGTGTATTGGCTGCCATTGTGGCTTCCTTATGTGTGTGAGTGAGCAGCTCCCCCAATGTAACATGTCGTGAGGCCACAATGTCCCTCAATGAATTGGTTTTGTTTTTTGTAATGTATGTGTGTGTTTTCAGATCACTGTACAGGGTGTGTGTTTTTTTTTCTGGTTTTTCAGATCTTGGGATCCCATCCTTCAGGGCTCTCCCGGTCTTAAATACCTGGCTAGTGGGGATTGGCTTTTATTTTTGTCTTTTTCCCATTGGGGCTTTTCATATATATATATATATATATATATATATATATATATATAAAAAAAAAAAAAAAAAAAAGAGAGAGAAAAATTCATTAGAGGGGCATCCCGGGTTGCTTACTGCGTAAATCCCTGGGTTCTGCGAATACCATAAATTCACCATATGGAGGCTACCAAAGATATCGGAAACGGTCCTTCGGGACAATCCAGGCTGTGTGGGGGGTGTGGGACTCCGCTCCCGGGGGATGATGTCATTATTTGTATTCCATGTGTGCAGCGGAACATTGAGCGCCAGTCCGGCACCCCGGTGCCCGGTCCGTCCTCGGCCGCGCCATCTCCCTCCCCTCCTCGCCTTTTCCGGACACCTTGTGACGTTGTCATTGGGGGTGATTCGCAATCTGAGGTTTGCGCCCGATTGGCCAGCCTCGAGAAAAGGTTTTCCGCTGTGGTCGCTTAGAGGCTCCGGCTAAGCGGAAACACTTGTCCCCGCCTCCGTCGGACTCAGATGATGAGGTTGTTGAGGCTCTGGTTTGGTCAGATCGTCCCCTTGAAGAGGGTGAGCTTATTGAGGATTTAGATGATCCTAAGGTTCAGCAGCTGCTGGGTGCTGAGGATGACCAGGCCACGGGGTCGGTCCCCGACACGTCTTCCATTCTGGCCCAAATGTCTGAGGTTTTGCATTTGGACCCTCCTGAAGTTGCTCCTCGGCCAGGGGGGTCAGCTTTTTTGGGGTGTCCAAGCCGTGCTTGGAGTTTCCCAGTCTACAACATTTCGTGGATGTTGTCCTTAAGGAATGGGAGCAACCTACGCGTCTCGTTGGGGTGCCGCCTAGCTGGGATAGTTAGTATCCCTTTCCGGCGGACTTGGTTTAGCGTTGGTCTGTCCCTCCTGATGCTGATGCTCCGGTTTTGGGACTATCTAATACGGCGGTTGTACATTCTCCTGACACGACTTCTCTTAAGGACGGCGAGGATCGCCGGATTGATCCGCTGGCCCGCCATGGTTTTGTCTGTGCGGGTTCGGTCTTGAGGCCTGTTTGTGCTTTGGCATTTTTATTGTTGGCGGCTAGGTCTATTGTCAGGGATTTATGTGTGGATCTTGATCCTTCTTGTGATGAGTTTTCTTGCCTTTAAGCGTTGTGAATCCTTCGTTTCATTTCCTCTTGCCGCTCAGGATGATGCCATGTTAATGTGTGGCAGGGCTACGGCTCTGTTGGTAGCTATCCGCCGCTTAGTGTGGCTGATTTTAATTCTAAGAGATCTCTCACGGCTCTTCCCTTTCTGGGTTTGAGACTTTTCGGTGAAAGGATTGATTCTGTTGCCAAGGGAGGTAAGTTACCTCAGCGCAAGAAATGTTGTTGCTTCTTTAGGGGGGCGGCCCCCTTCAATCCTTCTTTTCGGGGAGCCAGAGCCGGCAGGGGTGCGGGCTTCTCGGCTTCCAGGGGTGCCAGCTGGAACAGGGGTAAAGGCCGTGGCCGTCCCGTTCACATCTGGGGCGCCAAGCCCAAGCCAGCTGCCAAGCCCGCTCAGCAATGAGGGGGCGTCCTCACCCTTACGGGTGGGGGGACGGCTGCGACTCTTCTCCCGGGTATGGGACCAGGAGGTCTCGGACAGATGGATCCGGGAGGTGGTGTCGGCCGGTTACAAGTTGGAGTTCGAGTCCCGTCCTCCTCTAAGGTTGCTCAGGTCTCGTGCCTAAAAGGATGGGTCGTTCTGTCCCATCCTGGATTTGGAGTTTCTCAACCTGTTTGTTCCTCCCAGGAAGTTTCGCATGGAAACTCTGCGGTCTGCGATCAATTCGCTTCGGCAGGGGGACCTTATGAGGTCCATAGACATCATGGGTGTATACCTTCACATTACGTTCTTTCCAGCTCCCCAGAGGTTTCTTCGCTTTGTGGTGGAGGATCGGCGTTTTCAGTTTGTGGCTCTTCCATTCGGCCTCACCTCAGCTCCGAGAGTGTTCACCAAGGTGTTGGCGGGCGTGATGGCCCTGCTCAGAGCTCAGGGGATTCGCATTGTGCCTTATCTGGGCCTTCCGTCAGTCATGCGGATGGGGACACCAGCGCGGTGGTGTCCGCTCTGGAGAGGTTCGGCTGGGTGATCAACTATCCCAGGTCCTCTCTTGTCTCGGCCAGGGTGGTGACCTTTCTGGGGATGTTCTTGGACTCTTGCCAGCACAGAGTCTTTCTCCCTCAGGCCACAGTTCTTTTGTTTCAGGAGTTGGCTCAGCTTCTTCTTTTCAATTCTTGTCCGTCCATCCATCTAGGGATGAGACTGGTGGGGCTGATGGTAGCTGTTTTCGAGGCTGTTCCCTTCGCGCAGTTTCTCACAAGGACGCTTCATCTGTTGGCATCTTGGGACCGGCGACCGCGGTCGTTGGATCGGTTCTTCCGGATGTCCCCCCGGGTTCGGCAGTTTCTACTGTGGTGGTTGGTCTCGGCCAATTTCTTGAAGGGCAGGTCTTTTCTGACCCTGCTTTGGGAAACTGTCATCATGGCCGCCAGTTTGTTAGGAGGGGGAGGTTTCTGGAAGGATCTTCGGTTCCGGGGGCGGTGGGGTCCTCAGGAAGCCCACTTGCCCATCAATGTTTTGGAGTTGAGAGACATCAGGTTGGTTCTGTCTCATTTGACGCAGCATTTACAGGGCTTGTCTGTTTTGGTTCGATCGGATAATCGGACGGCGGTTGCTTATATTAATCACCAAGGAGGGACTCGCAGTCTGGGTGTCCTCAGAGGGGTGTCTCTGATCTAGTTTGGGCAGAGACTCATGTCCCTTGCATCTCGGTAGTGTACATTCCAGGAGTGGAAAACACGGAGGCGGACTTTCTGAGCCGGTGTTCTTCCCACCGGGGGAATGGTCTCTCCACCCCCAGGTGTTTCGGTCGCTTTGTCTCTGGTGGGGGACGCCGGAGGTGGTTCTGTTCGCCTTTCGTCACAATTACAAGATTCCGACATTCGTGTCGCTTTCCCAGGATCCTCTGGTTCTGGCGGCGGATGCCATGGCCCTGAGCTGGGGGGACCTAGGGTTTCTTTATCTGTTTCCTCCGATCCCCATGCTAGGCAGGGTGCTGCGAAAGTTGGTTCTGGAAGGGGTTCCCGCCATTCTTGTGGCTCCAAGGTGGCCAAGGCGGGTGTGGTTCGCAGACTTCGTTCGCCTGGCAGTGGATTCGTTCGATCTGCCTATTCAGCTGGATCTCCTCACTCAGGGTCAACTGTGCTACCCCAGTTTACTGTCGCTGGATTTGACGGCTTGGCTGCTGAAACCTCCATCTTAATGGAGGAGGGTCTTTCGGATTCGGTCATTCGGACTCTTATTAATGCCAGGAAGAGATCCTCTTCTTCCATCTCTTATAGGGCTTGGAGATCTTATATTAATTGGAGTGAGGCTAGATCTTTGCCTTGTCGGGTCTTTCCTGTTTCTAGGATTTTGGAATTTCTTCAATCGGGGCTGGACTCTGGTCTTCAGCTGAGTATTTTGATGGGGCAGGTTGCTGCCTCGTCTGACTGTTTTTCAAAAAGTCCTTTGCGTTTCCTCCTTTGGTCAAGAATTCTTCCAGGGGGTCTCGCATTGCGGCCTCCTAGGAGGCCTTTTCTCTCTTTTTGGGTTTTTGAATTTGGTTTTCTCTGCTCTTCAGGCTCCTCCTTGGAGCCTTTGCAGGTTATTGCTCTTTCTACTCTGACTCAGAAGGTTGCCGTGTCGGTTCAGGCTACTCAATTTGAGAGACATCAGGACAAAGTGGTTTTCCGCTTCAAAGCGGACTTTTTTCCTTAGGTAGTCTCTGCTTTTCTTCTTAACCAGGACATTGTTTTTCCTTCCTTTGGTCCTAAGCCTAGGAATGACAAGGAGAGGGTTTGCACTGTTTGGGAGCGTCTTGGGCTTTTCAGCACCAGGCTTCTGTGGAACAAGTTTGTAAGGCCGCTACTTGGTCTTCTGTTCACACTTTTTCCAAGTTTTTACAAGGTTGATGTGCGGGCTTCAGCGGATGCTGTGTTTGGCCGCAAGGTTCTGCAAGCTGCAGTGGTTTGAGTTTTGCTTTATGGCCTTGTTGGATACCCGCCCTTTTCTGGACACTGCTGTTGGATGTCCCAAGTGCAATAATTAATGTTTGAAGTGGGGTGTGTGACATACTTAGAATAATACCATTTTGTGAATACTCACCTGTAAAATGGGTATTATAAGTATGTCACACACCCCACTTCACCCGCCCTTTTGGTATCCCGGATTCTTTATAGGGTGAAGTTTTCGTTTACAGTTTGAGGGTTTTTTTCCTGGTACCTTGTCTTTACTGCTGTTTGAATACTGGGGAATGAGTGAGAGGTACCAGGTATGTATAGACCAGGAGGGGCTTGTTTTTTCATGACTTCTCTGCACGTCGCCACCTGCTGGTGGAGTTACCCAAGTGTAATAATTAATGTTTGAAGTGGGGTGTGTGACATACTTATAATACCCATTTTACAGGTGAGTATTCACAAAATGGTATTTTTTTTTCCACCAATCATGTTTCTATTTATCCCTTTGCAGATTGTGGGAAACGCCCCTATAGCAGGAAGACGAGGATTGTGGGAGGAGTCAATGCCGACTATGGCGAGTGGCCGTGGCAGGTCAGTCTTCACGCCCAAAAGGAAGGACACACGTGTGGAGCGTCGCTGGTCTCCCCGACCATCCTGCTGTCTGCAGCGCATTGCTTCCAGGACACGCAAGGAGTGAGGTATGCTGGCCCCGCCCCCAAATCCCGCATCACTCCAAGACCATTTGAGATACATTGCGGTGGCGGCAGATACATTGTAGATAGTAGCTGCAGCAGATACATTGTAGATTGTAGTGGCAGCAGATACATTGTAGATTGTAGTGGCAGCAGATACATTGTAGATTGTAGTGGCAGCAGATACATTGTAGATTGTAGTGGCAGCAGATACATTGTAGATTGTAGTGGCAGCAGATACATTGTAGATTGTAGTGGCAGCAGATACATTGTAGATTGTAGTGGCAGCAGATACATTGTAGATTGTAGTGGCAGCAGATACATTGTAGATTGTAGTGGCAGCAGATACATTGTAGATTGTAGTGGCAGCAGATACATTGTAGATTGTAGTGGCAGCAGATACATTGTAGATTGTAGTGGCAGCAGATACATTGTAGATTGTAGTGGCAGCAGATACATTGTAGATTGTAGTGGCAGCAGATACATTGTAGATTGTAGTGGCGGCAGATACATTGTCGATTATAGTAGTGGCAGATACATTGTAGATTATAGTAGTGGCAGATACATTGTAGATTGTAGTGGCAGCAGATACATTGTAGATTGTAGCGGTGGGAGCAGATACATTGTAGATAGTAGCGGTGGGAGCAGATGCATTGTAGATTGTAGTGGCAGCAGATACATTGTAGATTGTAGTGGCAGCAGATACATTGTAGATTGTAGTGGCAGCAGATACATTGTAGATTGTAGTGGCAGCAGATACATTGTAGATTGTAGTGGCAGCAGATACATTGTAGATAGTAGTGGCAGCAGATACATTGTAGATTGTAGTGGCGGCAGATACATTGTCGATTATAGTAGTGGCAGATACATTGTAGATTATAGTAGTGGCAGATACATTGTAGATTGTAGTGGCAGCAGATACATTGTAGATTGTAGCGGTGGGAGCAGATACATTGTAGATTGTAGTGGCAGCAGATACATTGTAGATTGTAGTGGCGGCAGATACATTGTCGATTATAGTAGTGGCAGATACATTGTAGATTATAGTAGTGGCAGATACTTTGTAGATTGTAGTGGCAGCAGATACATTGTAGATAGTAGCGGTGGGAGCAGATACATTGTAGATAGTAGCGGTGGGAGCAGATGCATTGTAGATAGTAGCGGTGGGAGCAGATGCATTGTAGATAGTAGCGGTGGGAGCAGATGCATTGTAGATAGTAGCGGTGGGAGCAGATACATTGTAGATAGTAGCGGTGGGAGCAGATACATTGTAGATTGTAGTGGCAGCAGATACATTGTAGATTGTAGTGGCAGCAGATACATTGTAGATTGTAGTGGCGGCAGATACATTGTCGATTATAGTAGTGGCAGATACATTGTAGATTATAGTAGTGGCAGATACATTGTAGATTATAGTAGTGGCAGATACTTTGTAGATTGTAGTGGCAGCAGATACATTGTAGATAGTAGTGGTGGGAGCAGATACATTGTAGATAGTAGCGGTGGGAGCAGATACATTGTAGATAGTAGCGGTGGGAGCAGATGCATTGTAGATAGTAGCGGTGGGAGCAGATACATTGTAGATAGTAGCGGTGGGAGCTGATACATTGTAGATTGTAGTGGCAGCAGATACATTGTAGATTGTAGTGGCAGCAGATACATTGTAGATAGTAGTGGCAGCAGATACATTGTAGATTGTAGTGGCAGCAGATACATTGTAGATTGTAGTGGCGGCAGATACATTGTCGATTATAGTAGTGGCAGATACATTGTAGATTATAGTAGTGGCAGATACATTGTAGATTATAGTAGTGGCAGCAGATACATTGTAGATTGTAGCGGTGGGAGCAGATACATTGTAGATTGTAGTGGCAGCAGATACATTGTAGATTGTAGTGGCAGCAGATACATTGTAGATTGTAGTGGCGGCAGATACATTGTCGATTATAGTAGTGGCAGATACATTGTAGATTATAGTAGTGGCAGATACTTTGTAGATTGTAGTGGCAGCAGATACATTGTAGATAGTAGCGGTGGGAGCAGATACATTGTAGATAGTAGCGGTGGGAGCAGATGCATTGTAGATAGTAGCGGTGGGAGCAGATACATTGTAGATAGTAGCGGTGGGAGCAGATGCATTGTAGATAGTAGCGGTGGGAGCAGATACATTGTAGATAGTAGCGGTGGGAGCAGATACATTGTAGATAGTAGCGGTGGGAGCAGATACATTGTAGATAGTAGTGGTGGGAGCAGATACATTGTAGATAGTAGCGGTGGGAGCAGATACATTGTAGATAGTAGTGGTGGGAGCAGATACATTGTAGATAGTAGCGGTGGGAGCAGATACATTGTAGATAGTAGCGGTGGGAGCAGATGCATTGTAGATAGTAGCGGTGGGAGCAGATACATTGTAGATAGTAGCGGTGGGAGCAGACACATTGTAGATTGTAGTGGCAGCAGATACATTGTAGATTGTAGTGGCAGCAGATACATTGTAGATTGTAGTGGCAGCAGATACATTGTAGATTGTAGCGGTGGGAGCAGATACATTGTAGATTGTAGTGGCAGCAGATACATTGTAGATTGTAGTGGCAGCAGATACATTGTAGATTGTAGTGGCGGCAGATACATTGTCGATTATAGTAGTGGCAGATACATTGTAGATTATAGTAGTGGCAGATACTTTGTAGATTGTAGTGGCAGCAGATACATTGTAGATAGTAGCGGTGGGAGCAGATACATTGTAGATAGTAGCGGTGGGAGCAGATGCATTGTAGATAGTAGCGGTGGGAGCAGATACATTGTAGATAGTAGCGGTGGGAGCAGATGCATTGTAGATAGTAGCGGTGGGAGCAGATACATTGTAGATAGTAGCGGTGGGAGCAGATACATTGTAGATAGTAGCGGTGGGAGCAGATACATTGTAGATAGTAGTGGTGGGAGCAGATACATTGTAGATAGTAGCGGTGGGAGCAGATACATTGTAGATAGTAGTGGTGGGAGCAGATACATTGTAGATAGTAGCGGTGGGAGCAGATACATTGTAGATAGTAGCGGTGGGAGCAGACACATTGTAGATAGTAGCGGTGGGAGCAGATACATTGTAGATAGTAGCGGTGGGAGCAGACACATTGTAGATTGTAGTGGCAGCAGATACATTGTAGATTGTAGTGGCAGCAGATACATTGTAGATTGTAGTGGCAGCAGATACATTGTAGATTGTAGTGGCGGCAGATACATTGTAGATTGTAGTGGCGGCAGATACATTGTCGATTATAGTAGTGGCAGATACATTGTAGATTATAGTAGTGGCAGATACATTGTAGATTATAGTAGTGGCAGATACTTTGTAGATTGTAGTGGCAGCAGATACATTGTAGATTGTAGCGGTGGGAGCAGATACATTGTAGATTGTAGCGGTGGGAGCAGATACATTGTAGATAGTAGCGGTGGGAGCAGATGCATTGTAGATAGTAGCGGTGGGAGCAGATGCATTGTAGATAGTAGCGGTGGGAGCAGATACATTGTAGATAGTTGCGGTGGGAGCAGATACATTGTAGATAGTAGTGGTGGGAGCAGATACATTGTAGATAGTAGCGGTGGGAGCAGATGCATTGTAGATAGTAGCGGTGGGAGCAGATACATTGTAGATTGTAGCGGTGGGAGCAGATACATTGTAGATTGTAGCGGTGAGAGCAGATACATTGTAGATAGTAGCAGCCACATTGTTACCCGTGTGCTGATTGCAGTGTGCGCTGTGCGGTTGCAGGTATTCGCAGCCCGGCATGTGGACGGCGTACCTTGGCCTCCACGATCAGGCGACGCTGACCAGCAGCAAGGACGTGGTGAAGCGTGGGATCAAGCGCCTGGAGGCGCACACCGGGTTCAGCGATTACACGTACGACAACGACATCGCGGTGCTGGAGCTGGACTCACCCGTCGCCTACACGGATTTCATCCAACCCGTCTGCATCCCCGACAGCACCCACGTCTTCCCCGCCGGCAAAACCATCTACGTCACCGGCTGGGGCGCGCTCGTGGAGGGAGGTGAGTGATTTCCTGCGCTCGGGTTTCCCGCAACCATCTCTCCCCCAGTCAAAAATACTGACTTCTGGCCAGGAAACACGCGCACGCCCCCATCCCGCCGGGTTAGGGGAGACCTGTGTTAGGTGGGATCAGAAAGCCCTTTATTAAAGGTACAAGTGCTTATATATTATTATAATATATTTAATATTATAATATATTTAATATGTTATAATAATTTTCATGAATCAAGGAGGTTTTATGCCTTGATCCAGACCGGACTTCGATCGTACTGCAAACAAATGTTTACCCCCACACACACACACACAGGGTCTTTCGGAAAAGCCACCACCATTGCCCCTAATAGCCAGGCACAGATCTCAAGCGAAGATCTCATCTTATGCAGTTAATATTCCCAATCACACGATAAGGTCCTAGGCCCGACTGTACAGCAATAAAGTCACCCTCCGATTTACCGATTTTAAAGTGATCTCACACCCCCAGACAGGCACTAGTAGCGATAGCACACAGGGCACAAGATTTAACACACATACAATGTCCCTTCTGAAGTTAAGCGAGTTAGCACACAGAAGAACACTTTATAAATCTTTAGGATTTAATTCACCCCAAGGGGCAGTGCATGTAGAACAAAGATGTGCGATAAAAATAACAGACATACAATATACGGCAAGACGTTTATAAAATAAAAGGGAGAAATAAACAGAAACCCTTTACCTCTTGTGAAGATAATGTCCTGCTGTGAGGGGTACACGGAAATCAATGATAACAGCCTACTTATTAGAAGCAATCCCCTGGCCTGTCATCCCATCTGTGCCCATCTCTCTCATATAATGTCCTGCTGTGAGGGGTACACGGAAAGTAACGATAACAGCCTACTTATTAGAAGCAATCCCCTGGCATGTCATGTGATCTTTGCCCATCTCTCTCATATAATGTCCTGCTGTGAGGGGTACACGGAAAGTAACGATAACAGCCTACTTATTAGAAGCAATCCCCTGGCCTGTCATGTCATCTGTGCCCACCTCTCTCATATTTAAACTGGTTATTGGGGCAGGCAGCATGCTGGAGGCAGCCAATCGCGTGTCAGGGGCGTTCCATTATGCTTATGCTTTAATTTTCTTTTGAAGAGAGGTGTGCAGCAAATGTCTCATTCACTGCTTTGTAGTAAGTAGATGTCAGTTAACACATAGGGAGGAGTCACCAGGAGGCTTATTTAGCACAGGCTTGTAAAGTGGCTTGTTCTTCTGTCCTGTCATATGTAAATGGCTTTGTGTTGGTAACTCCAGACAAATGAACTAACTGACTTCTAATTGACAAAGTGTGTTTAACAACCATAGTTGTGGTAATATTTTTATCTGGCCAAATATTTTATATATCCTCACAAAAATAATATAATATAATAAATATTATAATATGTTGTAATAATATTGATCATTGTACAGCTCTGTTTAAACTCAGAGCTCGGCATTAAGATGGTGAGTTGCTGCTTCCATGGTCCCCTTAGATTGGGTCATGCTCCTGCCCCTCACCTTATCTGCCCCTCACCCACCTGCCCCTCACCCATCTTCCCCAGCAAACCGATACCAGAGACTCCATTTATTTCCCTGAAATTCGGCTCATGTCCCAACTTGTGATTAGTGCCCATGAAATCAATGGGGGACTGTGAATTCAAAGAGGGGACCCTGAGTGTTGAATGGGCAGAAAGGCTAAAGTTCAACCGGGACTATCACGGAATTCAAAGTGCCGGTGAATAAAAGCTGGCGCGTCCCTGGCAGCCGGCATGGGCAAGCTGTAAGCGGCTAATTTACCTCTCTGCCTCCCTTTAATTAGGTTAGATGGTGGCCATTTATAATGGGGCAAGCGCCAGCATGCCTTTCCCACCCACCCCTGGGGTGTTCAATGCTCACTTCCTGCTAACTGCCCCCCGATGGCCATGGATGGCGCGGCATGCTGGGGCTTGGGCATTGTACCGATGTCATCAGTCCACCGCGCTCCTGTCCAATTGGGGATCGAGATCCATGTGATGTCATAGGTGCAGCTTTTAAAGTGAAATCGCTCTTTGTCTTTCCTCAAGCGAGAACCGGGGCGTCCATCCTGCAGAAAGCCGAGATCCGGGTCATCAATCAGACGGAGTGTAACACCCTGCTGGAGGGGCAGCTGACCGCGCGCATGCTGTGCGCCGGGTACGTCAGCGGCGGCATCGACGCCTGCCAGGTAAGACCGAGCATGCATGAGGGGAAGCCCGGCTAAGGGTTTATAGGCTGTTCACCCTAAAGAGGACCAAAACCCCAGGATTTTTACCATGGTCCCCGGGGGGGCATCCCGGATTGGAATGCCCTGCTGTGTATAAACCGCGCTCCCCCCATTTGCTGCAAAAACTCACCTTTCCCAGATCTTACACCACTTCCTGTGTACGTGGGTTTTGAGACACTTTAAGCAGTAACACTTGTTCCCCTCTCTCTCATTATCTCTGTTGGCTGGTGTTTCCCTTTAAGCAGTAACACTTGTCCCCCTCTCTCCCCCGCAGGGTGACTCTGGCGGGCCGCTGTCCAGCTTGGAGTCCAGTGGGAAGTTTTACCTGGCCGGGATCGTCAGCTGGGGCGAGGGTTGCGCGCGCAGAAACAAGCCGGGCGTCTACACCAAGGTGACGGAGATGAGAGACTGGATCAAGCAGAAAGCCAAGCTGTGATGCGCGTTTCGCCCCACTGTTTTTTTTTTTTTAAAGACAGTTCCGGACAATTTTTTTTTATCCTTGTTTTTTAAAGTCGTCCCAAGCGGGCGACGAATCGGAGAAGACAGTTATCTCGCCACAGCCGCGACCGTATAGCGTGTACACTCCACATGGGCTGTGATTGGCAGAGGGTGGTTAGCCCCACCCCCCTAATGGCCGGCAACGTGCATTCAGACACTCCACAAGGGCCGCGATCCGCCGCAGAGGCAATATGGAGTCATGTGATTCGTGGACGACGGGTATCCCCACCGCAGGGGCAATCTATTGACTGTAGCATGCCGACACTGGGGAGGGGCATCATTCCGCCATGTTGGATGTAGGGGCGTGGCATGCCAGCAGCGATGATGCGTAACAGTAAAGGGGGAAGAGCCCTTAAGCCGATACAATAATAATGTCTCCAGGTCAGCGTTTCTGGCGCCGCACAGCGAAGATTGTTTTTGGATGAAGCGGCGTCCGGCGATTCAGTTTTTTTTTTTTTTGTCTTTTTATGTTTCTGTGGACAGAATAAAATCCTTTTTATTATTTTAATTAACCACTTAACCTCCGGCCTCTCATTCATTCCAATAAAATGTGCTGCCTCAGGCGCTCTGATCATTGTGCGGTGGGCGGAAAGTGAGCTGGTCATGTGATCACTGTGTGGGGTAATGATGGAGGTCATGGCTCTGGGGTGGAGGGCTTGTATGGAGGTCATGGCTCTGGGGTGGAGGGCTTGTATGGAGGTCATGGCTCTGGGGTGGAGGGCTTGTATGGAGGTCATGGCTCTGGGGTGGAGGACTTGTATGGAGGTCATGGCTCTGGGGTGGAGGACTTGTATGGAGGTCATGGCTCTGGGGTGGAGGGCTTGTATGGAGGTCATGGCTCTGGGGTGGAGGACTTGTATGGAGGTCATGGCTCTGGGGTGGAGGACTTGTATGGAGGTCATGGCTCTGGGGTGGAGGGCTTGTATGGAGGTCATGGCTCTGGGGTGGAGGGCTTGTATGGAGGTCATGGCTCTGGGGTGGAGGGCTTGTATGGAGGTCATGGCTCTGGGGTGGAGGGCTTGTATGGAGGTCAGGGCTCTGGGGTGGAGGGCTTGTATAGAGGTCAGGGCTCAGGGGTGGAGGGCTTGTATGGAGGTCATGGCTCTGGGGTGGAGGGCTTGTATGGAGGTCAGGGCTCTGGGGTGGAGGGCTTGTATGGAGGTCATGGCTCTGGGGTGGAGGGCTTGTATGGAGGTCAGGGCTCTGGGGTAGAGGGCTTGTATGGAGGTCACGGCTCTGGGGTGGAGGGCTTGTATAGAGGTCAGGGGTGGAGGGCTTGTATAGAGGTCAGGGCTCAGGGGTGGAGGGCTTGTATGGAGGTCATGGCTCTGGGGTGGAGGACTTGTATGGAGGTCATGGCTCTGCGGTGGAGGGCTTGTATAGAGGTCAGGGCTCAGGGGTGGAGGGCTTGTATGGAGGTCATGGCTCTGGGGTGGAGGGCTTGTATGGAGGTCAGGGCTCTGGGGTGGAGGGCTTGTATGGAGGTCAGGGCTCTGGGGTAGAGGGCTTGTATGGAGGTCACGGCTCTGGGGTGGAGGGCTTGTATAGAGGTCAGGGGTGGAGGGCTTGTATAGAGGTCAGGGCTCAGGGGTGGAGGGCTTGTATGGAGGTCATGGCTCTGGGGTGGAGGACTTGTATGGAGGTCATGGCTCTGGGTGGAGGGCTTGTATAGAGGTCATGGCTTTGGGGTGGAGGCTTGTATGGAGGTCATGGCTCTGGGGTGGAGGGCTTGTATGGAGGTCAGGGCTCTGGGGTGGAGGGCTTGTATGGAGGTCATGGCTCTGGGGTGGAGGGCTTGTATGGAGGTCAGGGCTCTGGGGTGGAGGGCTTGTATGGAGGTCAGGGCTCTGGGGTGGAGGGCTTGTATGGAGGTCATGGCTCTGGGGTGGAGGGCTTGTATGGAGGTCATGGCTCTGGGGTGGAGGGCTTATATGGAGGTCAGGGCTCTGGGGTGGAGGGCTTGTATGGAGGTTATGGCTCTGGGATGGAGGGCTTGTATGGAGGTCATGGCTCTGGGGTGGAGGGCTTGTATGGAGGTTATGGCTCTGGGGTGGAGGGCTTGTATGGAGGTCATGGCTCTGGGGTGGAGGACTTGTATGGAGGTCATGGCTCTGGGTGGAGGGCTTGTATAGAGGTCATGGCTCTGGGGTGGAGGGCTTGTATGGAGGTCATGTCTCTGGGGTGGAGGGCTTGTATAGAGGTCATGGCTTTGGGGTGGAGGCTTGTATGGAGGTCATGGCTCTGGGGTGGAGGGCTTGTATGGAGGTCAGGGCTCTGGGGTGGAGGGCTTGTATGGAGGTCATGGCTCTGGGGTGGAGGGCTTGTATGGAGGTCAGGGCTCTGGGGTGGAGGGCTTGTATGGAGGTCATGGCTCTGGGGTGGAGGGCTTGTATGGAGGTCATGGCTCTGGGGTGGAGGGCTTGTATGGAGGTCATGGCTCTGGGGTGGAGGGCTTATATGGAGGTCAGGGCTCTGGGGTGGAGGGCTTGTATGGAGGTTATGGCTCTGGGATGGAGGGCTTGTATGGAGGTCATGGCTCTGGGGTGGAGGGCTTGTATGGAGGTTATGGCTCTGGGGTGGAGGGCTTGTATGGAGGTCATGGCTCTGGGGTGGAGGACTTGTATGGAGGTCATGGCTCTGGGTGGAGGGCTTGTATAGAGGTCATGGCTCTGGGGTGGAGGGCTTGTATGGAGGTCATGTCTCTGGGGTGGAGGGCTTGTATGGAGGTCAGGGCTCTGGGGTGGAGGGCTTGTATGGAGGTCATGGCTCTGGGGTGGAGGGCTTGTATGGAGGTCATGGCTCTGGGTGGAGGGCTTGTATAGAGGTCATGGCTTTGGGGTGGAGGCTTGTATGGAGGTCATGGATCTGGGGTGGAGGGCTTGTATGGAGGTCAGGGCTCTGGGGTGGAGGGCTTGTATGGAGGTCATGGCTCTGGGGTGGAGGGCTTGTATGGAGGTCAGGGCTCTGGGGTGGAGGGCTTGTATGGAGGTCAGGGCTCTGGGGTGGAGGCTTGTATGGAGGTCATGTCTCTGGGGTGGAGAGCTTGTATGGAGGTCAGGGCTCTGGGGTGGAGGGCTTGTATGGAGGTCAGGGCTCTGGGGTGGAGGGCTTGTATGGAGGTCATGGCTCTGGGGTGGAGGGCTTGTATGGAGGTCATGGCTCTGGGGTGGAGGGCTTGTATGGAGGTCATGGCTCTGGGGTGGAGGGCTTATATGGAGGTCAGGGCTCTTGGGTGGAGGGCTTGTATGGAGGTTATGGCTCTGGGATGGAGGGCTTGTATGGAGGTCATGGCTCTGGGGTGGAGGGCTTGTATGGAGGTTATGGCTCTGGGGTGGAGGGCTTGTATGGAGGTCATGGCTCTGGGGTGGAGGACTTGTATGGAGGTCATGGCTCTGGGTGGAGGGCTTGTATAGAGGTCATGGCTCTGGGGTGGAGGGCTTGTATGGAGGTCATGTCTCTGGGGTGGAGGGCTTGTATGGAGGTCATGGCTCTGGGGTGGAGGGCTTGTATGGAGGTCAGGGCTCTGGGGTGGAGGGCTTGTATGGAGGTCATGGCTCTGGGGTGGAGGGCTTGTATGGAGGTCATGGCTCTGGGGTGGAGGACTTGTATGGAGGTCATGGCTCTGGGTGGAGGGCTTGTATAGAGGTCATGGCTCTGGGGTGGAGGGCTTGTATGGAGGTCATGTCTCTGGGGTGGAGGGCTTGTATGGAGGTCAGGGCTCTGGGGTGGAGGGCTTGTATGGAGGTCAGGGCTCTGGGGTGGAGGGCTTGTATGGAGGTCAGGGCTCTGGGGTGGAGGACTTGTATGGAGGTCATGGCTCTGGGGTGGAGGACTTGTATGGAGGTCATGGCTCTGGGGTGGAGGGCTTGTATGGAGGTCATGGCTCTGGGGTGGAGGGCTTGTATGGAGGTTATGGCTCTGGGGTGGAGGGCTTGTATGGAGGTCATGGCTCTGGGGTGGAGGGCTTGTATAGAGGTCATAGCTTTGGGGTGGAGGCTTGTATGGAGGTCATGGCTCTGGGGTGGAGGGCTTGTATGGAGGTCAGGGCTCTGGGGTGGAGGGCTTGTATGGAGGTCATGGCTCTGGGGTGGAGGGCTTGTATAGAGGTCATGGCTCTGGGGTGGAGAGCTTGTATGCAGGTCAGTGCTCTGGAGTGGAGGGCTTGTATGGAGGTCATGGCTCTGGGGTGGAGGCTTGTATGGAGGTCAGGGCTCTGGGGTGGGGGGTTGTATGGAGGTCATGGCTCTGGGGTGGAGGGCTTGTATGGAGGTCATGGCTCTGGGGTGGAGGGCTTGTATGGAGGTCATGGCTCTGGGGTGGAGGGCTTGTATAGAGGTCATGGCTTTGGGGTGGAGGCTTGTATGGAGGTCATGGCTCTGGGGTGGAGGGCTTGTATGGAGGTCATGGCTCTGGGGTGGAGGGCTTGTATGGAGGTCATGGCTCTGGGGTGGAGGGCTTGTATGGAGGTCATGGCTCTGGGGTGGAGGCTTGTATGGAGGTCAGGGCTCTGGGGTGGGGGGTTGTATGGAGGTCATGGCTCTGGGGTGGAGGGCTTGTATGGAGGTCATGGCTCTGGGGTGGAGGGCTTGTATGGAGGTCAGGGCTCTGGGGTGGAGGGCTTGTATGGAGGTCAGGGCTCTGGGGTGGAGGGCTTGTATGGAGATCATGGCTCTGGGATGGAGGGCTTGTATGGAGGTCAGGGCTCTGGGGTGGAGGGCTTGTATAGAGGTCATGGCTCTGGGGTGGAGGGCTTGTATGGAGGTCATGGCTCTGGGGTGGAGGGCTTGTATGGAGGTCAGGACTATGGGGTGGAGGGCTTGTATGGAGGTCAGGGCTCTGGGGTGGAGGGCTTGTATAGAGGTCATGGCTCTGGGGTGGAGGGCTTGTATGGAGGTCATGGCTCTGGGGTGGAGGGCTTGTATGGAGGTCAGGACTATGGGGTGGAGGGCTTGTATGGAGGTCATGGCTCTGGGGTGGAGGGCTTGTATAGAGGTCATGGCTCTGGGGTGGAGGCTTGTATGGAGGTCAGGGCTCTGGGGTGGAGGGCTTGTATGGAGGTCAGGACTATGGGGTGGAGGGCTTGTATGGAGGTCAGGGCTCTGGGGTGGCGGGCTTGTATGGAGGTCATGGCTCTGGGGTGGAGGGCTTGTATGGAGGTCAGGGCTCTGGGGTGGAGGGCTTGTATGGAGGTCAGGGCTCTGGGGTGGCGGGCTTGTATGGAGGTCATGGCTCTGGGGTGGCGGGTTTGTATGGAGGTCATAGCTCTGGGGTGAAGGACTTGTATGGAGGACAGGGCTCTGGGGTGGAGGGCTTGTATGGAGCTCAGGGCTCTGGGGTGGAGGGCTTGTATAGAGGTCATGGCTCTGGGGTGGAGGGCTTGTATGGAGGTCATGGCTCTGGGGTGGGGGGTTGTATGGAGGTCATGGCTCTGGGGTGGAGGGCTTGTATGGAGGTCATGGCTTTGGGGTGGAGGGCTTGTATGGAGGACAGGGCTCTGGGGTGGAGGGCTTGTATGGAGGTCAGGGCACTGGGGTGGAGGGCTTGTATGGAGGTCATGGCTCTGGGGTGGAGGGCTTGTATGCAGGTCAGTGCTCTGGAGTGGAGGGCTTGTATGGAGGTCATGGCTCTGGGGTGGAGGGCTTGTATGGAGGTCATGGCTCTGGGGTGGAGGGCTTGTATGATGGTCATTGCTCTGGGGTGGAGGGCTTGTATGGAGGTCATGGCTCTGGGGTGGAGGGCCTGCATGGATGTCATAGCTCTGGGGTGGAGGACTTGTATGGAGGACAGGGCTCTGGGGTGGAGGGCTTGTATGGAGGACAGGGCTCTGGGGTGGAGGGCTTGTATGGATGTCATAGCTCTGGGGTGGAGGACTTGTATGGAGGACAGGGCTCTGGGGTGGAGGGCTTGTATGCAGGTCAGTGCTCTGGAGTGGAGGGCTTGTATGGAGGTCATGGCTCTGGGGTGGAGGGTTTGTATGGAGGTCATGGCTCTGGGGTGGAGGGCTTGTATGGAAATCATTGCTCTGGGGTGTAGGGCTTGTATGGAGGTCATGGCTCTGGGGTGGAGGACTTGTATGGAGGTCAGGGCTCTGGGGTGGAGGGCTTGTATGGAGATCATTGCTCTGGGGTGGAGGGCTTGTATGGAGGTCATGGCTCTGGGGTGGAGAGCTTGTATGGAGATCATTGCTCTGGGGTGGAGGGCTTGTATGGAGGTCAGGGCTCTGGGGTGAGGGCTTGTACGGAGGTCATGGCTCTTGGGTGGAGGGCTTGTACGGAGGTCATGGCTCTGGGGTGGAGGCTTGTATGGAGGTCATGGCTCTGGGGTGGGGGGTTGTATGGAGGTCATGGCTCTGGGGTGGAGGGCTTGTATGGAGGTCATGGCTCTGGGGTGGAGGGCTTGTATGGGGGTCATGGCTCTGGGGTGGAGGGCTTGTATGGAGGTCATGGCTCTGGGGTGGAGGGCTTGTATGGAGGTCATGGCTCTGGGGTGGAGGGCTTGTATGGAGGTCATGGCTCTGGGGTGGAGGGCTTGTATGGAGGTCATGGCTCTGGGGTGGAGGGCTTGTATGGAGGTCATGGCTCTGGGGTGGAGGGCTTGTATGGAGGTCATGGCTCTGGGGTGGAGGGCTTGTATGGAGGTCATGGCTCTGGGGTGGAGGGCTTGTATGGAGGTCATGGCTCTGGGGTGGAGGGCTTGTATGGAGGTCATGGCTCTGGGGTGGAGGACTTGTATGGAGGTCATGGGTCTGGGTGGAGGGCTTGTATAGAGGTCATGGCTCTGGGGTGGAGGGCTTGTATGGAGGTCATGTCTCTGGGGTGGAGGGCTTGTATGGAGGTCAGGGCTCTGGGGTGGAGGGCTTGTATGGAGGTCAGGGCTCTGGGGTGGAGGGCTTGTATGGAGGTCAGGGCTCTGGGGTGGAGGGCTTGTATGGAGGTCATGGCTCTGGGGTGGAGGACTTGTATGGAGGTCATGGCTCTGGGGTGGAGGACTTGTATGGAGGTCATGGCTCTGGGGTGGAGGACTTGTATGGAGGTCATGGCTCTGGGGTGGAGGGCTTGTATGGAGGTCAGGGCTCTGGGGTGCGGGGTTGTATGGAGGTCAGGGCTCTGGGGTGGAGGGCTTGTATGGAGGTCAGGGCTCTGGGGTGGAGGGCTTGTATGGAGGTCATGGCTCTGGGGTGGAGGCTTGTATGGAGGTCAGGGCTCTGGGGTGGAGGGCTTGTATGGAGGTCAGGGCTCTGGGGTGGGGGGTTGTATGGAGGTCAGGGCTCTGGGGTGGAGGGCTTGTATAGAGGTCATGGCTCTGGGGTGGAGGGCTTGTATGGAGGTCATGGCTCTGGGGTGGAGGGCTTGTATGGAGGTCATGGCTCTGGGGTGGAGGGCTTGTATGGAGGTCATGGCTCTGGGGTGGAGGGCTTGTATGGAGGTCATGGCTCTGGGGTGGAGGGCTTGTATGGAGGTCAGGGCTCTGGGGTGGAGGGCTTGTATGGAGGTCAGGGCTCTGGGGTGAAGGGCTTGTATGGAGGTCATGGCTCTGGGTGGAGGGCTTGTATAGAGGTCATGGCTCTGGGTGGAGGGCTTGTATAGAGGTCATGGCTCTGGGGTGGAGGGTTTGTATGGAGGTCATGGCTCTGGGGTGGAGGGTTTGTATGGAGGTCATAGCTCTGGGGTGGAGGACTTGTATGGAGGACAGGGCTCTGGGGTGGAGGGCTTGTATGGAGGTCAGGGCTCTGGGGTGGAGGGCTTGTATAGAGGTCATGGCTCTGGGGTGGAGGGCTTGTATGGAGGTCATGGCTCTGGGGTGGAGGGCTTGTATGGAGGACAGGGCTCTGGGGTGGAGGGCTTGTATGGAGGTCAGGGCTCTGGGGTGGAGGGCTTGTATGGAGGTCATGGCTCTGGGGTGGAGGGCTTGTATGGAGGTCATGGCTCTGGGGTGGAGGGCTTGTATGGAGGTCATGGCTCTGGGGTGGAGGGCTTGTATGGAGGTCATGGCTCTGGGGTGGAGGGCTTGTATGGAGGTCATGGCTCTGGGGTGGAGGGCTTGTATGGAGGTCATGGCTCTGGGGTGGAGGGCTTGTATGGAGGTCAGGGCTCTGGGGTGGAGGGCTTGTATGGAGGTCAGGGCTCTGGGGTGGAGGGCTTGTATGGAGGTCAGGGCTCTGGGGTGAAGGGCTTGTATGGAGGTCATGGCTCTGGGTGGAGGGCTTGTATAGAGGTCATGGCTCTGGGGTGGAGGGCTTGTATGGAGGTCATGGCTCTGGGGTGGAGGGCTTGTATGGAGGTCATGGCTCTGGGGTGGAGGGCTTGTATGGAGGTCATGGATCTGGGGTGGAGGGCTTGTATGGAGGTCATGGCTCTGGGGTGGAGGGCTTGTATGGAGGTCATGGCTCTGGGGTGGAGGGCTTGTATGGAGGTCAGGGCTCTGGGGTGGAGGGCTTGTATGGAGGTCAGGGCTCTGGGGTGGAGGGCTTGTATGGAGGTCAGGGCTCTGGGGTGAAGGGCTTGTATGGAGGTCATGGCTCTGGGTGGAGGGCTTGTATAGAGGTCATGGCTCTGGGTGGAGGGCTTGTATAGAGGTCATGGCTCTGGGTGGAGGGCTTGTATAGAGGTCATGGCTCTGGGGTGGAGGGTTTGTATGGAGGTCATAGCTCTGGGGTGGAGGACTTGTATGGAGGACAGGGCTCTGGGGTGGAGGGCTTGTATGGAGGTCAGGGCTCTGGGGTGGAGGGCTTGTATGGAGGTCATGGCTCTGGGGTGGAGGGCTTGTATGGAGGTCATGGCTCTGGGGTGGAGGGCTTGTATGGAGGACAGGGCTCTGGGGTGGAGGGCTTGTATGGAGGTCAGGGCTCTGGGGTGGAGGGCTTGTATGGAGGTCATGGCTCTGGGGTGGAGGGCTTGTATGCAGGTCAGTGCTCTGGAGTGGAGGGCTTGTATGGAGGTCATGGCTCTGGGGTGGAGGGCTTGTATGGAGGTCATGGCTCTGGGGTGGAGGGCTTGTATGGAGGTCATGGCTCTGGGGTGGAGGGCTTGTATGGAGGTCATGGCTCTGGGGTGGAGGGCTTGTATGGAGGTCATGGCTCTGGGGTGGAGGGCTTGTATGGAGGTCATGGCTCTGGGGTGGAGGGCTTGTATGGAGGTCATGGCTCTGGGGTGGAGGGTTTGTATGGAGGTCATGGCTCTGGGGTGGAGGGCTTGTATGAAGGTCAGGGCTCTGGGGTGGAGGGCTTGTATGGAGGTCAGGGCTCTGGGGTGGAGGGCTTGTATGAAGGTCAGGGCTCTGTGGTGGAGGGCTTGTATGGAGATCATTTCTCTGGGGTGGAGGGTTTGTATGGAGGTCATGGCTCTGGGGTGGAGAGCTTGTATGGAGATCATGGCTCTGGGGTGGAGAGCTTGTATGGAGATCATGGCTCTGGGGTGGAGGGCTTGTATGGAGGTCAGGGCTCTGGGGTGGAGGGCTTGTATGGAGGTCATGGCTCTGGGGTGGAGGGCTTGTATGGAGGTCATGGCTCTGGGGTGGAGGGCTTGTATGGAGGTCATGGCTCTGGGGTGGAGGGCTTGTATGGAGGTCATGGCTCTGGGGTGGAGGGCTTGTATGGAGGTCATGGCTCTGGGGTGGAGGGTTTGTATGGAGGTCATGGCTCTGGGGTGGAGGGCTTGTATGAAGGTCAGGGCTCTGGGGTGGAGGGCTTGTATGGAGGTCAGGGCTCTGGGGTGGAGGGCTTGTATGAAGGTCAGGGCTCTGTGGTGGAGGGCTTGTATGGAGATCATTTCTCTGGGGTGGAGGGTTTGTATGGAGGTCATGGCTCTGGGGTGGAGAGCTTGTATGGAGATCATGGCTCTGGGGTGGAGGGCTTGTATGGAGGTCAGGGCTCTGGGGTGGAGGGCTTGTATGGAGGTCAGGGCTCTGGGGTGGAGGGCTTGTATGGAGGTCAGGGCTCTGGGGTGGAGGGCTTGTATGGAGGTCATGTCTCTGGGGTGGAGGGCTTGTATGGAGATCAGGGGTCTGGGGTGGAGGGCCTGTATGGAGGTCATGGCTCTGGGGTGGAGGGCTTGTATGGAGGTCATGGCTCTGGGGTGGAGGGCTTGTATGGAGGTCATGTCTCTGGGGTGGAGGGCTTGTATGGAGATCAGGGGTCTGGGGTGGAGGGCCTGTATGGAGGTCATGGCTCTGGGGTGGAGGGCTTGTATGGAGGTCATGGCTCTGGGGTGGAGGGCTTGTATGGAGATCATGGCTCTGGGGCGGAGGGCTTGTATGGAGGTCATGGCTCTGGGGCAGAGGCCGTGTATGGAGGTCAGGGCTCTGGGGTGGAGGGCTTGTATGGAGGTCATGGCTCTGGGGTGGAGGGCTTGTATGGAGGTCATGGCTCTGGGGTGGAGGATTGGTCACATTAATCCGGACCTTCACCCTGAATAAGAGCCTATCTTATATGTTTCCCACACCCTGTACATACAGATTGCTCACATTAATCCGGACCTTCACCCTGAATAAGAGCCTATCTTATATGTTTCCACACCCTGTACATACAGATTGCTCACATTAATCCGGACCCTCACCCTGAATAAGGGCCTATCTTATATGTTTCCCACACCCTGTACATACAGATTGCTCACATTAATCCGGACCCTCACCCTGAATAAGAGCCTATCTTATATGTTTCCCACACCCTGTACATACAGATTGCTCACATTAATCCGGACCCTCACCCTGAATAAGAGCCTATCTTATATGTTTCCCACACCCTGTACATACAGATTGCTCACATTAATCCGGACCCTCACCCTGAATAAGAGCCTATCTTATATGTTTCCCACACCCTGTACATACAGATTGCTCACATTAATCCGGACCCTCACCCTGAATAAGGGCCTATCTTATATGTTTCCCACACCCTGTACATACAGATTGCTCACATTAATCCGGACCCTCACCCTGAATAAGAGCCTATCTTATATGTTTCCCACACCCTGTACATACAGATTGCTCACATTAATCCGGACCTTCACCCTGAATAAGAGCCTATCTTATATGTTTCCCACACCCTGTACATACAGATTGCTCACATTAAAAATCATCCTACCTGCATCTACTGCATGTTATGAACGTTTAAACATCCAAGATGGCGGCTCATAGAACATCAGGCAGTGTCTTCTGACTGTGCTGCTCTGCATTCTGGGATTGCTGACCTTTTCCTGACCCCATCTCTGCTCTGTCTCAGCAAAGCACAGCTATAACCCCGCCCCCTGCACTTTATCCCACTCTCCTCTCCTCAGTAAGTGTGATGCTTCTGTGTCAAGATGGCGGCGCCCGTATCCTAGAGTCCTGAACAGAGTTGCAGCCCAGTGGGGGGAAGAATAATAAGTAAGTGACTAAAATTGTAAAATATATACATTTTAGATGCTGGGGAATCGTTTTATAAGGGTTTGGGCTTCTCATTAAATCCTGGGGAAGGTCCGGTGTAATTCGCCGCCGCGCGTCCAGATATGGGAATATTTTGTCCTTTTCCAGCGCCGTTTGTCATGCGGACGGCTTCAGGTCCAGTTATTTTTTTTCTAGTATTGTTGCGTTATGCACCGGCCAAGTGACGGATAAATGGCGTCCGAGGCGTTTGGCCGGCGATCTGCGGAATTTCTCCGTAGACGGGCGCTTGGAAAGGTCGCGTTGCTGCGGCGCTGACGTCAGGCCCAGTGATTTTTCCGAGGTCACGGAGCGACTTCGCGATTTCCACACAACTTGGCAGAAGCGTCGGTGCTGCTGCGATGTCTCAGCGCTGTCACCGGCGGCGCGACGCGTTTAACTCCTTCATTGGATCAGTTGAAGAAAGAAGCAGCTGCTCAGTTATAGCGCCATCTGCAGCCGTAACGCAGTACAAAGTAGTAATAACGGGTGGGGTAAAACATACAGTACAGAGGCTGCGATAACTGCGCACAATAGCAGAGAAGAGCCCTGATCCCAGGAGCTTACACTCTAAAGCAGGAGGCGCAACTAAAAATGATAATCAATATCGCCTGTCTCTGGCTCGTCCAAATATGTAAATAATTATTATAGAATAACTAATTTATAACTGATATCTTTATATATATATCTCCTGTATTATCAATGATTAATACAAAAATAACTAATACCTGGCTGTAAACAATTATTATTAACTAATTAACAACTGATATATATATTTATTTCTGAACCATACCTCCCAGCTGTCCCTGATTTGGAGGGACTGTCCCTCTCCTGAGTCCATGTCCCCCTGTCCCTCGTTGTTCTCATTTGTCCCTCGTTGTTCTCATTTGTCCCTCGTTGAGCTGTAACATGCAGATCTGCAGCAATAAATGATTCATTTGCATATTCAAAGTGTTTCTATTGTTGTAACTGTTACAATGTATCTCCTATCCATCCCTCAATGAGTGGGCGTGGCTTCATCCAGCCCTCAATGAGTGGGCGTGGCTTCATCCATCCCTCAATGAGGGGGCGTGGCTTCATCCATCCCTCAATGAGGGGGAGTGGCTCCACCATCCCTTAATGAGAGGGTGTGGCTTCATCCATCCCTCAATGAGGGGGCGTGGCTTCATCCATCCCTCAATGAGGGGGTGTGGCTCCACCATCCCTTAATGAGAGAGTGTGGCTTCATCCATCCCTCAATGAGGGGGCGTGGCTTCATCCATCCCTCAATGAGGGGGTGTGGCTCCACCATCCCTTAATGAGAGAGTGTGGCTTCATCTATCCCTCAATGAGGAGGCGGGGCTTCATCCATCCCTCAATGAGGAGGCGGGGCTTTATCCATCCCTCAATGAGGAGGCGGGGCTTCATGCATCCCTCAATGAGGGGAAGTGGCTCCACCATCCCTTAATGAGAGGGTGTGGCTCCACCATCCCTTAATGAGAGAGTGTGGCTTCATCTATCCCTCAATGAGGGGGTGTGGTTTCATCCATCCCTCAATGAGGAGGCGGGGCTTTATCCATCCCTCAATGAGGAGGCGGGGCTTTGTCCATCCCTCAATGAGGAGGCGGGGCTTTATCCATCCCTCAATGAGGAGGCGGGGCTTTGTCCATCCCTCAATGAGGAGGCGGGGCTTCATCCATCCCTCAATGAGGGTGTGTGGCTTCATTTGTCAATTGTCCCTGTCTCCCACCCTGTAAAGTTAGAGTCACCAATGTATAAGAAAATAGAGATTTAAATATTAAAGCTTGTGATTTACATGTAATACAAATCCATAAATAAGAAGTGATGCCATAAGGGATCCACCAGACAGAGCCTGTCACAATAAGCTCCAATTAATTTGAGTCAATAATGGATCGTAGTAGATCAATGATGGACAGGATATAATATAAGAATCCCCAGGAGGTGGCGCTATAGCACAGTGTCTGGCTGTATAATAACAATCTTAGGCATCTGATCATGTGGTGCTGATAGTAGAATAAGCAAATCTTTATTTTTTATACATTTTTATTTATGCATTTCAAGTTATAACACACATATAGAATCAGCCCTCGTGGAGAGGAATCTTAACATTGAACATATACTAAACTAGACTAAATGGTTTAATCTGTTGTAACTTAGGTGTGGGCCCAGGTGGAGCAGAGATTAGTGTAGGTGCGCTGTTAGATTAAAAGGGAGAGGAAATAAAGGGTTAATGTTCTCCGCGATCCTGTGAGGAAAGATAGGTTAGTGTATATACATAAAAGTCTGAATAAACAAATGCAATAGTATCACCAAAGTGAAGTTTTGTTTGAGGGGGTGTTTCCACCTTTGAATTAAATCAGAAACAACCAGGTATCATTGCCTCTGACTAATTAGGCCTCAAACATTGTTGGAATGTTTAATGTTGCTGTGTGAGGGATTTCTCCTCTCAGGTGGCGTTATACAGATTGCTCAGTGTTAGTTACACTATTGGCCCTGTATTCTGAGTTCTTTCAGCTGGTTTGTGGTGGATGATTCCTTGTTCAGGGTGAGGGGAGTTTCTAGCGGGTTGGAGCAATGTGGTTGGTGGATCCTAGATGGTTTAGAGGTGTTCCTGAGGTCCAGGTAGGCGGCGTTCCTGAGGTCCAGGTAGGCGGCGTTCCTGAGGTCCAGGTAGGCGGCGTTCCTGAGGTCCAGGTAGGCGGCGTTCCTGAGGTCCAGGTAGGCGGCGTTCCTGAGGTCCAGGTAGGCGGCGTTCCTGAGGTCCAGGTAGGCGGCGTTCCTGAGGTCCAGGTAGGCGGCGTTCCTGAGGTCCAGGTAGGCGGCGTTCCTGAGGTCCAGGTAGGAGGCGTTCCTGAGGTCCACGTAGGCGGCGTTCCTGAGGTCCACGTAGGCGGCGTTCCTGAGGTCCACGTAGGCGGCGTTCCTGGGGTCCACGTAGGCGGCGTTCCTGGGGTCCACGTAGGCGGCGTTCCTGAGGTCCACGTAGGCGGCGTTCCTGAGGTCCACGTAGGCGGCGTTCCTGAGGTCCACGTAGGCGGCGTTCCTGAGGTCCACGTAGGCGGCGTTCCTGAGGTCCACGTAGGCGGCGTTCCTGGGGTCCAGGTAGGCGGCGTTCCTGGGGTCCAGGTAGGCGGCTTTCCTGGGGTCCACGTAGGCGGCGCTCCTGAGGTCCACGTAGGCGGCGCTCCTGAGGTCCACGTAGGCGGCGCTCCTGAGGTCCACGTAGGCGGCGCTCCTGAGGTCCACGTAGGCGGCGCTCCTGAGGTCCAGGTAGGCGGCGCTCCTGAGGTCCAGGTAGGTGGTGTGACTTGAGGTAGATGATTGTTTTGGATGGATGGAGATGATTGTCATCAGAAAGGGTTCTGGTGGTTAGTGCAGATTAATTAGTTGAGGTCTGCTTTAATGTTCTGATTTTAGATGTGTTGTGAGGCTTGTAACTGTTGTGGGGGAAGTGTGAAAACTTGTAATTAAAGGTAAAATGAATATAAGGAGATTGTATGACTTACAGTTTCGGTAAGTTGATTAAAATTGATGCAACAATTAGTACAGTATATGCTCGGTGCTTTTTGTTCAACAAATCGGGAATAGAAATAGAAGAAGAAGAAAAAATGGTTGAAATCAAAGAAGGATTTGATGACCTTTTCAAGACAGTCGATCACCTCCTACATAAAGGATTAGCACTCCGTCGGCACATCCACACCTTAGAGATCTACATAAAAAAGGGCCTTATACCAAGAGGCCTGAGATGGGACATGGCCCCCGAAAAAGACACCGGCAGCCAAATCAGCGAGCGTGAAGAATGGGAAGAATTTTTCACACAATGCCGTATAAACCTCATGAAGCTAATAATAAAAAGGAAAAACCTAAAACTGGAAGGAGTAAACAAAGAGATAGAGGAACTGCAAGAACATCTGGTCCCCTGCAAGGAAATGGCCGAGTACCAAGAACACCTATTGGAAATCAGAACAAAACTCGGAGCCTCTGAAAAAGAGCAAAAGATAAAAAGAACACAAAAAACTAACAGGAGACATGAGGGATTTTAACTCAGGAACCATCTACAAGTGGCAGAAAAACCAACTAGAAAAAAACAACCCGACCAATGCAAATCAAAAAGAACACACTGAATTTACCACTACTCAACCAAGACCACCCCCTAGGCATCATACAGCCATGAAACACCAAGAAGGCAAAGAATCACCAGACCATACAGACAATATGAACCGAATGTAAGAAAACCCAGGACACCCAGCTGGAGGCAGCACAGCCAAAAAGAATGGCGAAATCCCGACACAGATCCAGGCCGATATACACATAACAGATACAACCACCCTGAACCGACCAGATCGCACTACTTCCAAAGAAACAAATACTATGAAACTCCCACTGACACATACCAAAGGAGGCACCATGATTATCACACAATCAGACAACGGGGCCCAGAACCAACCCACGGGCCATTGACACCAAAACCCCAAAGAATTAAAAGCCTTATGTCCCACCAAAGTTTTTTTAGAATTAGGAAACATCCACACCCCGAAAAGAAAAAAATCAGAGGAAGTGGAAGAAGAGCTGGAAAACGAGCTCAGAGCAAAAGAAACAAAAAAGAAAAGAACACTGGAATATTAACATCTACAGAAACCTCAGCAACAAGTGGCATCTTCAACCTAACCGCCACCACCTTTTCCAACAAAGAACTAGACCTTCTTAACAAAGGAATCAAATACGCCCCCCCCAGCAGATCTGAACAAATTTGAGGCTTACATCGACTTGCTCAAGTTCACCAGAAAGCTCAACATCAAGAAATTCTTCGCAGATAAATCTATAGAGGTAACCCGCAACCCTACAGACACCACACTACCAAGCTACCAAACAATGTTGCCGGTCCAACACAGCAGCCTCAAGAACAACTCCACCTTTAACCCCCAAGACCAAACAGGTGCAATCAAAGGCTTCAAAGAATTGGTAACCAGAGACCTGAGAGAATTGATGATCGAAAAGAACCAGAAGTCATCTAACACAAAGAAAAACAAACTCAGAACCATCAAAGAACTCAAACAAAACCCCGACATCATCATCAAACCAGCAGACAAGGGAGGAGGCCTTGTGATACTGGATAAAACCAAATACATACAAGAAACCCACAGACTTCTTGCAGATACCGACACATACGAGAAATTGAAACAAAATCCCACTGGTACCTATCAACTTAAACTAAAGGACCTCATCAACAAAGGCAACCAGTTAGGGGTTCTGAACAAACAGGAATTCAACTAACTCAACCTGAGCACCCCAAGGATCCCTACCCTCTACCATCTACCAAAGATACATAAGAATAAGGAAGCACCGCCAGGAAGACCTATGGGAAGCGGGATTGAATCACTAACCAGCAGATTGGGCCAATATATCGACCACTTCCTGCAACCAGCAGTACAAAAAACAAAATCATACCTAATGGACTCAGCAATGTTCCTACAGGACTTAAAAAATACGAAAACACCCCCCACTATGTACTAGCGACCGCAGATATAAGCTCTCTATACACCATCATCCCCCACCAGAAGGATCTGGAAGCAGTCAATTTTTTCCTCGAAAGAGAAAAAACCCTTCCAGCGGAACAAATCCAGTTCATTCTAGAATGCCTCGAATTCTCCCTCCACCACAACTATTTCTGGTTTGAGGGGGACTACTACCTTCAAAAAATAGGAGTAGCCATGGGAGGCAAATTTGCTCCAAGTGTGGCCAACCTCTTCATGGCACTCTGGGAAACCCAAATCATGGACACGTTCAAACCAAAAGAACTGATATATTACAAACGCTACATAGATGACTGCATCTTCCTTTGGGATGGGACAGAAGAGTCTCTCACCACCTTCCTGTACCAACTCAACGATAATGACTGGAACATCAAGTTCACCCATGAATTAACACTAGTGAAATCCACTTCCTCGACATCCTGATCTATAAAGAGGACAACAAGATCAAAACCCGCACCTTCTTCAAAGAAACCGACAGAAATAGCTACATCCCAATAAGCAGCTGCCACCACCCGACCTGGATGAAGAACATCCCAAAAGGACAGTTCCAAAGGATAAAAAGGAACTTCTCAGATGAAAACACCTTCTTGCAGCAAGCCACGACCATTAAAAACCGATTAATAGAAAAAGGATACGACGAAAACCACCTGGATAAAATCATAGAAGATGACACAGCCTAGCACCACCGACCTGAATGAAACCACAGCCCAGAGAGAAGAAGTCACCTTCATCACCAAGTTCAACAAAGACTACACAAAAACAGAAGCCATTATCAGAAAACATTGGGGAATCCTGAAAACAGATCCCACCCTACGGAACATCATTGGAGAAAAACCAAGATTCATCTACAGGAAGCCCAAAACCCTGTCACAATACATTACCTCCAGCGTAAAAAACCCACCAGAAACTGCAACACCAGCACATAACAAATTCACAAAATGCAGAGACTGCCATGGCTGCAAACTGACTATGCAAAATTAACCTCTGACGCACACAAAGAACCACTTTACCAACCCAATCTCAGGCAAAGAGTACAGAATAAACCGCTGGGGTCATCTACTGCCTCCAGTGCCCCTGCAACCCCCTATACATAGGACGAACGAAAAGACAATTCAAGGTCCACCTAAATGAACACATAAGGAACATCAAAAAAGGGCTCCCTACCCACAGTGTATCCGCACACTTCCGAGACAAACACAACTATCAAATAGAGAAACCTATTGGATCTTTGAGCTCAACACCATGACCCCACAAAGACTCAACATTGAACTAGACCTAAACTGCTTTCTAGAAAATAAGTAACCCCATGGGTTATCTAACACTAATCCCAATTACATCCTTCCCTCCTATATTTCTCTACCCATCTTATATGACTCTACCAGTGTCACAGCTGAACTCTAAAATCAACCATTCAAACCAACACAAATGATCTGCTCAGGCTGATAAAAAGAAACAAAAAACAGCCAGCTCATCTACTACATTTTATATATTTTTAATTTTGCCAGCAAGTCAATCTTTTACATAGTTTCCAAAGCTTCCTCAGCTCAAGCAAGAGAAAACCTCATAAATGCCACTCACCCAGCCAACATGTTACAACTGTAACCAACACAAATCTGGGCAGCATGCCAACTCATTACAAAGTATCAGTCTGGAGCTCAGACTGCGAAAAAACCGCAAAATGTCAATCACCCAGCTCAAGTGTTACATTTGGAACTTTTCACAACCTTGGCAGTACGCCTAGTTAACAGAAAGTAACCAACCAATTACAATGTATCCAGCGCACACACGCTCTGAAAAAACTACTGACTGAAACTACTTCTCCCAGTAACCCTGTCAGCAACAAACAATCAATAAAAATGTTGGGCGCCTAACCCGCCCCCGATCACCTTGACAACGTCATAGATGAAACGGGCGTTGGTGAACCGATTTTCTATTGATTTTACAAAAGCTTTTGAAAGACTTAAATCAGGCAAAAACTTTGCTACTTTCCAGGCGCCTTTGTGGCTTCAATTTTAAACCCAGCCGCGAATCGGCTCTCCTCTCCGCCCGCCCGCCGCCTTACCTATGGTCACCAGCTCAGATGTGACTACCCAAGGCAACCAGACCAACGTTCCCTACACTTCTCCACCAGAGAAACCTCAGCGCTGCTCCTGTCTGCGCCCTCTGCAATAACCTGCGTTTCCGTTTTTACCTGCACAATCTGCACTACAACTAATACCATGGCCCATCCAGGCTGCGGTGGGGAGTAACTATCACCGAGCATCAACTGCACTATTTTTCCTAGCAACTGATCAACTTACCGAAACTGCAATTCATACAATTTCCTTGAATTCGTTTACCATTAATTAAAAGGATATAAGTAAAACTACAGCCAATCCAGGCTGTGGCGGGGAATAAAAAGCACCGAGCATATACTGTACTAATTGTTGCATCAATTCGTTATATATATATTCGTTTTACCTTTAATTACAAGTTTTCACATTTCCCCCACAACGGTTACAAGTCTCACAACACATCTAAAATCAGAACATTAAAGCAGACCTCAACTAATTATTCTGCACTAACCACCAGAACCCTTTCTGATGACATAATCATCTCCATCCATCCAAAACAATCATCTACCTCAACTCACACCACCTACCTGGACCTCAGGAACACCGCCTACCTGGACCTCAGGAACACCGCCTACCTGGGCCTCAGGAACACCGCCTACCTGGGCCTCAGGAACACCGCCTACCTGGGCCTCAGGAACACCGCCTACCTGGACCTCAGGAGCACCGCCTACCTGGACCTCAGGAACACCGCCTACCCTCAGGAACACCGCCTACCTGGACCTCAGGAACACCGCCAACCTGGACCTCAGGAACACCGCCTACCTGGACCTCAGGAATACTGCTTATTTCATTTCAGCGCCGACCCACAACCTCTAAACCATCTAGGTTCCACCAACCACATTGCTCCAACCCGCTAGAAACTCAACTCACCCTGAACAAGGAATCATCCACCACAAACCAGCTCAAAGAACTCAGAATACAGGGCCAATAGTGTAACTAACATGGACCAATCTGTATAACACCACCTGAGAGAAGAAATCCCTCACACAGCAACATTAAACATTCCAACAATTGTTTCTGATTTAATTCAAAGGTGGAAACACCCCCTCAAACAAAACTTAACTTTGGTAATACTATTGCATTTGTTTATTCAGACTTTTATGTATATATACTAACCTATCTTTCCTCACAGGATCGCGGAGAACATTAACCCTTTATTTACTCTCCCTTTTAACCTGCCTTTCTATCCACAGCGCACCTACACTAATCTCTTCTCCACCTAGGCCCACACCTAAGTTACAACAGATTAAACCATCTACATTTCTTCCAGGGAATACAGCTTTTTCCCAAGTAGGAGCTGCTCAAATTATCTAATTGCGCTTTCCTCAATCCAACTCCTGCAAATAAAGTTCCAGATTTAGTGGTGGACGGGAAGCGCTGCGAGCGGAGGAGCCGTGTAGGGACACGCGCATCACAGCCCTGGCACTTGCCGACAGACTGACAGGCTTTTGATAAGGCCGATAAGCTGGAGCTGAGGAGTTTCGGGGAATAAATAAATAATTCCAGGAACTGCGCGAATCACCATCACAGGTAACAGGAAGGCGCTGCTTCCCAGAAGCAGGTACCTGGCGCTGACCCAGATCCTGCTGCGCCCCCCCCCCCCCTGCCGGCTCCTTCATTTCTGCATAAATATGACCCGAAGCCGCAAAAGGATTTTCACATAGAGAAAACAAAAGAAAAGAACCAAAACAACAAAATCAGTCAAATATATCAGAGCTGTAAAATCAGATACAAATACTTGTCTGCTAATCCAAACACAGCAACAAAACAGGCTGAAACTCCCCATATATGTTACTTCTTAGACCCAGGGCCGGCTCCAGGTTTGTGGGGGCCCTTGGGCAAGAGAGTCTTAGTGGGCCCCAAAGTAATGAGTCACATGATGTCACCTTTCAGCTCCGCTGCCACAAATGGGTCGGCTCCTGCTGCTGATCGCCCTCCAGTCCTTGTCAGCTGTCACCTAGTTCTCGCACTCTTCTGAGCTTCCATCAGTTGCCCCCCATTCCGGGCCACCTTCTCCAATGTTGCTGGCCATGAGCAGGTCTGCACACAGCACCCGGCATTCGGTGGTTCGGGTCCACTGTAAAATAATACCATGGCCAAGTGTGAGCCTGATTGGGCCTCTGAAGATGCCAGGGGCCCTGACAGTTGCCCCTAAGAAGCTAAAGGCCTTTCTCACATTAGATGTTAATGTTCATGAGCCCACTATCAGGAAGAAGGACACTGAGCAACAATGGTGTGCATGGCAGGATTGCAGGGAGAAAGTTGCTACTCTCCAAAAAAGTGGTGTAATAGAGGGAAGAAAGGGGGTGAGAGAAAAAAGGAGAAAAGAAGAAAGAAGAAAAGGGGGGACCCTTTTCCTTCCTCCCTCCTGGCGCTGAGCCGGCCCTTGAGAGGGAGAAACAGCGACATAAATAAATACAGTTACATCTTTATTCCACAACAAAAACAGAAAAGGTGGAAAAGCGGCCCAGAGGCCCCCTATAACATGACTAGAAACAAACCACCGCAACCACTGTATAGTTCTATAACCAAGGTTTAATTTGGGCAAAAACACACAAAGACAATAATAAAAATTCCTTAAAAAAACATATATACAAATAGATGACACTGTCTTGTATGGGGGACACTGCACAAAATCCTCATTAACATATGATTATAAATGGATTCCTCAATTCCTAAAATAATATAATAACACTATAAATCCACCCAAACAACATGCATGTGCAGAAAATATCTAAATGCTAAATATTTGATCCCATAAAGTGCAAATGCAATAATGTCTAATAATCCTCTCAGGTCCCTAAATATCCACAGCAAAATCTATTTTCCCCAATAATGATGCCATCAACACTGGATACTCAGTAATCTATCCCACAAAGTGCATAAAGTGCAATAACTTCTAATAATCATATGAACCCCATGGTGGAAGAGAACCTGGATGTGTTTGGATGAACTTTGCCCATCGTATCTGGATGACGCCATACAGCCGGCCACAACGGTCCCACAATAAGTTTAAGTCTATACAATTAAGATATATCAATACTGGCATGACAATACTAGAGAATAGTAATGAGGACATTCTCCCTTTTTTATCTTGTATTTATGCAGCTTATAAAAGGAAGCAATAGCAATATAATACAGTATCTCTCCTTAAAGGGGACTCCATAAATTTGACCAATATCCACATATGCTCACAGGTATATATATATATATATATATATAATATAACAGCCAGTTTATGATGTACCATGTTCTAGATTTGTCCTGCATTTTTTGAAAATGTCCTTGTTTATATTTGTAGCCGGCGCGTACCTGGCCGGGGGCACGTACCTGGGGAGCGAGGGGGATTCTTGGACCTAGGGTAGGGTATCCCATGTTGGTGCGGGCATGTGTGGGTGGAGGTGCACTTACTTCTGGAATAGCTGCTTGCATCCATACACAACACTCTTTGGTGAACTCACTTGGCGTTTATTTGATGCATCCATCCTCGGTATCATACAACAAAGTCCATTAGTACAATCCAGCAAATCACAGCAGCATTCCCTCCTCGCTCCTCACTACATTAATAGAACTCAACAGAACAGACTAGAAGGGTTGGTGTCCCCTTTTTAACCTCTGTAAGGTTTCCACTTACACCAACAGTTGTAAAGCTCGGCCAATGGCAGGACAGCTAATGTTGCCAATGCCATCTGGTCAAGGCTTTGTTTACTTAACCTAAAGAAGTACACCAGACTACTTTACTCTAAGGGACCCATTTCTTAGGCAACACTGCCATCATGTGGTTTCATAATGTAATGGGCCCAAGAACTGCATCTAACAGATTTCTATCACCATCAGAGCTATTCCTCCAACAGTGTTCTAATTCTTCCTACTTGTAGTGTTGCAACAGGTTTCTGCCCATTACACCCTCCCCTGCTTTAAATAAAAGCGTCCACGCTTTACAGGGTATGCACCTTGGTCTTCAGCGACGTGAGTTAGTCCAACCGTGAACACTACTACTAGTTTAGAAGGGGAGTAACAGTCAAGCACCTTGTGTGTGACTCCTGCCACTTTCAGGCTTTACCTTGCATTGATCTCCTGAGACATGTGAGTCTCTGCCTCCCGTAGCTTGCAGCGCCCAGGTTAACTACCTGCCAGGTGTGTGTAGAATTTGGAGGTAGACACCCTTGTATAGGATGTGTCCCAGGTACAAGAATATTATATAGAACATTACACTACAACTATTTTATCTTAGGATTTTCACAACTTCCATTGGAGAGCTAGGCAGTATGAGCCAAGTGCCTGCAGCATCAGAATACTCAATAGGTCTTACCCTGCGCAACATACCTGAGAAGGTTTCCCCTCCCGCAGGTTATTGCTTAATTCCTAAGTGGTTACTTGGTTAGTGGTTAACTAAAACATGACCATCAGCACACAGCAGGGCAGCATGAGCCGAGCACCTCTGTCAGGTTTTACCTCACTACACACACTTGAGAGTAAGTGATCTCTTAACCCTTTTGCGGTCAGATGTCATATTTAACAAATGTACAGTATTTACAAGTTTGGTAAGGGGTTTTCCCTTTAGATCTATGAGACCTGTAGACTTCCTTCAGCTGAATGTGACTGTGAAAAGGAGAGTGTGGCCACCACCAATGTTCCCTCTAAGCCTCAGCTGCTGCTGTGCGGAGTAACAAGAGAGCTGGGCAATGCCCCACCTAAGGTGGCTGCTGGCCGATCTCCCTCTACTGTAGAGTGATGGTGGGGTGGCCCCACATCATGGAGACTGCACCTAGCGTCATACAAGAAAGCGACGATGGCACAGGCACAAGATCAGCAGACAAGGTGAGTTTTAAAACATCAAACAATGAGCAATCAGCTCAGAGGTGCAGCTAGGCTTTCTGGCACCCAGGGCAAAGATTCAAAATGGCACCCACCCATCTGTGCTCAGGCCCCCCTGACCTGACATGTGCCCCTCCTGCGCCCCCAGCTACGCCCCTGGATCAGCTAGGGGGCAAAGGTGAGTATACTTTTTTTTTTTTTAAATGAGGTGGTCACTTTTTCATTAGGCTGTGTATGTGTAAATATACACTGACACCAACAAATTAACATAAGATAATCTGTCCACAAAACTTATATAAATACAAGCATCTCCTCACCACTATGCTTGACTGGGAGTTTTTTTGCTGGTACCAACAGTTGTACTGGTTCCACCTGGAACATTGCAGGACTAGGGGAGGAAACCCCAGTGTTCAGGCCCAGATTAAGGACATTCATGGTATGGAGCAGTTCTTTCTTGGGGGGCCCTCATCTTTTATGGGGGGCCCCCCATCATCACACCCTCCATCACAAGCCCCCTAGGCCCCCAACTGTCTTAGCTCACAACCAAAGACAAAAACAACAAAAAAGAGATTATGGTGACATAAAGGAGAGAATGGGGTGATATAGAGCCAGAGGGGAGAAAAAGGGGGAATAAAGAGTTATGAAGAAGAGAAAGAGGAAATATAGAAAAAGGTTAAAATAGGGGGATATGGAGAGATGGGAAATAAAGGGGGGGGGGGGGTATGATGAGAAGAAAAAGAGAAAGGCAGGATAAGGAGAGGAGAGAAAGGGGGATATAGAGAAACTTAGGAAAGAAAGGGGGAATATGAGGAGACAGAGGAGAGAAAGAGGGAATATGGAGAGAAAGGCGGATATGGGGAGAAGGAGGAGAGAAAGGGGGACTATGGAGATATACAGGAGAGAAAAGGGGAATATGGAGAGACTAGGCAGAGAAAGGAAACATGGAGAGAAGGAAGACAGAGAGGGAATATGGAGAGAAGGAGGAGAGATAGAGGGAATATGGAGAGAAGGAGGAGAGATAGAGGGAATATGGAGAGAAGGAGGAGAGATAGTGGGAATATGGAGAGGAGGAGTGATAGAGGGAATATGGAGAGGAGGAGAGATAGAGGGAATATGGAGAGGAGGAGTGATAGAGGGAATATGGAGAGAAGGAGGAGAGATAGAGGGAATATGGAGAGAAGGAGGAGAGATAGAGGGAATATGGAGAGAAAGGTGAATACAGGGGGAACGGGGAGAAAAGGGGGGAATATTGAGAGGAGGAGAGAAAGGGTGAAAGTGAGAGAAGGAGGAGAGAAAGGGGGACTATGGAGATATACAGGAGAGAAAAGGGGAATGTGGAGAGACTAGGCAGAGAAAGGAAACATGGAGAGAAGGAAGACAGAGAGGGAATATGGAGAGGAGGAGAGATAGAGGGAATATGGAGAGGAGGAGAGATAGAGGGAATATGGAGAGGAGGAGTGATAGAGGGAATATGGAGAGGAGGAGTGATAGAGGGAATATGGAGAGAAGGAGTGATAGAGGGAATATGGAGAGGAGGAGAGATAGAGGGAATATGGAGAGGAGGAGAGATAGAGGGAATATGGAGAGGAGGAGTGATAGAGGGAATATGGAGAGGAGGAGAGATAGAGGGAATATGGAGAGAAAGGTGAATACAGGGGGAATGGGGAGAAAAGGGGGGAATATTGAGAGGAGGAGAGAAAGGGGGAAAGTGAGAGAAGGAGGAGAGAAAGGGGGAACATGGAGAAAAGGAGGAGACACAGGAGAACATGGAGAGAAGGAGAGAAAGACAGAATATGGAAAGGGGGATATGAGAATATGGGAGAGAGAAACAGGGAATATGGAGAAATGTAGGAGAGCAAGGGGGAATGTGGAAAGAAGTAGCAGACAAAGGGGGAATATGGAAAAAAGGGGTAGAGAAAGAGGGGATATGAAGAGAAAGAGGGAATATGGATAGAAAGAGGGGATATGGAGAGAAAAAGGGAATATGGAGAGAAGGAGGAGACAGAGGGAATATGGAAAAAAGGGGTAGAGAAAGAGGGGATATGGAGAGAAGGATGAGAGAAAGGTGGAACAGGGAGAAGAAGCAGAGAATGGGGGATATGAGGAGAAGGGGGAGAGAAAGGGGAAATATGGAAATAAGGAGGAGTAAATGTAAATGGGCACTTTGGGGGGGGGGGGGGGGTGACATACATCCACCAGAGACCAGTTTACAGGGTGCTGAGTGTGGCGGGGGGGGGGGGGGGGGTTTATACATAGTGCAAGTAAGATATAAATACATAACACTTTACTATCACAGAAGTAACTCTACAAAGAAACTAAAAAACACCCCCCCCCTAATATGAGTGGATAAGCTGTGCTCTTCTTCTGCAGAGCAACAACACCCAGCATTAGCCACTGATCCCATCATTGAAAAATATCACCAAAATCACCACAAAGCCTCCATTTAACCAAAAAAATGATCAGATCCCCAAATTGATTATTAAAGGAACAGTCCGGTTTTGGGGACCATTCCCTCAGACCTCAGATCAGCCAGTGCCAGGGGTCACACAGCAACCCACTTATTTCATGGCTGTACCTGTGTCGCTTATCAGTCTTCTGCAGCCTTGGTTCGTAAAACCGGGAGTTACGCTTCCTGGTTCCAGCTGTCGGATTGGCGCGGCCTGTGTACAGCCCAGTTTCCATTGAAAATAATAGGCTGGGAAACTCTGGAGTTGGCGCAGGAGCGGTGCCAAGGATTATGGGTTGCTTTGTACCCGCACTCGCTAGCTTGCCTGAGGTCTGTGGATTTTTCCATTCAAGACAACCAACCATGTTATTGGTCCTCTGGCAAAATCGAGCATTGTTATTAGCCGCCACAGTCACCGGCTTCTTTTGGGTATCTGGCCATCAGCAACCAGATGACTATGACGGCCAATCGCATTTCTCGATTTCATGAGGGACTGAGGCGAAAGAAAAGATTTTGAGGGTTCACTGGGCTTAATGTGCAGGGGGCACTGGCAAGAGATGCCCCCTGCCCTAGGAACCACGCCCATTTTGTAAAAATGTTTAAGTAACCCTCAGGCATCCCCATTCGGAATACCCCATCGTGTGAACCTCCCCGGTATTGCCCTGCAAACACTTACCTTTCATGTTTTGCACCAGAGGTGTGCTCCCCTGCCCAGACATTCAGATAGGTCACAGACCACAGGACCTCCAGTGTCACTATGCCAACACTTTGTCCAAACAGAGCTGTATATCAAGCCTTATACATGGCATACAGTGCTGATTGGAAGTGACTGCACATGCACCATGGGACTAGTTGAAAGGTACATTTTTAGGGCACCCCAGGGGGTGAAGCATGCCATAATGCCGCTTATACTTATCTAGCAAATGGTCTCCAAGATGGGGGACTGGATATCAGAGCACACACACATACTAACTGCTAAAATGTGTGCTGCAATTTCCTGTCCACCTTCTCAGAGACCAAGCCTTGACTAGAGAGGGGTATATACAAGTGTAGTTTGGCTGAGGTAATCAACCATTTGCCATAACCTTCTTCATGCAGAGCCCATCACCCCTCTCCTCCATGTTGCTGCATGTGGCTCAGCAGCCAGTGACCCTGCTGAATGATAGAGCCCCTTACAGGGAGGGGGGGGGATGCCAGAAGGAAGGCCCTTATCCGTCTTGGCAGTGCCAGAATGGCCACAGCAATTCTCCCTTCTCCAGCACTGGTTTCGATCAGACCAACAGCAAGACCCAGCCAACTGCTCACCTGTTAGAGGAGATCCAGGGAATCTCCTGGCAGGTGGTGCTGTGAGAGAGCAGCCATGTCTCACAGGAGCGCTGGGGCAGGTCGCTATTCACACACAAGGATCTGGATTCCCTGCACTTCCTATGCTGGCCACAGAGGAGAAGTTAGAGCAGCAGCAGGAAATACACCAGCGACCCCTGCTGGCCGGAGGAGCGAGCTGTAGTACATTTACTATAATGACTTTCGACCTGTAGAATTGATCAGCTCCTCTCAGCAGCACTTGCTGCGCGGGTGGGGATTAGAGATGCGCAGCCTCGGAACAGCGGGTGCGCGGCCGCTCATGTGCGCACCATAGAGGGAACACTGGCCACCACTACTACCTTTTAGTCAACATTCCCCTCAATTTGTTTCTCTTCTGTGCACTTTGTACTTTAAACTTCTTCTAAGCATGCTCACCTTAAGCTTCGTCATGACTACTTTTACACTACAGCTGTTTCACACTACGACCGACGTCTATTCTCTCGCGCGGCACTCTCGTCTCTCAGGCGTGGCCCTATGAAACCCGCAGATCAGCTAAGTCCTCTGGGCCATTAGTAGTACCACCCTTCAGACTCTCTTTTCCTGGAGAGACAAACCAGTCTTACACTGCATCCGCTGGCTCTCCCCCTTCTCGCAACCCTGTAGAGTTAGTGAGGACCCAAACTGGTAACACAGTCGGTCTCACGCCCCTCCAAATTTTTGCCTTAATTACAGTAATGACAGGTGTCTGCTAATGGCAGCAATGCCTGTATTACAAATTTAGGGGGCCAGGCATCTGACTTACTTCTGCTTCAGTCAGGAAACTCGGTCGGACCTGCGATGAGAAGATCAGCCCTTAAAGTCAGTAACTTCACTTCCTACCACACTCCGGGAACACTTACGGCTGTTTCCACACCAATGCTTTCTGAAACATTTGCGGCTGTTTCAACACCCATGTGAACACTCTTGGAAACACAGTGGTTTCAGACCCAATTTGACCACTTCTTGAAACACTTGCGGCTGTTTCACACCCACTTTAAACACTTTACAAACCACCTTCGGCTGCAGCCTTAACTTAAGCGCTATTGCAATGTAAACATTAACACTCTTCTACAAGGAACACTTGCTACATCTAGGAGGGTAAGGGTTAGTACTGGTTGGGCTCCTCTAAGAGTGACTCCCTAAACCAGACTGATGCCCAAATTCCTAGAGAGCCTCAGCATGCAGTTGATCAAGCTGCACTGCTGAAGTGACTCCTGAAAACACACAATGACATAAGACATTTTCTACTAGCATAATTAACATAAATATATCAACAGTTCGAAACCCAGGTTGCTGTATAACTCTTTTATTTACTGCCAAGCAGGAGTTTACACTAATGCAACCATATTAGACTCTTCAGCCAAGCTGTAACACGGTGAGGTATGGCGGCCACCTTCCCCTGCTTTTACGAGGGTGCTGGCGCTGTCAAACCTTAAAACATAATCATCAATTAAGAAACATAAAACTTATGACTCTACACATGGTGATTACCAGGCAACTACCTTAAAATAAACCTTCTGTTTCAAACAGTGCATATATAATTGTTAAAGTGCAATCAACATCCTAAAAGAAATCAGTTTTCTACTTAGCAACCTGGCACATCTCTCCTTCAAGGGGCATAGTAGGCTCAATCAGGCAAGGAAACCAGCTTACCTTCTTTCCACCTGCTAACACTGTGCAGCCTTGGTCCAACATTTGGACTGTTAACGGTCACCCGGTCACAGTAAATGTTGCGGCCCAAGTGCATTTGATGATAGATGTCCTGGAATTTGTCCCAGTCTTCCTGACTCAGTTCATTAAGGGACACTCCCTCAGGCAAATACATCTTCATCCTAATACGCTCTTCAATCCAAGAGTCTCTCTGGTCCTCAATGTAAAGCAACCCCCCCTTGTCTAGGTACGGGTATTCCAGCCCCAGCTTAAACGCACACTGGGTGCGCACTGTGAAATGTTTATACTGCGGGCCTCGGCCAATTGGCAAGGGACAGACTGGGGTCTCAGGGTTAGACTGGCTCTGTCCCGGGGCAGGGGTGGAGCAACCATTTTCCCGAGGGTCAGGGGTAACAACCACAGTACCTTGCTGTTGTACCACTTTCGTGGCGTCGGCAGACTTCAGAAAGGAGGCTTCGGCCCCCTCCCGGATACGGGCCTTGCACCTCTCCCCCTCGGTGCGACCTTCCAGCTTTCCACTCCCCGACAAGGATGTGGATATCAGGCTGGCAACTGACGGCTCCGGCTCATCCTCTGACGACTCCTCAAACAGGGCAAGGTTGAGGACTACAGGTTTCGCTGCATCCTCCTCCTCCGGTACCGACACTTCGCTGTCAGCGGTGGCAGGCTTCACCTGTGTCGCGACTTCCTTTGCGGTGACTGGCTCGGCAACTCAGTCTTCCACGGCAGTTCTAGCAGCAGACTCAGCAACAGGCTCATCAGCAGACTCCTCTACAGTAGGTTCAGCAGGCTCTGGTTCCGCCTCAGTGGGCTCAGCAAGCGGCTTCCCTACGGCAGGCTCAGCAAGCGGCTTCTCCGCGGTAGGCTCAGCGGGCGGCTTCTCCGCGGCAGGCTCAGCGGGCGGCTTCTCCGCGGCAGGCTCAGCGGGCGGCTTCTCCGCGGCAGGCTCAGCGGGCGGCTTCTCCGCGGCAGGCTCAGCGGGCGGCTTCTCCGCGGTAGGCTCAGCGGGCGGCTTCTCCGCGGCAGGCTCAGCGGCCTCCTGCTCCGCATTGGCTGACTCCACGCTCTCCGGCTTCTCCTTTGGCGGTGGGGTCTTCTTCCAGGGCAGGCTGTAACGGGCCACCATCCCTCTCTCCCCACGGACCATGGTAATTCACTGGGTCGTTCCTTGGTAAGCTCCCGGCGGCGTGACTGCAGTACGGGCAACAGCGGCAGGTTGCAGCGGGGCCTTCCACAGCAGTCCAGTTGTAGGATTGCGGCGGTACTGCGTGGGGCCTCCTCCGGTTCTCACCATCTCCCAGAAGCTGTGGTGGCAGAACGGGCATTGGCACAGTCCAGTCCTTAGCGCCACGATTTGGCCACACTCCCGACACAGAGGAAACAGCTCTTCCTGCCCGGCAGCGGTACACAGCACGAACTCCGGCAGCAGGCGGACCCGCGTCCCAGTGTCCTCAATCAGCGTGGCTCGTTCTATTGTCTCCCCGGCCACCTTCCATGGACATCGGACTCACGGCAGACATCTCAGTCCAAGACACGCACTCCTCGTTGGCAAACGTCTCTCCACTCAAGTGTTCATTGGCTGCTCTGCTCTCCTCACTCTGCATCACCGAGCAGTCTTGTGGCGGCCTTTTTTTTTTTTAGCCCCGCCCCCTCCTCCTCCGGCATATAGCTTCTTTTGCTTTCTTAGCTCGGTCCCATTCATCTATATTCCCTCAGCCGCCCTCTTCCTCAATACTTCCCCATTCATGTGGGGCCAAACTAAAAAATAGCTCCAATAGGGGGTCGGAGGGCAAGCAGCCATACAATATATAGACCCCTGACCAGCGACTATCCATCACAAAGGGCCCACTGAGACCATGCGCCCGAGGGTCCACATAAACCTGGAGCCGGCCCTGCCCCTGGGGCACCCCAATGCGGGATGTCCTGCTGTGTGAAACCCTCCGAGCTGCCCCATGTGACTTACCCTCCTCCGGGCCTATGGTGCATGTGCGGAGTCTCGTCCAAACAGCACGCTCGGATCGGCACCCGCCCCCTCGTCTAAGAGCTCATCTAAGGGCGGACGCGTCCCCCACAACCATCTAACAGGGAGCGCGCTCATTCAAAAATGCCTGGATAGCGCGGAAGTGGCCACTGCTTACACGGCTGGTCGCCAACCCCGGGGGACCCCAAGGCTCACTGCATATCTTAAAGCGGCCCTTCACTCTGAATAAGAGCCTATCTTATATGTTTCCCACACCCTGTACATACAGATTGCTCACATTAATCCGGACCTTCACTCTGAATAAGAGCCTATCTTATATGTTTCCCACACCCTGTACATACAGATTGCTCACATTAATCCGGACCTTCACTCTGAATAAGAGCTTATCTTATATGTTTCCCACACCCTGTACATACAGATTGCTCACATTAATCCGGACCTTCACCCTGAATAAGAGCCTATCTTATATGTTTCCCACACCCTGTACATACAGATTGCACACATTAATCCGGACCCTCACCCTGAATAAGAGCCTATCATATATATTTCCCCCCTGTACATACAGATTGCCCACATTAATCCGGACCCTCACCCTGAATAAGAGCCTATCTTGTATGTTTCCACACCCTGTACATACAGATTGCTCACATTAATCCGGACCCTCACCCTGAATAAGAGCAATCTGTATGTACAGGGTGTGGGAAACATATAAGATAGGCTCTTATTCAGGGTGAAGGTCCGGATTAATGTCAGCAATCTGTATGTACAGGGTGTGGGAAACATATAAGATAGGCTCTTATTCAGGGTGAAGGTCCGGATTAATGTGGGCAATCTGTATGTACAGGGTGTGGGAAACATATAAGATAGGCTCTTATTCAGGGTGAAGGTCCGGATTAATGTCAGCAATCTGTATGTACAGGGTGTGGGAAACATATAAGATAGGCTCTTATTCAGGGTGAGGGTCCGGATTAATGTGGGCAATCTGTATGTACAGGGGGGGGGGGGGGAAACATATAAAATAGGCTCTTATTCAGGGTTGGGGGTCCGGATTAATGTGAGCAATCTGTATGTACAGGGTGTGGGAAACATATAAGATAGGCTCTTATTCAGGGTGAAGGTCCGGATTAATGTGAGCAATCTGTATGTACAGGGTGTGGGAAACATATAAGATAGGCTCTTATTCAGGGTGAGGGTCCGGATTAATGTGGGCAATCTGTATGTACAGGGTGTGGGTAACATATAAGATAGGCTCTTATTCAGGGTGAGGGTCCGGATTAATGTGAGCAATCTGTATGTACAGGGGGGGGGGGAGACATATAAGATAGGCTCTTATTCAGGGTGAGGGTCCACTTTAACTATTTGTGACACTTTTCGTCACAGTTGTTGGGTAGATTATTTGTAGAAGGTTTTACACATATTTATTTCCCTGCTGCATTTTGAATATGATGTATATTGAATATGATGTATATTGTATATGATGTATATTGTATATGATGTATATTGTATATTGAATATGATGTATATTGTATATGATGTATATTGAATATGATGTATATTGAATATGATGTATATTGAATATGATGTATATTGTATATGATGTATATTGTATATGATGTATATTGAATATGATGTATATTGAATATGATGTATATTGAATATGATGTATATTGTATATGATGTATATTGTATATGATGTATATTGAATATGATGTATATTGTATATGATGTATATTGAATATGATGTATATTGTATATGATGTATATTGTGTATGATGTATATTGTATATGATGTATATTGAATATGATGTATATTGTATATGATGTATATTGTATATTGAATATGATGTATATTGTATATGATGTATGTTGTATATGATGTATATTGAATATGATGTATATTGTATATGATGTATATTGTATATGATGTATATTGTATATGATGTATATTGAATATGATGTATATTGAATATGATGTATATTGAATATGATGTATATTGTGTATGATGTATATTTTATATGATGTATATTGAATATGATGTATATTGTATATGATGTATATTGTATATGATGTATATTGTATATTGAATATGATGTATATTGTATATGATGTATGTTGTATATGATGTATATTGAATATGATGTATATTGAATATGATGTATATTATATATGATGTATATTGTATATGATGTATATTGAATATGATGTATATTGAATATGATGTATATTGTATATTGAATATGATGTATATTGTATATGATGTATGTTGTATATGATGTATATTGAATATGATGTATATTGAATATGATGTATATTGTGTATGATGTATATTGTATATGATGTATATTGTATATTGAATATGATGTATATTGTATATGATGTATGTTGTATATGATGTATATTGAATATGATGTATATTGTATATGATGTATATTGAATATGATGTATATTGAATATGATGTATATTGTATATGATGTATATTGTATATGATGTATATTGAATATGATGTATATTGTATATGATGTATATTGAATATGATGTATATTGTATATTGAATATGATGTATATTGTATATGATGTATGTTGTATATGATGTATATTGAATATGGTGTATATTGTATATGATGTATATTTTATATGATGTATATTGAATATGATGTATATTGTATATGATGTATATTGTATATGATGTATATTGTATATTGAATATGATGTATATTGTATATGATGTATGTTGTATATGATGTATATTGAATATGATGTATATTGTATATGATGTATATTGTATATGATGTATATTGAATATGATGTATATTGAATATGATGTATATTGAATATGATGTATATTGTGTATGATGTATATTTTATATGATGTATATTGAATATGATGTATATTGTATATGATGTATATTGTATATGATGTATATTGTATATTGAATATGATGTATATTGTATATGATGTATGTTGTATATGATGTATATTGAATATGATGTATATTGAATATGATGTATATTATATATGATGTATATTGTATATGATGTATATTGAATATGATGTATATTGAATATGATGTATATTGTATATTGAATATGATGTATATTGTATATGATGTATGTTGTATATGATGTATATTGAATATGATGTATATTGTATATGATGTATATTGAATATGATGTATATTGAATATGATGTATATTGAATATGATGTATATTGAATATGATGTATATTGTATATTGAATATGATGTATATTGTATATTGAATATGATGTATATTGTATATGATGTATGTTGTATATGATGTATATTGAATATGATGTATATTGTATATGATGTATATTGCATATGATGTATATTGTATATTGCATATGATGTATATTGTATATGATGTATGTTGTATATGATGTATATTGTATATGATGTATATTGAATATGATGTATATTGTATATTGAATATGATGTATATTGTATATGATGTATATTGTATATGATGTATATTGAATATGATGTATATTGTATATTGAATATGATGTATATTGTATATGATGTATATTGTATATGATGTATATTGAATATGATGTATATTGTATATGATGTATATTGAATATGATGTATATTGTATATGATGTATATTGTATATGATGTATATTGTATGTGATGTATATTGATTATGATGTATATTGTATATGATGTATATTGTATATGATGTATATTGTATATGATGTATATTGAATATGATGTATATTGTATATGATGTATATTGTATATGATGTATATTGTATGTGATGTATATTGAATATGATGTATATTGAATATGATGTATATTGAATATGATGTATATTGAATATGATGTATATTGTATATGATGTATATTGAATATGATGTATATTGTATATGATGTATATTGAATATGATGTATATTGAATATGATGTATATTGTATATGATGTATATTGTATATGATGTATATTGAATATGATGTATATTGAATATGATGTATATTGTATATGATGTATATTGAATATGATGACGTGATATAATCTTCAGAGCCTTTCTGTGCAGTGATTCCCCTGCAGCATTGTGTCTATGTTTTATATATTTGTATTGTGTGTCCTTTTGTCCTTTATTTGACCTTTAATAAATGTGAATATATTTTTGCATTTGGTTGTGGTGAGTGCAGACCTTATTCCTGTGCCCTGGGGAGGCATCCTCAGAGCCCCCAAAACTCTGCAACTGCTTACACATGCGACACTGGACCGGCAAAGAAGGTGAGTTTCCGGGTGACCTGGAGGGTTTCCCACAGATACCCGGGGGGGGGGGGGGGCCTGAAATCCAGGGCTGTCAGTATTGGTCCACTTTAAAGCAGGTCAAAACCCTGCGTGGTCGGGCCCTGGAATCTAAAAGATTCCAAGCCACTAACCTGCCCCCGGGGCATCCTATACTGAATACCCCACTATGTGAACCCCCTCAGGCCACTAACCTGCCCCCAGGGCATCCTATACTGGATATCCCACTATGTGACCCCCTCAGGCCACTAGCCTACTCTTGGGGCATCTTATACTGGATACCCCACTATGTGACCCCTTCAGGCCACTAACCTGCCCCCAGGGAACCTACAACGGATGCCGCGCTGTGTGAACCCCCTGATCTTAACTGATCCCGGCAGTGGCCACATCCCCGGCTTCCCTGTCGCCACCCGCGCTCCCACACCCAGCCTTTCTGAATGTCCGGTTGTGGGAGCGCCGCGGGCAGACTGTGGCTCCTCCCCTCTATATAGGGCAGACTGTGGCTCCTCCCCTCTATATAGGACAGACTGTGGCTCCTCCTCCCTATATAGGGCAGACGGTGGCTCCTCCCCTCTATATAGGGCAGGCTGTGGCTCCTCCCCCGCTATATAGGGCAGACTGTGGCTCCTCCCCCCTATATAGGGCAGACGGTGGCTCCTCCCCTCTATATAGGGCAGACTGTGGCTCCTCCCCTCTATATAGGGCAGACTGTGGCTCCTCCCCTCTATATAGGGCAGACTGTGGCTCCTCCCCCCTATATAGGGCAGACTGTGGCTCCTCCCCCGCTATATAGGGCAGACTGTGGCTCCTCTCCCGCTATATAGGGCAGACTGTGGCTCCTCCCCCCTATGTAGGGCAGACTGTGGCTCCTCCCCTCTATATAGGGCATACTGTGGCTCCTCCCCTCTATATAGGGCAGACTGTGGCTCCTCCCCCCTATATAGGGCAGACTGTGGCTCTTCCCCCCCTATATAGGGCAGACTGTGGCTCCTCCCCCGCTATATAGGGCAGACTGTGGCTCCTCCCCCGCTATATAGGGCAGACTGTGGCTATTCCCCCCCATATAGGGCAGACGGTGGCTCCTCCCATTCTATATAGGGCAGGCTGTGGCTCCTCCTCCCCCTATATAGGGCAGGCTGTGGCTCCTCCTCCCCCTATATAGGGCAGGCTGTGGCTCCTCCCTGTCAAAACAGGGCAGGCTGTGGCTCCTCCCGGTCTATATAGGACAGACTGTGGCTCCTCCACTTATATAGGCCAGGTTGTGGCTCCTCCCGGTCTATATAGGGCAGGCTGTGTCTTCTCCCGGTCTATATAGGGCAGGCTGTGGCTCCTCCACTTATATAGGCCAGGTTGTGGCTCCTCCCGGTCTATATAGGGCAGACTGTGGCCCCTCCCCCTATATAGGGCAGACTGTGGCTTTTCCCGGTCTATATAGGGCAGGCTGTGTCTTCTCCCGGTCTATATAGGGCAGGCTGTGGCTCCTCCACTTATATAGGCCAGGTTGTGGCTCCTCCTGGTCTATATAGGGCAGATTGTGGCTCCCCCCCCTATATAGGGCAGATGGTGGCTCCTCTCCCCCTATATAGGGCAGGCTGTGGCTTCTCCCGGCTTATATAGGGCAGGCTGTGTCTTCTTCCGAACTATATAGGGCAGGCTGTGGCTGATCCCGGCTTATATAGGGCAGGCTGTGTCTTCTTCCGAACTATATAGGGCAGGCTGTGGCTCATAACCCTATATAGGACAGGCTGTGGCTTCTCCCGGTCTATATAGGGCAGGCTGTGGCCCCTTCCGGTCTATATAGGCCAGGCTGTGGATTCTAACCCTATATAAGGCAGGCTGTGGCTCCTCCCTCCTATATAGGGCAGGCTGTGTCTTCTTCCGGGCTATATAGGGCAGGCTGTGTCTTCTTCCGGCCTATATAGGGCAGGCTGTGGCTTCTTCCGGCCTATATAGGGCAAGCTGTGGCTCCTCCCTCCTATATAGGGCAGGCTGTGTCTTCTTCCGGGCTATATAGGGCAGGCTGTGTCTTCTTCCGGGCTATATAAGGCAGGCTGTGTCTTCTTCCGGGCTATATAAGGCAGGCTGTGTCTTCTTCCGGCCTATATAGGGCAGGCTGTGTCTTCTTCCGGCCTATATAGGGCAGGCTGTGTCTTCTTCCGGCCTATATAGGGCAGGCTGTGTCTTCTTCCGGCCTATATAGGGCAGGCTGTGTCTTCTCCCGGCCTATATAGGGCAGGCTGTGTCTTCTCCCGGCCTATATAGGGCAGGCTGTGTCTTCTTCCGGCCTATATAGGGCAGGCTGTGTCTTCTTCCGGCCTATATAGGGCAGGCTGTGTCTTCTTCCGGCCTATATAGGGCAGGCTGTGTCTTCTTCCGGCCTATATAGGGCAGGCTGTGTCTTCTTCCGGCCTATATAGGGCAGGCTGTGTCTTCTTCCGGCCTATATAGGGCAGGCTGTGTCTTCTTCCGGCCTATATAGGGCAGGCTGTGTCTTCTTCCGGCCTATATAGGGCAGGCTGTGTCTTCTTCCGGCCTATATAGGGCAGGCTGTGTCTTCTTCCGGGCTATATAGGGCAGGCTGTGTCTTCTTCCGGGCTATATAGGGCAGGCTGTGTCTTCTTCCGGCCTGTATAGGGCAGGCTGTGTCTTCTTCCGGCCTATATAGGGCAGGCTGTGTCTTCTTCCGGCCTATATAGGGCAGGCTGTGTCTTCTTCCGGCCTATATAGGGCAGGCTGTGTCTTCTTCCGGCCTATATAGGGCAGGCTGTGTCTTCTTCCGGCCTATATAGGGCAGGCTGTGTCTTCTTCCGGCCTATATAGGGCAGGCTGTGTCTTCTTCCGGCCTATATAGGGCAGGCTGTGTCTTCTTCCGGCCTATATAGGGCAGGCTGTGTCTTCTTCCGGCCTATATAGGGCAGGCTGTGTCTTCTTCCGGCCTATATAGGGCAGGCTGTGTCTTCTTCCGGCCTATATAGGGCAGGCTGTGTCTTCTTCCGGCCTATATAGGGCAGGCTGTGTCTTCTTCCGGCCTATATAGGGCAGGCTGTGTCTTCTTCCGGCCTATATAGGGCAGGCTGTGTCTTCTTCCGGCCTATATAGGGCAGGCTGTGTCTTCTTCCGGCCTATATAGGGCAGGCTGTGTCTTCTTCCGGCCTATATAGGGCAGGCTGTGTCTTCTTCCGGCCTATATAGGGCAGGCTGTGTCTTCCTCCGGCATATATAGGGCAGGCTGTGGCTTCTCTCTGCCTATATAGGGCAGGCTGTGTCTTCTTCCGGCCTATATAGGGCAGGCTGTGTCTTCTTCCGGCATATATGTAATTAGGGCAGCCCACCGCTCCGGGCACGTGTACAATCACTGCACGGATGGGTTAAATGCGGAGGACGAATTCCTATGTGTGCACAAGCATACAATGGCCATCTATGCATTAAAAATATATAAGGCAGGCTGTGGCTTCTTCCGGCCTATATAGGGCAGGCTGTGTCTTCTTCCGGCCTATATAAGGCAGGCTGTGTCTTCTTCCGGACTATATAGGGCAGGCCGCGGCTTCTTCCGGGCTATATAGGGCAGGCCGCGGCTTCTTCCGGGCTATATAGGGCAGGCCGCGGCTTCTTCCGGGCTATATAGGGCAGGCCGCGTCTTCTTCCGGGCTATATAGGGCAGGCCGCGTCTTCTTCCGGGCTATATAGGGCAGGCCGCGGCTTCTTCCGGGCTATATAGGGCAGGCCGCGGCTTCTCCCGGGCTATATAGGGCAGGCCGCGGCTTCTTCCGGGCTATATAGGGCAGGCCGCGGCTTCTCTCGGGCTATATAGGGCAGGCCGCGGCTTCTTCCGGGCTATATAGGGCAGGCCGCGGCTTCTCCCGGACTATATAGGGCAGGCCGCGGCTTCTTCCGGGCTATATAGGGCAGGCCGCGTCTTCTTCCGGGCTATATAGGGCAGGCCGCGGCTTCTTCCGCGCTATATAGGGCAGGCCGCGGCTTCTTCCGGGCTATATAGGGCAGGCCGCGGCTTCTTCCGGGCTATATAGGGCAGGCCGCGGCTGCTTCCGGGCTATATAGAGCAGACTGTGTCTTCCTCCGGCCTATATAGGGCAGGCTGTGGCTTCTTCCGGGCTATATAGGGCAGGCCGCGGCTTCTTCCGGGCTATATAGGGCAGGCCGCGGCTTCTCCCGGGCTATATAGGGCAGGCCGCGGCTTCTCCCGGGCTATATAGGGCAGGCCGCGGCTTCTTCCGGGCTATATAGGGCAGGCCGCGGCTTCTCCCGGGCTATATAGGGCAGGCCGCGGCTTCTCCCGGGCTATATAGGGCAGGCCACGGCTTCTTCCGGGCTATATAGGGCAGGCCGCGGCTTCTCCCGGGCTATATAGGGCAGGCCACGGCTTCTTCCGGGCTATATAGGGCAGGCCGCGGCTTCTCCCGGCTATATAGAGCAGACTGTGTCTTCCTCCGGCCTATATAGGGCAGGCTGTGTCTTCTTCCGGCCTATATAGGGCAGGCTGTGTCTTCTTCCAGCCTATATAGGGCAGGCTGTGTCTTCTTCCAGCCTATATAGGGCAGTCTGTGTCTTCTTCCGGGCTATATAGGGCAGTCTGTGTCTTCTTCCGGCCTATATAGGGCAGGCTGTGTCTTCTTCCAGCCTATATAGGGCAGTCTGTGTCTTCTTCCGGGCTATATAGGGCAGGCTGTGTCTTCTTCCAGCCTATATAGGGCAGGCTGTGTCTTCTTCCAGCCTATATAGGGCAGGCTGTGTCTTCTTCCAGCCTATATAGGGCAGGCTGTGTCTTCTTCCAGCCTATATAGGGCAGTCTGTGTCTTCTTCCGGGCTATATAGGGCAGGCTGTGTCTTCTTCCAGCCTATATAGGGCAGGCTGTGTCTTCTTCCAGCCTATATAGGGCAGTCTGTGTCTTCTTCCGGCCTATATAGGGCAGGCTGTGTCTTCTTCCAGCCTATATAGGGCAGGCTGTGGCTTCTCCCGGCCTATATAGGGCAGGCTGTGTCTTCTTCCAGCCTATATAGGGCAGGCTGTGTCTTCTTCCGGCCTATATAGGGCAGGCTGTGTCTTCTTCCAGCCTATATAGGGCAGGCTGTGGCTTCTCCCGGCCTATATAGGGCAGGCTGTGTCTTCTTCCGGCCTATATAGGGCAGGCTGTGTCTTCTTCCGGCCTATATAGGGCAGGCTGTGTCTTCTTCCGGCCTATATAGGGCAGGCTGTGTCTTCTTCCGGCCTATATAGGGCAGGCTGTGTCTTCTTCCGGCCTATATAGGGCAGGCTGTGTCTTCTTCCGGCCTATATAGGGCAGGCTGTGTCTTCTTCCGGCCTATATAGGGCAGGCTGTGTCTTCTTCCAGCGTATATAGGGCAGGCTGTGTCTTCTTCCGGGCTATATAGGGCAGGCTGTGTCTTCTTCCAGCGTATATAGGGCAGGCTGTGTCTTCTTCCGGCCTATATAGGGCAGGCTGTGTCTTCTTCCGGGCTATATAGGGCAGGCTGTGTCTTCTTCCAGCGTATATAGGGCAGGCTGTGTCTTCTTCCGGCCTATATAGGGCAGGCTGTGTCTTCTTCCAGCCTATATAGGGCAGGCTGTGTCTTCTTCCGGGCTATATAGGGCAGGCTGTGTCTTCTTCTGGGCTATATAGGGCAGGCTGTGTCTTCTTCCGGGCTATATAGGGCAGGCTGTGTCTTCTTCCAGCGTATATAGGGCAGGCTGTGTCTTCTTCCGGGCTATATAGGGCAGGCTGTGTCTTCTTCCAGCCTATATAGGGCAGGCTGTGTCTTCTTCCGGGCTATATAGGGCAGGCTGTGTCTTCTTCCGGGCTATATAGGGCAGGCTGTGTCTTCTTCCGGCCTATATAGGGCAGGCTGTGTCTTCTTCCGGCCTATATAGGGCAGGCTGTGTCTTCTTCCGGCCTATATAGGGCAGGCTGTGTCTTCTTCCGGCCTATATAGGGCAGGCTGTGTCTTCTTCCGGGCTATATAGGGCAGGCTGTGTCTTCTTCCAGCCTATATAGGGCAGGCTGTGTCTTCTTCCGGCCTATATAGGGCAGGCTGTGTCTTCTTCCGGCCTATATAGGGCAGGCTGTGTCTTCTTCCGGGCTATATAGGGCAGGCTGTGTCTTCTTCCAGCCTATATAGGGCAGGCTGTGTCTTCTTCCGGCCTATATAGGGCAGTCTGTGTCTTCTTCCGGCCTATATAGGGCAGGCTGTGTCTTCTTCCAGCCTATATAGGGCAGTCTGTGTCTTCTTCCGGGCTATATAGGGCAGGCTGTGTCTTCTTCCGGGCTATATAGGGCAGGCTGTGGCTTCTCTCTGCCTATATAGGGCAGGCTGTGTCTTCTTCCGGCCTATATAGGGCAGGCTGTGTCTTCTTCCGGCCTATATAGGGCAGGCTGTGTCTTCTTCCGGCCTATATAGGGCAGGCTGTGTCTTCTTCCGGCCTATATAGGGCAGGCTGTGTCTTCTTCCGGGCTATATAGGGCAGGCTGTGTCTTCTTCCAGCCTATATAGGGCAGGCTGTGTCTTCTTCCGGGCTATATAGGGCAGGCTGTGTCTTCTTCCGGCCTATATAGGGCAGGCTGTGTCTTCTTCCGGCCTATATAGGGCAGGCTGTGTCTTCTTCCGGGCTATATAGGGCAGGCTGTGTCTTCTTCCAGCCTATATAGGGCAGGCTGTGTCTTCTTCCGGCCTATATAGGGCAGTCTGTGTCTTCTTCCGGCCTATATAGGGCAGGCTGTGTCTTCTTCCAGCCTATATAGGGCAGTCTGTGTCTTCTTCCGGGCTATATAGGGCAGGCTGTGTCTTCTTCCGGGCTATATAGGGCAGGCTGTGTCTTCTTCCGGCATATATGTAAATAGGGCAGCCCACCGCTCCGGGCACGTGTACAATCACTGCACAGATGGGTTAAATGCGGAGGACGAATTCCTATGTGTGCGCAAGCATACAATGGCCATCTATCCAGCGTAGACAGGACTGTCCAAAAATCCCACAGAGCAAGTCAGGGGAAAGGTGAGTTATTATTGGCGTCCGGGGGGTTCACACCAATTTAGGATGCCCCAGGGGGAAAAGCTAGCAGCCGGCCCTGGAATCTTTTACAGGCCAGGAGGGTTTTGTTCCGCTTTGAGCGACACAGCAGTACAGTCACACTGCTGCACGGCATTGGGTGACTGACCTGTCACTCAAGGCTCCAGAATCAGAGTAGATAACCTCGCCCCCCAGAGAAGGGTTATGTTATTGCCCACATCGGGCTTAGGGGAGTGTTCCAGGTATGGGACCCGCTGCCTAGTGAGCGCCATGCCCGCCTGGTGGGGGCGGGGCCAGGTGAAAGTGAGGCTGAGGAATGACACACTTATGCGGGGGTGGAGCCAGGTGAAAGTGAGGCTGAGGAATGACACACTTATGCGGGGGCGGGGCCAGGTGAAAGTGAGGCTGAGAAATGACACATTTATGTGGGGGCGGGGCCAGGTGAAAGTGAGGCTGAGAAATGACACATTTATGTGGGGGCGGGGCCAGGTGAAAGTGAGGCTGAGGAATGACACACTTATGCGGGGGCAGGGCCAGGTGAAAGTGAGGGTGAGGAATGACACACTTATGTGGGGGCGGGGCCAGGTGAAAGTGAGGCTGAGGAATGACACTTATGCGGGGGCGGGGCCAGGTGAAAGTGAGGCTGAGAAATGACACATTTATGTGGGGGCGGGGCCAGGTGAAAGTGAGGCTGAGAAATGACACATTTATGTGGGGGCGGGGCCAGGTGAAAGTGAGGCTGAGGAATGACACACTTATGCGGGGGCAGGGCCAGGTGAAAGTGAGGGTGAGGAATGACACACTTATGTGGGGGCGGGGCCAGGTGAAAGTGAGGCTGAGGAATGACACTTATGCGGGGGCGGGGCCAGGTGAAAGTGAGGCTGAGAAATGACACATTTATGTGGGGACGGGGCCAGGTGAAAGTGAGGCTGAGGAATGACACTTATGCGGGGGCGGGGCCAGGTGAAAGTGAGGCTGAGAAATGACACACTTATGCGGGGGCGGGGCCAGGTGAAAGTGAGGCTGAGGAATGACACTTATGCGGGGGCGGGGCCAGGTGAAAGTGAGGCTGAGAAATGACACATTTATGTGGGGGCGGGGCCAGGTGAAAGTGAGGCATGACACACTTATGCGGGGGTGGGGCCAGGTGAAAGTGAGGCATGACACACTTATGCGGGGGTGGGGCCAGGTGAAAGTGAGGCATGACACACTTATGCGGGGGCGGGGCCAGGTGAAAGTGAGGCTGAGAAATGACACACTTATGCGGGGGTGGGGCCAGGTGAAAGTGAGGCTGAGGAATGACACACTTATGCGGGGGCGGGGCCAGGTGAAAGTGAGGCTGAGGAATGACACACTTATGCGGGGGCGGGGCCAGGTGAAAGTGAGGCTGAGGAATGACACACTTATGCGGGGGCGGGGCCAGGTGAAAGTGAGGCTGAGGCATGACACAATTATGCGGGGGCGGGGCCAGGTGAAAGTGAGGCTGAGAAATGACACACTTATGCGGGGGCGGGGCCAGGTGAAAGTGAGGCTGAGGAATGACACACTTATGCGGGGGCGGGGCCAGGTGAAAGTGAGGCTGAGGAATGACACACTTATGCGGGGGCGGGCCAGGTGAGAGTGAGGCTGAGGAATGACACACTTATGCGGGGGCGGGGCAAGTGAGGAATGACACAATTATCAATAATATATATTTTTAATGAAAAATCTTGGCGGCTTCTTTTTCCAAAGACACAGAAAAAACTCGTCTCCCATATCAAACATCACACAGGGCCGCTATACAGAGTATATACAGGACAGGGGGGCGGGGCACAGCCAGGCTCCTCCCTCCCACCGCTGGACCAGCCAATCTGAGCTTCCTCCTGCAGCGGCTGCACACTGCCTCCGGAACCCGGCCGACCTCTGCATGCTGGGAGTGACATCACTTCCTGCTCGCCTACACTTTAAAGGGACCAATCCAGTGTAAGTGTTTCATGTGGCCATGACGAGATTACTGCGGCTGCCGCCCCACTGTCTTCTATTGAGAAGTATGAGACAAAGCCCCGCCCCTCCTCTCTATAGAAAACAATGGGTCGGCAGCCGCAGTAATCCCATCATGGCTGCTCCCATAAGCCACAAAAGTTTGACGAACAATTCCTTTAATCTCTGCTACATCACTTCCTGTTAATGGAGCACAGGAAGTGGTGCTTACAGCAGAGTCCTCTATGTGGCACATAAGCAATAATGTGTTCTTCCACTTATGGACAATCCCTTTAACCCGAAACCTTCACCATGATTTACTAAAAAACGCCCAAACCCTTATAAACCATTCCCCAGCATCTAACATTAATACATTTTAAGTTTTTAGTCACTTACTTATTATTCTTTCCCCCACTGGGCTGCAACTCTGTTCAGGACTCTAGGATACGGGCGCCGCCATCTTGACTCAGAAGCATCACACTTACTGAGGAGAGGAGAGTGGGATAAAGTACAGGGGGGCGGGTTATAGCTGTGCTTTGCTCAGACAGAGCAGAGCTGGGGTCAGCAAAACACTTCCTGTTTGCAGGCTGCCTGATGCTCCATGAGCCGCCATCTTGGATGTTTAAAGGCTCATAACATGCAGTAGATGCAGGTAGGATGATTTTTAATGTGGGCAATCTGTATGTACAGGGTGTGGGAAACATATAAGATAGGCTCTTATTCAGAGTGAAGGTCCGGATTAATGTGGGGAATCTGTATGTACAGGGTGTGGGAAACATATAAGATAGGCTCTTATTCAGAGTGAAGGTCCGGATTAATGTGGGCAATCTGTATGTACAGGGTGTGGGAAACATATAAGATAGGCTCTTATTCAGAGTGAAGGTCCGGATTAATGTGGGCAATCTGTATGTACAGGGTGTGGGAAACATATAAGATAGGCTCTTATTCAGGGTGAGGGTCCGGATTAATGTGGGCAATCTGTATGTACAGGGTGTGGGAAACATATAAGATAGGCTCTTATTCAGCGTGAAGGTCCGGATTAATGTGAGAAATCTGTATGTACAGGGTGTGGGAAACATATAAGATAGGCTCTTATTCAGGGTGAAGGTCCGGATTAATGTGGGTAATCTGTATGTACAGGGTGTGGGAAACATATAAGATAGGCTCTTATTCAGGGTGAAGGTCCGGATTAATGTGGGTAATCTGTATGTACAGGGTGTGGGAAACATATAAGATAGGCTCTTATTCAGGGTGAGGGTCTGGATTAAGGTGAGCAATCTGTATGTACAGGGTGTGAGAAACATATAAGATAGGCTCTTATTCAGGGTGAGGGTCCGGATTAATGTGAGCAATCTGTATGTACAGGGTGTGGAAAACATATAAGATAGGCTCTTATTCAGGGTGAGGGTCCGGATTAATGTGAGCAATTTGTATGTACAGGGTGTGGGAAAATACAACTCTGTGAAATACTCACCTGTAGAATTGGTATTATACGCATACAGCACGTCCTGCTCCATCTATAATACTTACCCATGGGTAATCCTCCGCCTGAGGGCGCTGTTCACTGCAGACATGTAGAAAACAAGCTCCTCCCAGCCCTACATATACCGAGGGACCTCCCACAAATCCCCAGCATTGAAAAGCAGTGAGAAGGAGAAGCCGGGAGAAACCAACCACCCAGAAACTGGCAATAATAACAATGATAACAATCACCATACAGGGGATCCAGAACAACGTGAATCAGGGTGGGGTGGAGCAGGACGTGCTGTATGCATATAATTCTACAGGTGAGTACTTCACAGAATTGTATTATTCTGAGCATACAGCACGTCCTGCTCCAGACATAGTAATAACATGTGGGACATCCAATAGCAGTGTCCGTAAGGTAGGGTGGGATCCCCAACAGAAAAGGCAACAGCAAGCAGTTTAAACCACTGCCGCCTGCAAAACCTTGCGGCCAAACACAGCATCAGCTGAGGCCCGAACATCAACCTTGTAAAACTTAGTAAAGGTATGAACGGAAGACCAAGTAGCGGCCTTACAAACTTGTTCCACAGAGGCCTGGTGCTGGAAGGCCCAAGAGGCACCAATAGCACGAGTAGAATGAGCAGTAAGACGGAAGGGGGGAGTCTTCCCCTTAGTGGTATAGGTTTGAACCACAGCCTGACGAATCCATTTACTGATGGTAGACTTGGCGGGAGCCAAACCCTTCCTAGGCCCATGAGGCACAACGAAGAGAGCATCAGTCTTCCTTAAAGCCTGAATGCTAACTAGGTAATACTTGACGCACCTAACCACATCCAAGGAATGCAGAACCCTCTCCTTGGGGTTACTAGGATTAGGGCACAAAGAAGGAAGCACAATATCTTGATTCAAATGAAATGCAGACACCACTTTAGGCAGAAAGTCTGACTTGAAGCGGAACACCACCTTATCCTGGTGTCTCTCATAGTAGGGAGGCTGAATAGATAAAGCAGCCAACTCAGACACACGCCTAACAGAAGTGATAGCTACCAGAAAAACGACCTTGAGCGTGAGCACAGCAAGAGCAGCTTCCTGAATAGGCTCAAAGGGAGGACCCTGCAGGGCCGATAAAACCAAGTTTAAATCCCAAACAGGTACCATAGGCTTCCGAGGGGGACGCACATGAGTGACCCCCTGAAAGAAGGTCTTGATAAGAGGATGCTGGGCAAAGGTCTTCTGAAAGAAGATAGACAGGGCTGAAACCTGACCCTTCAAGGTACTAAGCTTAAGACCTAAGTCTAGACCATGTTGTAAAAACTCCAGCACCCTGGATACTAAGAACTCCCGGCAGGGAAGAGACCTGGATTCACACCAGTCAATGTAAGCACGCCACACTCTATAATAGATAGCAGAAGAAGTCTTCTTCCTGGCCTGCACCATAGTAGCCACAACAGAAGCAGACAAACCCTTTTCCATCAAGATGGAGGTTTCAATAGCCAAGCCGTCAAAGCCAGCGTTAGTAAATTGGGATGGCGTAGAGACCCTTGAGTCAGAAGGTCTGGCAACCTTGGCAGATCGTACTGATCTACTGCCATCTGAACCACGTCTGCGAACCACACTCTTCTTGGCTACCTTGGGGCCACCAGAATCGCGGGTACTCATTCCAGAGCGATCTTGCGCAGAACTCTGCCCAGAAGGGGAATTGGTGGAAACACATACAGGAGCCGAAACTCCCTCCAAGACATTGACAGGGCATCCGTGGCCGAGCCAGAGGATCCTGAGACAGGGATACAAAGCTCGGCAGCTTGTGATTGTGACGGGACGCAAAGAGATCCATGTCTGGCACACCCCAACGGTGACACAGGGACTGAAATACCCTGTCGCAGAGGGACCACTCCCCCTGACGGGACGACCCCCTGCTCAGAGCATCTGCTAGCAGATTCTCCGTCCCCGGAATGTAGACAGCCGAGATGCATTGGACATCAGAGATACTTCCTGGAGAGCCCCCTTGCTCCGGGTGCCCCCCTGATGGTTGATGTAGGCAACCGCCGTTCTGTTGTCTGAGCGTACCTGAACCGCCAGACCCCTCAGGTGATGGGTCAATTGTTCCAGCACCAATCTGACCGCCCTGAGTTCCAAGACATTGATGGGTAGATGGGCCTCCTGAGGGCCCCACCTCCCCTGGAAGCGCAGGGACTTCCAGAATCCCCCCCAACCCGACAGACTGGCATCCGTTGTGACCGTCTCCCAGGAGGGGGCCAGGAAGGATCTGCCCCTTGTCAAATTCCTGTGGTCCAGCCACCACGCCAGGGATTGTCTGACCGAGGGGGGGGGAGCACCCAGCTGGGTTCTTGTTCCAAACTGACAGAAGGTGAAGCTGCAGAGTTCTCAGATGGAACAGGGCAAAGGGCACCGCCTCGAAGCTTGCCACCATCAAGCCCACCCACTGCATTCCCTGCCGGATGGAGGGATGAGGGCTCGAAAGCAGGGACCTCACCTGCGTTGTCAGAGCTTCCACCTTCTGTGGAGGAAGGAATATCCTTGACTGAACTGTATCCAGAATCATCCCCAGGAACGGGGCCACCGAGGAGGGGGACAGAGAGGACTTTGGGTAATTGATCACCCAGCCGAAGGACTCCAGGGTGGACACTACCAATCGAGTGTCCAGCTCTGCCTGCCGCAGAGACCGAGAGGTGATGAGTATATCGTCCATGTAGGGCAACACACGTATGCCTCTGAGCCTTAACAGGGACATCACCCCTGCCAGCACCTTGGTGAAAACCCTGGGAGCCGACGTGAGGCCGAATGGCAAGGCCACGAATTGGTAATGCTGATCCAGCAGCGCAAATCTGAGAAACCTTTGGTGTCCTGGAAACACCGGAACGTGCAGGTAAGCATCCTTGATGTCCACGGACGTCATAAAGTCCCCTGGGCGCAGCGAGGCAATGGCCGAGCGCAGAGTTTCCGTACGAAAATGTTTGTTTCTGACAAATTTGTTGAGGATTTTTAAGTCCAGAATGGGCCTGACTGACCCGTCCTTCTTGGGCACCGTGAAAAGGCTGGAATAGAAGCCCGTGCCCCTGTCTCCAAGGGGGACCTTGCAAATGACCCCTAGATCCAGAAGGTCCTGCACGGCCAGCAACAAGACCTGAGCTGAGGCAGGATCCGGGACCCAACAAGCCTGGTAGGGGGCCGTACAGCAAATTCTATCTTGTAACCAGAGGAGACTACCTCCTGAATCCACCGGTCTGAGACGTGGCATCTCCAAACCTGCTCGAAGTGCTGTAGACGTCCCCCCACCCTGACGGGCAAGGGCGCCCCTTCATGCTTGGGGGGTCTTGGGAGGGGCTTTGGGCTTGGGTCCCCAGGAAGAACCGGGACGGCGTCCTCTGTTCTTGTTCCAGGAATCTGCGCGAGACCCAGCGAAGGACACTCCTCTACCTTGCTCAGCCCCACGGTACGGGGTCGAATGGGAGCTTGGTCCACGAAAGGGCCGAGCCTGACGCTTGCGCTGGGGCAACTTGCCACCCTTGGCGAAAATGTCTAACCTTTCTCCAAACAGGCGCAGCCCCTTAAATGGAAGCCCCGTAAGGGCCTTCTTGGCGGCGTTACCAGCGGCCCATTGGCGCAACCAGACAGCGCGGCGTATGGCTACCACCAGAGCAGAAGATCTAGCGCTCAGCTTAATAACTTTATCCCATCGGTATCGGATGATGCTAACAAAAGTTTCACAGGTGGCCAGAGCATTGGCAGCAGCAGAGGGCAACTCATCCGCACCTTCTAGAGCATTCCTAACCACAGTCCTGAGCGCCACCGCCGTGATGGCTAAGGCGCAAACCGGGCGGAGCGACGCTCCCCCAAATGCAAAGGCATGACATGCCAGTTGGTCAACACGCCGGTCCTCAGAATCCCGCAGCATAGTAGTGTCGGAGGAGTGCATAATAGAGGTGTTGGACAGACTTAGAATTGGGGCATCGACCTCGGGTGGCGATGTCCAACACTTGACCAGGTCAGCAGGAAAGGGATATTTCTTATCCACACTTTTAGGAACCCCATGAAGTTTGCTGGGGTGTTCCCATTCTCTCAGCACAAGGCTATTAAAATGGGTTTGTTCAGGAAATTCCAACCGCGCCCTAGCGGTGTGAAACAGATCACCCCTTTGCCGGGGAGCCACGGCAGGGGGAGAGAGGGACAATACATCAAAGATCTGGGCCAATAGTCTATCAATGTCATCCGAGGACCAATGTTCAGAACCAGACTCCTCCTGGCCCCTGGACTCGTCGTCATATGACCCTGAGTCAGAGAACAGTTCCCCTTCGTCTGAGGGGGGATGTGCGTAAGAAAGCAGTAAATCATCAGACTCTATAGGAAATATAGTCGATTCAGGATTTAAATGTCGCCTCTTGGCAGAGGCCTTACGCGCTAAGGAGCCAGCAATCAAGTTTTCAACACTAGCCAGTCTAGTGGCCAAATCAGAATGAGAATCCCCGCTAGTATTGGAGGTTAGGCTCCGACTTGGGGGAGTAGGTGAAGTGATGCGAGGAGCAGGCCCAGCCTCAGAAGAGGCGGGAAGAGCCTATAGCGCCTGCTGTGCACAAGGGACGCAGACCTGTGCATTGTCTCCGCTGCCAGGTAAGACCCCACAAGCTACACACAGACGGGCTTGTCCCGAAGGAACCCCGTTCACAATATCCTGAGATGCCCCCATATGGTGATTATTATGTACAATAAGCCAGTAGGGATTGACGCTAGAAAACAACCCTGGATGCCCCAATGACCCGCGGGGAAGTGGGAGTAATATTTGAAAGACAGGGCCGGGCGCTACACCGGGCCGGGAGAAGCCACCGAAGTCCACGGTCTGAAAGACACAAGGGGAACAGGGATATCAGAGCCAAGCGAGAAGGAGCAAAAGCTGAAGAAAGGTCGCTTACAGAGCAGCGAGGGGAGGACAGTCTTCACCACGCGCGCGTGAGAAGGAAATGGCGCCAAGCGAACCTCGAAGGGCGGGCAGAGCTGAACGTGACGCGGAACGCGCCAAGCCAGACCACGTCCCCCCAGAGAGCGCGAAGCTTGAAGTGAATAGCCAATCAGAAAGTAGTAAGCAACGTCTGAAACAGACCGAGTAAATTAACTCAGAACAATATGACAGGATGAAATAGAAAATAAACGCCGTAGCGTCCGCGAACAGAGCTGCCGTACACGTATAAATACAACCAGAGTAAAGTGCGGCTCTGACACCCGATAAACCGTTAAGGGCTATAAGCACGATAGTGTAATAGGGCAAGGTTAGGCCATCGTACACACAACCCCCCCCCTCTTTTTTCCCCCCCAATAAAGGGGGGAACTAGGGAGGAAGGTGACCCGATACATGGGGTTCACCGCTATACGGGGCGTGGGGTGCTGATGCGGGAGGGGCATCCTCTGAAGGCTCACCATTGACCTCCTACCCTATGGTGGCGGATTGCGGTGGAGCGTAGCTCCGTAAGCACACACGGTGCTGCCTACCTTCACCCGACCCGCGCAGCCCAGGCTGGAGGCACATCACAAGGAGGACGGGTGGAAATAGTCCCACAGGGCCTCGGGCTGTAAAGCCCCGCCCACCTGCGAGAGCGTGATACTTCATGTCTTCAGCACTGCAGAGAAATCTGGGGATTTGTGGGAGGTCCCTCGGTATATGAAGGGCCGGGAGGAGCCTGTTTTCTACATGTCTGCAGTGAACAGCGCCCTCAGGCGGAGGATTACCCACATGTTATTACTACTACTGGAGCAGGACGTGCTGTATGCTTAGAAATCTGGGGATTTGTGGGAGGTCCCTCGGTATATGTAGGGCCGGGAGGAGCCTGTTTTCTACATGTCTGCAGTGAACAGCGCCCTCAGGCGGAGGATTACCCACATGTTATTACTACTACTGGAGCAGGACGTGCTGTATGCTTAGAAATCTGGGGATTTGTGGGAGGTCCCTCGGTATATGTAGGGCCGGGAGGAGCCTGTTTTCTACATGTCTGCAGTGAACAGCGCCCTCAGGCGGAGGATTACCCATGGGTAAGTATTATAGATGGAGCAGGACGTGCTGTATACTTAGAATACATATAAGATAGGCTCTTATTTAGGGTGAAGGTCCGGATTAATGTGTGCAATCTGTATGTACAGGGTGTGGGAAACATATAAGATAGACTCATATTCGGGGTGAAGGACAGGAAGTGGTGCTTACAGCAGAGTCACCGGAGCAGGAAGTGAGGAGGATTCTTTTACCCATCAGACATTTATTAGTGCAGCCGGCCACAGGCAGGAAGGTGCTCAGCCAATGACTATCTGCCAGATCCGGCCACGCCCACGTCAGGGGAGGGGCACTTGATACTGTAACAAAGGGGAAGATTCGGGCTCTTCTTTTTCAGACGCGTTGCTCAAACCCGGCAGATAGTCTGTGCGTCTACGGCCAGCCCAGGGGGGGAGGGGCTTCATTGGGATTGTCTCCCATTGGCTGATGCAAGGAGCCTGGCTCCGCCCCCCACTCTCGGGACATCTGAAAGAAACATCGAAAGCTTACAGCTACAGATTGGGAAAAAAATAATAATAATCATCATAAAAAGGACGACGACACCGGCACAGCGCTCGACTGTCACGTGGGTACAAAACGGCACTTTATAGTCCTCCAAAAATGGCCACAAAAATAGAGATCCAATCGCCACCAAGAATCATGGGAGGGGCTAAAAAAAGTGTTCCGGGACCGGCCTATAAAAACGTCTCCAGAAACGGCTGCGGGCCCGGGGGCATCCCACATGCTTACAGAGCTCACACTTCACACACGGGGAGGAGGAGGGGTCCATAAAAGCTAGGGAGGCCCCGCCCCCATTGTGACATCACAAGGAAGGCAGAACAAAGTCTCTGTGCAAGAGCGGGGCGCTGATGAACATAGCCTGTCCACGCCCCCGACAACACACCGGCTGTCACTCACACCCACAGAGCCAATCGCGTCACAGGAGCCACATGGTCGCACCTTTCATATCTTCCTAGCCATGCCTATAGAGTGGACACTAGGGGGCAGCAATGGCCTAACCGTCCAAATACTCCTATAGAGAGGCCACTAGGGGCAGTGACCCCATAACCCTCCATATATTCCTATAGAGAGGCCACTAGGGGGAGGTGACACCATAACCCTCCATATATTCCTATAGAGAGGCCACTAGGGGGAGGTGACACCATAACCCTCCATATATTCCTATAGAGAGGCCACTAGGGGGAGGTGACACCATAACCCTCCATATATTCCTATAGAGAGACCACTAGGGGCAGTGACACCATATCCCTCCATATATTCCTATAGAGAGGCCACTAGGGGGAGGTGACACCATAACCCTCCATATATTCCTATAGAGAGGCCACTAGGGGCAGTGACACCATAACCCTCCATATATTCCTATAGAGAGGCCACTAGGGGGCAGTGACACCATAACCCTCCATATATTCCTATAGAGAGGCCACTAGGGGGCAGTGACACCATAACCCTCCATATATTCCTATAGAGAGGCCACTAGGGGGCAGTGACACCATAACCCTCCATATATTCCTATAGAGAGGTCACTAGGGGGCGGTGACACCATAACCCTCCATATATTCCTATAGAGAGGCCACTAGGGGGAGGTGACACCATAACCCTCCATATATTCCTATAGAGAGGCCACTAGGGGGAGGTGACCCCATAACCCTCCATATATTCCTATAGAGAGGCCACTAGGGGGAGGTGACACCATAACCCTCCATATATTCCTATAGAGAGGCCACTAGGGGGAGGTGACACCATAACCCTCCATATATTCCTATAGAGAGGCCACTAGGGGGAGGTGACACCATAACCCTCCATATATTCCTATAGAGCGGCCACTAGGGGGAGGTGACACCATAACCCTCCATATATTCCTATAGAGAGGCCACTAGGGGGAGGTGACACCATAACCCTCCATATATTCCTATAGAGAGGCCACTAGGGGGAGGTGACACCATAACCCTCCATATATTCCTATAGAGAGGCCACTAGGGGGCGGTGACACCATAACCCTCCATATATTCCTATAGAGAGGCCACTAGGGGGCGGTGACACCATAACCCTCCATATATTCCTATAGAGAGGCCACTAGGGGGCAGTGACACCATAACCCTCCATATATTCGTATAGAGAGGCCACTAGGGGGCAGTGACACCATAACCCTCCATATATTCCTATAGAGGGGCCACTAGGGGGCAGTGACACCATAACCCTCCATATATTCGTATAGAGAGGCCACTAGGGGGCGGTGACATCATAACCCTCCATATATTCCTATATATAGGCCACTAGGGAGAAGTGACACCATAACCCTCCATATATTCCTATAGAGAGGCCACTAGGGGGCAGTGACACCATAACCCTCCATATATTCGTATAGAGAGGCCACTAGGGGGCGGTGACATCATAACCCTCCATATATTCCTATATATAGGCCACTAGGGAGAAGTGACACCATAACCCTCCATATATTCCTATAGAGAGGCCACTAGGGGGCAGTGACACCATAACCCTCCATATATTCCTATAGAGAGGCCACTAGGGGGAGGTGACACCATAACCCTCCATATATTTCTATGGAGGGCCCATTAGTGGGCAGTGATGTCATAACCCTCCATATATTCCTATAGAGAGGCCACTAGGGGGCAGTGACACCATAACCCTCCATTTATTCCTATAGAGAGGCCACTAGGGGGAGGTGACACCATAACCCTCCATATATTTCTATGGAGGGCCCATTAGTGGGCAGTGATGTCATAACCCTCCATATATTCCTATAGAGAGGCCACTAGGGGGAGGTGACACCATAACCCTCCTTATATTCCTATAGAGAGGCCACTAGGGGGAGGTGATACCATAACCCTCCATATATTTCTATGGAGAGCCCACTAGGGGGCAGTGATGTCATAACCCTCCATATATTTCTATGGAGAGCCCACTAGGGGGCAGTGATGTCATAACCCTCCATATATTTCTATAGAGAGCCCACTAGTGGGCAGTGATGTCATAACCCTGGATATATTTCTATGGAGAGCCCACTAGGGGGCAGATAGACCTATAGGGTCACTATAGAGGCCCCCCACGGCACCTGCAGCCCCCCGTAGGATTACAGGGGGCATCGTGGTGTCACCTGGTGATGGGCAACGCGTGGGTGTGCAGTACAGGCCTCATTGTGCTCTATTATTGGTCATTGTGCTGTTATTCGGGACGCTGTGCAGGTATTAGATCCAACCAATCACCAGAAACACTGACTATCAGAGCTTGGGCCCCGCCCCCACAGACAAAGGACTCCTGCTCCACCCTCTAACCTCTCTCATTCTTATTGGCTACTGGCTGCCTGTATCTGATCAGCTGCTCCACCCCTCCATAATACCCAAACCAAAGGATCCAATATGGCCGCCCCCATAGTGTGGAGGAAGCTGCTTGGACAAGGCCGGGCTACAGGAAGCTCTTCTGCTGTCGGCCAGACACATGATTAAAGTGGACCAAAACCCACGCCGCTTCCCGGGATGCCCCGCTGTGTGAAGCCTCTCAGGTCGTCCCATACACTTACCTTCTTCCCAGTCCAACGGCGCATGTGCGGGCCACTGCCTCATCCCTGCTATCCCTCTAGCAGGGCGCGTGCCCGTGAATGGCCGGTGTGGGCCACGCCACGTTAGAGGGAAGCGGGGATGCGGCCACCAGCGCACTCCGAGCCCTGGCCTTAGAAGCAGGCTTAGATGAAATGACGTCAGCGGCTCCGAGCGCGCTGATTGGACGAGCGGCCACGCATGCGCCGTAGGACTGGGAAGAGGTGAGTTGGCTGTGGCGATCTGGGGGGTACCACACAGCGGGGCATCCCCGATCGGGGAAAGGACCAAAATCCAGGATAGTCAAAATCCGGGGTTTTGGTCCACTTTAAAGAGGAACAAAACTCATTGTTTTCACTATCCCTTGCACGGGGCATCCCGATCCCTACCGTGGCACCTCATAGCGAAGTCCTATGATTACCCCTAGAAGTCCGTTCTTGCAGTGAAGTGCTGCCGGCCCTGGAGACGCGGCGTCCCGGCCTCTTCCTCTCTACGCACCGGATGGTCACATGCAGAGAAGGGGAGCAGGGATGCCCCCTAGGCAGTAGTCTATAAAGTCTTTAGTACAGCCATCTGGCTCCATTTCACCTGATTAGGATAATAAAGTGGAGCGAAAGCGGCCCAGGGGTCCATAAGACTCCAGGGATGCCCGATTCCCTCTTCTCGGGGTATCCTGATTTGGGATGCCCCAGTGTGTGAAACTCCCCGGACACCCAGTAAAACGTACAAATCCTCCGACCCAGCGGCCGCAGCCGTGCTCCACCTCACCTTCAGCCAGATGCGATCCCGTGCCAGGCATCTGTGAATGGCCGGCATGGACACGCCCCCAACTAGAGGCTCGCGGGGACACGGTCATCGACACACTCGGCCCTTAGCTGGCGAGACATCCCCCGGCTAAGAGAAGCCGAATAAAGCCCAGCTCGCCAATTGGCTGCTGGTGCCATTGGATCGGTGGTCAGGTAAGTTTTACGGAGGATCCAGGGGGGTTTCACAAAGGAGGCATCCCAAATAAGGATCTCTTCCAATCACAGGCCTTGGCCCTAGTCCGTGTCCAATCACAGGCCTTGGCCCTAGTCCGTGTCCAATCACAGGCCTTGGCCCTAGCCTGTGTCCAATCACAGGCCTTGGCCCTAGCCTGTGTCCAGTCACAGACCTTGGCCCTAGCCTGTGTCCAATCACAGACCTTGGCCCTAGCCTGTGTCCAGTCACAGACCTTGGCCCTAGCCTGTGTCCAGTCACAGACCTTGGCCCTAGCCTGTGTCCAATCACAGACCTTGGCCCTAGCCTGTGTCCAATCACAGACCTTGGCCCTAGCCTGTGTCCAGTCACAGACCTTGGCCTTAGTCCGTGTCCAGTCACAGACCTTGGCCCTAGCCTGTGTCCAATCACAGACCTTGGCCCTAGCCTGTGTCCAGTCACAGACCTTGGCCTTAGTCCGTGTCCAGTCACAGACCTTGGCCCTAGCCTGTGTCCAGTCACAGACCTTGGCCCTAGCCTGTGTCCAGTCACAGACCTTGGCCCTAGTCCGTGTCCAGTCACAGACCTTTGCCTTAGTCCGTGTCCAGTCACAGACCTTGGCCCTAGTCCGTGTCCAGTCACAGACCTTGGCCCTAGTCCGTGTCCAGTCACAGACCTTGGCCCTAGTCCGTGTCCAGTCACAGACCTTGGCCCTAGTCCGTGTCCAGTCACAGACCTTGGCCCTAGTCCGTGTCCAGTCACAGACCTTGGCCTTAGTCCGTGTCCAGTCACAGACCTTGGCCCTAGCCTGTGTCCAATCACAGACCTTGGCCCTAGCTTGTGTCCAGTCACAGACCTTGGCCCTAGCCTGTGTCCAGTCACAGACCTTGGCCCTAGCTTGTGTCCAGTCACAGACCTTGGCCCTAGCCTGTGTCCAGTCACAGACCTTGGCCCTAGCCTGTGTCCAGTCACAGACCTTGGCCCTAGCCTGTGTCCAGTCACAGAACTTGGCCCTAGCCTGTGTCCAGTCACAGACCTTGGCCCTAGTCCGTGTCCAGTCACAGACCTTGGCCCTAGTCCGTGTCCAGTCACAGACCTTGGCCCTAGCCTGTGTCCAGTCACAGACCTTGGCCTTTACAGGGAAAGTCACCGGCTGCTCCCGGGTCTTTGTTCCACTTGGTGTCAGCCAATCACTGCAGCAGCTGAGTCACTAAGGTTCTCAATGAAAGAGATGGGAGGCTGCTGCGGCATTCTGGGTAAGGGGGAACCGTTTTTTTTATTTTGAATGCCCCATTAGGGTTTATCGCCTGGAGACGGGGGGCGTGGCAGGTCAGTCAGGGGGTGCTGGTGACACGCTGCAGTGTATGGGGCACAATCAGGGTGCTGGGTGGTGGCAGTGTCGCTGGGTGCGGGAGGGGGCGCGCAGGGAAAGTTACATATGGGTCGCACCCATCCCAGCTATTTTCGCCTCTCCGGAGTAAACCCCACACGTTGCTTTGCTTATTAACAGGAAGCCAGGTGCCACGTGTAGCCCCGGGGTGCGCGCGCCTGCCAGCACCCAGAATCCTCTGTGCCACCACCCAGTGAGCTGCTAATTTTAATAGCGAGCTCCTGCGCCAAGAAAAAGCAGCGCCGGCAGAAGCGAGAATCAGGCTGACATCAGACGGGCTGTGTGTTAAAGGGGAACTCTGGGCAGAAATGACCGGACTCCCCCTTTAAGGAAGGAAGAGAAGCTGGGGGTTGTAGTCACTGGGTCGCAGGCCAAGCTTGCTCTGTGGTAGGTGTTGGGTATAACGTCAAGGCAACAAGGGAAGAACATGACTCTGCCACCTAGTGGCGCCATTCAAGGATCGCTGAGGCAGTTTCCAACACAGGAAACGTTACATCACAGCTACTGGCAACCACCTCCACTGGCCACACCCACCTCTTCACTGACCACACCCAGCTCTCTGCTGACCACACCCACCCCTAACCACCTGCAACCCTCCAATGACCAGCCCCATACTCCACTAACCACTCCCACCCCTCCACTGGCCACACCCACCTCTTCACTGACCACACCCACCCATAACCACCTTCACCCCTCCAATGACCAGCCCCATACTCCACTAACCACTCCCACCCCTCCACTGGCCACACCCACCTCTTCACTGACCACACCCACCCATAACCACCTTCACCCCTCCAATGACCAGCCCCATACTCCACTAACCACTCCCACCCCTTCACTGGCCCCCCATCTCTTTCCGGCCACACCCACCTCGGGATAGTAACCTGCAGTGTCCATCTACAGTGCCTCGCCCCCCACACCAGCCATCAGGTTGACCCCAAACCCATCTGGGCCTGTGCCCTCCAGCACTGCCCCCCCTCTCAGTCTCTCTCGGCTTCTGGGTATGTTGTTGTTGTTGTTTTTGTTTTAATAAAAATAATAGGCTTAATAGGCTCCTGTAAAGTAGGAGAATTAGTTCCATATATATATTTCTATATATCTTATAAAAGAAGAAGGTTAGTAAATAAAAACAACACGGGTCCTAATAATCATAAGATCATAGATACACAGCAACAGCAGCTCAACTAACACTTAGCTTAGCGCGGCTCGCCAAAAAAAGGGGGCGTTTTGTGCTTGCCAACTGCAGGGGGGGCGCCGCCGCTCAGCACCCCCCCCGCCACACCGTCCGTACACACTGGTTTGCTGGTGAATACATTTGGTCAAATTGTTTCTAAAAATAATAAAACCACACACGCACGCTCACACACACGAAATAAAAAGAGTGGATATATATATAGAGAGAGATCGGGCGAGAGAAAGAAAAATCTCGGTACCAAAAAAAGCAAGTCCCAGCGAAGACGAGACGCGTCACTCCTCAAATAGAGAAAAAAAAAAAGAATAAAAACACTCCAATCATGTAACAACGAATACGGCGAAAAGTTCCTACGAAGGCCGCAGGGGCGCGCTCACTTCCTGGTCATGATAGAAGGGAGCGTGGAAAGGAGAATCCGGTAAAAATAAAAATGGCGTCCTCGATCCTTGGATTAAAAAACAGAAGGAGAGCAGACCAATCAGCGGAGGAGAGGATAAAAAGGGGGAGGTGCAGGGTGAGCGCTATCCGGCTACTCCACGGCAACAGAGATGGAGGACACCTCGGCTTGGGGGAGGTCATCCAATGGGCCGCCGGCCTTTGCGGGGTCACCGGGGTCCTCCTCGTCTCCTTCCTTCTCGACCAGGCCGCCCAGCGGGAAGGCGCCCTCGCAGTTCTGAGTGGACGAGACCTGGGAGATGACCGGCATTTGGACAGAAGTGTTGTTGTCGAAGGCGTGTTCCGCCAGCTCGTACTGCCCCAGCGCCTCTTCCTGCTCCTGACTCAGGTAATCGGGGACAAGGAAATCGCTGCACCGGAGAGAAAAACAAACAGAGAAGAGGAGCACGTCAGTGAGGGACAATGGAGGACACAATCACCAACATGACACAACAAACATGCGTGAGGGGAGGCTACAACAGACACGCGTGAGGGGAGGCTACAACGGACACATGGATATTATGGCACAAGGTGGACCCTGGTGGTGAGCAGTGGAGGACTGGGGCCAAACACCGGTCCAGGATTTTACCAGCACATACAACTCCTGCCGAGGGCCAGTGCTGAGCTCCGGTGCTGAGACCCAGTGCTTGAGACCCAGTGCGGAGGCTATAGCATTGCAGGGACAGGTCATGAACAGAGGTTGATATGGTCGTTAAGAGCAGGTGTTTTGTAAGTGTCCCAGAGGGGCAATGTATCAAAACAAACGCTGGTGGTGAGCAGTGGAGGGCTGGGGCCAAACATAGACCCAGGATTTTACCAGCAAATAAAACTCCTGCTGAGCTCCAGTGCTTAATCCCAGTGCTGAGGCTACAGCATTGCAGGAACAGGTCATGAGCAGAGGTCGACTGATTTTACCAGCACATGTAAGCAGGAAATCCAAGGTTAAGGTAATACCATTTATTGGCTAACTCAATAAGATTGAAAATGCAAGCTTTCCAAGCTGTTCAAGCTCCTTCTTAACCTTGGATTTCCCTTAACCTTGGATTTCCTGCTTACATCGATGGCTAACACGGTACAACAACTTACTTTACGAGCACATAAAACTCCTACTGAGACCCAGTGCTGAGGCTATAGCATTCAATGGACACGCGTGAGGGGAGGCTACAAGAGACACGCGTGAGGGGAGGCTACAAGAGACACGCGTGAGGGGAGGCTACAAGAGACACGCGTGAGGGGAGGCTACAAGAGACACGCGTGAGGGGAGGCTACAAGAGACACGCGTGAGGGGAGGCTACAAGAGACACGCGTGAGGGGAGGCTACAAGAGACACGCGTGAGGGGAGGCTACAAGAGACACGCGTGAGGGGAGGCTACAAGAGACACGCGTGAGGGGAGGCTACAAGAGACACGCGTGAGGGGAGGCTACAAGAGACACGCGTGAGGGGAGGCTACAAGAGACACGCGTGAGGGGAGGCTACAAGAGACACGCGTGAGGGGAGGCTACAAGAGACACGCGTGAGGGGAGGCTACAAGAGACACGCGTGAGGGGAGGCTACAAGAGACACGCGTGAGGGGAGGCTACAAGAGACACGCGTGAGGGGAGGCTACAAGAGACACGCGTGAGGGGAGGCTACAAGAGACACGCGTGAGGGGAGGCTACAAGAGACACGCGTGAGGGGAGGCTACAAGAGACACGCGTGAGGGGAGGCTACAAGAGACACGCGTGAGGGGAGGCTACAAGAGACACGCGTGAGGGGAGGCTACAAGAGACACGCGTGAGGGGAGGCTACAAGAGACACGCGTGAGGGGAGGCTACAAGAGACACGCGTGAGGGGAGGCTACAAGAGACACGCGTGAGGGGAGGCTACAAGAGACACGCGTGAGGGGAGGCTACAAGAGACACGCGTGAGGGGAGGCTACAAGAGACACGCGTGAGGGGAGGCTACAAGAGACACGCGTGAGGGGAGGCTACAAGAGACACGCGTGAGGGGAGGCTACAAGAGACACTCGTGAGGGGAGGCTACAATGGACACTTACATGGATATTATGGCACAAGGTGGACCCTGGTGGTGAGCAGTGGAGGACCGGGACCAAACATTGGCCCAGGATTTTATCAGCACATAAATCTCCTGCTGAGGCGCAGTGCTGAGACCCAGTGCTGAGGCTACAGCATTGCAGGAACAGGTCATGAGCAGAGGTCGACTTATTTTACCAGCACATAAAACTCCTACTGAGACCCATTGCTGAGGCTATAGCATTCAATGGACACTCATGAGGGGAGGCTACAAAGGACACGCGTGAGGGGAGGCTACAACAGACACATGGATATTATGGCACAAGGTGAACCCTGGTGGTGAGCAGTGGAGGACTGGGGCCAAACACCGACCCTGGATTTTACCAGCACATACAACTCCTGCTGAGACACAGTGCTGAGGCTACAGTATTGCAGGGACAGGTCATGAACAGAGGTTGATAAGCCGTTAAGAGAGGGCGTTTTGTAAGTATCCCAGAGGGGCAATGTATCAAAACAAACGCTGCACTTTTGAATGCGTACCCACGTGGATATTATGACACAAGGTGGACCCTGGTGGTGAGCAGTGGAGGACTGGGGCCAAACACTTGCCCAGGATTTTACCAGCACATACAACTCCTGCCGAGGGCCAGTGCTGAGGCCCAGTGCTGAAGCTATAGCATTGCAGGGACAGGTCATGAGCAGAGGTCGACTGACTTTACCAGCACATAAACCTCCTGCTGAGACCCCAGTGCTGAGACCCCAGTGCTGAGACCCCAGTGCTGAGACCCCAGTGCTGAGACCCCAGTGCTGAGGCCCCAGTGCTGAGGCCCCAGTGCTGAGGCCCCAGTGCTGAGGCCCCAGTGCTGAGGCCCCAGTGCTGAGCTCCCAGTGCTGACTTTACCAGCACATAAAATACCATTTTGTGAATACTCACCTGTAAAATGGGTATTATAAGTATGTCACACACCCCACTTCAAACATTAATAATTACAATAGGGTTAACTCACCGCTAGGTGGCAGCATTGCAGAGAATCTCCAAAAAATTCAACAGGCCCCTCCCGGTCTATACATACCTGGTACCTCCCAAGAATCACCCAGTATTAGAACAGCAGTAAGACAAGGTACCAGAAACCAACAATGTAACCCTCAACGTAAAGAACTAAACTTCACCATATAAAGAGCCAGGATACCGAAAAGGGCGGGTGAAGTGGGGTGTGTGACATACTTATAATACCCATTTTACAGGTTAGTATTCACAAAATGGTATTATTCTAAGTATGTCACACACCCCACTTCAAACATTAATAATTACAATAGGGACATCCAACAGCAGTGTCCAGAAAAGGGTGGGTATCCGAACAGGCAATAACGCAGAAAAAACTCAAACCACTGCAGCCTGCAAAACCTTGCGGCCAAAAACAGCATCCGCTGAGGCCCGCACATCAACCTTATAGAACTTAGAAAAAGTATGAACAGAAGACCAAGTTGCAGCCTTACACACTTGTTCAACCGAAGCCTGGTGCTGAAAAGCCCAGGACGCACCAACCGCACGAGTAGAGTGAGCAGTAACGCGAAAAGGAGGATCCTTCCCCTTAGCCGAATAAGCACCAACAATGGCCTGACGAATCCATTTACTAATGGAAGACTTGGCCGGAGCCAAACCCTTCCTAGGCCCACAGGGCACAACGAAAAAGGCATCAGTCTTACGAAAAGAAGACGTAGCACGTAGATAGTACCTAACACAACGTACAACATCCAAGCAGTGCAAAGCACTCTCCTTGACATTCTTAGGCTTAGGACACAAGGAAGGAAGAACAATGTCCTGGTTAAGATGAAAGGCAGAGACCACTTTAGGGAGAAAGTCTGACTTGAATCGAAAAACCACTTTGTCCTGATGATCCTCGAAATAAGGAGCCTGAATAGACAAAGCAGCCAGCTCTGAACCACGCCGAACCGAAGTGATGGCCACCAGAAAGGCAACCTTCTGAGTAAGAATGGACAAAGCAATATCCCGCAAAGGCTCAAAAGGAGGAGCCTTAAGAGCAGAAAGAACCAAATTCAAATCCCACACTGGGAGCAAAGGCTTCCTAGGAGGCCGCACATGCGAAACCCCCTGGAAAAAGGTCTTGACCAAGGAATGACTAGCAAAAGACTTCTGGAAAAAAATAGACAAAGCAGAAACCTGCCCCTTCAAGGTACTCAGCTGAAGACCGGAGTCCAGCCCCGACTGAAGAAACTCCAAAATCCTAGACACAGAAAAGACCCGGCAAGGCAAAGACCTAGCCTCACACCAATCAATATAAGATCTCCAATACCTGTAATAGATGGAAGAAGAAGATCTCTTCCTGGCACTAATAAGAGTCCGAATGACCGCATCCGAAAGACCCTCCTCCTTTAAGATGGAGGTTTCAGCAGCCAAGCCGTCAAAGCCAGCGTTTGTAAACTGGGGTAACATAGTTGACCCTGTGTGAGAAGATCCGGCCGAAGAGGCAGATCGAACTGATCTACGGCCAGACGAACGATGTCCACGAACGATGTCCGCGAACCACACCCGCCTTGGCCACCTTGGAGCCACGAGAATGGCGGGAACTCCCTCCAAAACCAACTTTCGCAGAACCCTGCCTAGCATGGGAATCGGAGGAAACAGATAAAGAAACCCCAGGTCCCTCCAGCTCAGGGCCATGGCATCCACCGCCAGAGCCAGAGGGTCCCGGGACAGGGACACAAAGGACGGAAGCTTGTGATTGTGACGAGAGGCAAACAGATCCACCTCCGGCGTCCCCCACCGGAGACAAAGCGACCGAAACACCTGGGGATGGAGAGACCACTCCCCCCGACGGGACGCACACCGGCTCAGAAAATCCGCCTCTGTGTTTTCCACTCCCGGAATGTAAACTGCCGAGATGCAAGGGACATGAGTCTCCGCCCAGACCAAAATCAGAGACACCTCCCTGTGGGCACCCAGACTGCGAGTCCCCCCTTGGTGATTGATGTAAGCAACCGCCGTCTGACTGTCTGAGCGAACCTGAACCGGCAGACCTTGTAAATGATGCGTCAAGCGAGACAGAACCAACCTGATGGCTCGCAATTCCAGAACATTGATGGGCAAGTGGGCCTCCTGAGGGTCCCACTGCCCCTGAAACCGAAGATCCTTCCAAAAACCTCCCCAGCCTGACAAACTGGCATCCGTGGTGACAGTTTCCCAAAGCGGGGTCAGAAACGACCTGCCCTTCAGAAGGTTGTCCGAGACCAACCACCACAGAAGGGACTGCCGAACCCGAGGGGACAACCGGAAGGACCGATCCGACTCCGGACGCCGGTTCCAAGACGCCAAAAGATGAAGTTGCAGAGTCCTCGTATGAAACTGAGCAAAGGGAACTGCCTCGAACGAGGCCACCATCAACCCCACCAGTCTCATCCCCAGACGAATGGACGGATGAGGATGGGAGAGGAGCAGCTGGACCAATTCCTGAATCAGCAGAACCTTGGCCTGAGGGAGAAACACTCTGTGCTGGCAGGAGTCCAACGACATCCCCAGAAAGGTCACCACCCTGGCCGGAACCAGCGAGGACTTGGGGTAATTGATCACCCAGCCGAACCTCTCCAACATAGACACCACCGTGCTGGTGTCCCCCTCTGCTTGACTGAAGGAAGGTGCCATGATGAGAAGATCGTCCAGGTAAGGCACAATGCGAATCCCCTGAGCTCTGAGCAGGGCCATCACCCCCGCCAACACCTTGGTGAACACTCTCGGAGCAGAGGTGAGGCCGAATGGAAGAGCCACAAACTGAAAGTGCCGATCCTCCACCACGAAACGAAGGAACTGCTGATGAGCTGGAAAGATCGGAATGTGCAGGTACGCATCCTTGATGTCTATGGACGTCATAAAGTCCCCCTGCCGAAGCGAACCGATCACAGACCGCAGGGTTTCCATGCGGAACTTCCGGGGACGAATAAACCTGTTGAGAAACTTCAAATCCAGAATAGGACGGAAGGACCCGTCCTTTTTGGGAACAGTGAAGAGATTGGAGTAAAACCCGCGCCCTACCTCTGAAGAAGGAACCGGGCAAACGACAGCTAAGTCTAGAAGATTCCTTACCGCCGCCAGGAGCCCCTGCGCGGCCAAAGGATCCAAAGACACCCGAGACCTGAAGAGCCTTGGAGGAGGACGGGACTCGAACTCTAACTTGTAACCGGCCGAAACCACCTCCCGGATCCATCTGTCCGAGACCTCCTGATCCCACACCCGGGAGAAAAGTTGCAACCGTCCCCCCACCCGAACGGGTGAGGGCGCCCCCTCATTGCTGAGTGGGCTTGGCAACCGGCTTGGGCTTGGCACCCCAGACGCGAACGGGACGGCCACGGCCTCTACCCCTATTCCAACTGGCGCCCCTGGGGGCCGAGGAGCCCGCACCCCTTCCGGCTCCGGCTCCCCGAAAGGACGGATTGAAGGAGACCGTCCCCCGAAAGGAACGGCGAAATTTCTTGCGCTGAGGTAACTTACCTCCCTTGGCAACAGAATCCAGCCTCTCACCAAAAAGCCTCAAACCCAAAAAGGGCAGAGCCGTGAGCGATCTTTTAGAATTAAAATCAGCCGTCCACTGTCTCAACCACACACAGCGCCGGATAGCCACCAGCAAGGCAGTAGCCCTGCCACACATCAACATGGCATCCTCTTGAGCGGCCAGGATAAAGGACAAGAAAGAATCGCAGCGCTTAAGCGCAAGGGACTCATCACTGGTAGGCTCGAGATCCACACCCAAGTCCCTGACAATAGACCTGACCGCAAAAGTCAAAAGAGCCGAAGCACAGACAGGCCTTAACACCGAACCCGCACATACAAAACCATGACGGGCAAGCTGATCAACCCGGCGATCCTCGCCGTCCCTGAGCGAAGTCGTGTCAGGGGAATGCACGACCGCCGTGTTGGACAGTCCCAAGACCAGAGTATCTACCTCAGGGGGGACAGACCAACGCTTCATCAATTCCGCCGGGAAGGGATACCTCCTATCCCAGCTAGACGGCACACCAACATGACGTGTAGGTTGCTCCCATTGCTTGAAAACAATTTCTTCAAAATGCTGTTGGCTGGGAAACTCCAAACGCTGCTTGGACACCCCAAAAAGCTGACCCTTAGGCCTAGGAGCAACCACCGGAGGATCCAAATCCAAAACCTCAAACATCTGGGTCAGAATGGTAGAGGAATCGAGAGGGAGGCCGTCAGCCTGATCCCCCTCAGTACCCAGCAACTGCTGAACATCAGAATCTTCTTCCTCAATGAGCTCACCATCTTCAAGGGGACGATCCGACCAATCCAGATCTCCCACAACTTCCTCATCTGAATCCGGCGGAGGCGGAGACAGATGCTTCCGCTTAGCTGGAGCCTTCTGAGCGGCCATAGCAGAAAACCGCTTCTCAAGGCTGGTCAAACGGGCACATACCTCAGACTGCGAATCCCCGCCCAGGACAACGTCACACGGGGTCCGGAATAAGCGAGGGGGAGAGGGAGATGGCGCGGCTGACGAAGTGCTAGGCACCGGAGTACTGGACTGCCGTGCAATGTTCTGCTGTGCACAAGGGATACACAAAATGACATAATCTCCCTGGAGCGGAGTCCCACAACCCCCGCACACCTTGGATTGTCCCGAAGAACCATTCCCGGTATCTGTGGCAGCCTCCATGTGGTGAAATTTATGGTATTCGCAGAACCCAGGGATTTATGCAGTACGCGACCCGGGATGCCCCTTAATAACCTAACAATTGTCTAAAGATTGTCAAAAAATCCTGACCCAGGGGAATAGCATAAAAACCCTTATATATATATATAGTTTTATGAAAACACCCCCCACAAGCCAGGTATATAAGACCGGGAGAGCCCTGCCAGACGGGATCCCAGGATCTGAAAGACACAAAAGAAGAGGGACAACAGTCAATCCAGGCACAATAATACCTATACAAACATACAAGCATAACATACAACCCCCCTCCCCCCCCCCCCTCATTAACCATAGACAAAAGGAGATGGTTAAAATACACAACCAGCACTTTAAAAAGACGTGCAGGAGCGAGGAGGCGGGAGAAGGAGGGGACGTAATACGGGGGGCCAGGCCACCACCTATATGTGACCAAAAACATCCCCCGCAAGATATCAGAAAACGCCTACCTGAGAGAGATCACAAGCGCAGAGAGGCACCGCAGAAGATGGCGGCCCGAACACCGCTCCGTGACAGTGAGGGAGGGGAAGACGAGCCCCGGGAGCTCGGGAGCCGAGAAGGCCCCGCCCCTCCAGAACAGCCAATCAGCGCGCGGCCCGCCCCCCTGCGGCGTCAGCGCAAGCAGACAGTGAACCGCGCTCAGCCTCCAAGACGGGACCGGCGGAGCAACCTGCCGGTCCCAAGTGCGCACACAAAAACACACACACGCTCATCTCCCTCTGTTCCCCCCTGTGCAGACCGGACACGCCAGGCTGCAAGCGCCGAGCACGGCGCTCAGCCCCGCCCCCCCGGCTCCTGAGGGGAGAGACGCCATTCACACCAACAGCAGCTGAAAATACACACAAGGCAGATCCATGAAAAAAAATCGCCACAGTAAACAGCGCATAAGCCCTCACAAACCAGCAGCGCAGCAGCCACACTCACACAACCATGTCACCGGTCCCAAAGCGCGCCACACACCCCGGAGTGAGGAATAACTAAAGTCCCAGGGCTAGGCACATCCTGAACCGCTAACCTACTATTAAATGGGGGCATCCCACATCCGGATCATCACTCCGGGAATCCCGCTATGCCCCGCAATGAAGGGTCGAGCGGAGGAGCTAATCTCCTAGGCACCAATGGTGCCGGCTACCTTATTGCCCGGCCTACAGCCAAAGCTGGGAGGCTGCCATTACATAGAACACATTCAAAACAAAAGCCGGGCAGAAATAGACCACGGGGGGGGGGGGGGGGGGGGGGATACCCCGGCTACCTGCAAGCAGGAGACTTCTTTCTTCTGTCTTGTCGCCACCTTGCAGAGAATAACACTGGGTGATTCTTGGGAGGTACCAGGTATGTATAGACCGGGAGGGGCCTGTTGAATTTTTTGGAGATTCTCTGCAATGCTGCCACCTAGCGGTGAGTTAACCCTATTGTAATTATTAATGTTTGAAGTGGGGTGTGTGACATACTTAGAATACTCCTGCTGAGGCCCAGTGCTGAGGCTACAGTATTGCAGGGACAGGTCATGAACAGAGGTTGATATGGCCGTTAAGAGAGGGCAGAGGGGCAATGTATCAAAACAGTTAGAAAATGCATTTGCGTTGCATTTTTGCATGGTAAGTAAATGGTAAATACCATGGCAACGAAAACACAATGCAGGTACACTGCATTATACCTGCGTTGCTGTTGCATTGGCAGAGACCTCTACTGACCTGCTGCGCTTCTACAATGTTGCGCTGAAGAATCTATCTGCAGCGTTTATTTTTAATGCGTTGCGCAGCGCAGGTGTGCGAACTATCCCATCTAAAATAATGTGCAGTGTTTACTCTGTGTTGCAACGCAGAAGTGTGAACAAACCATTAAGGCTCTGTTTACGCCTCTCATTGCTTTAAAGTGGACCAAAACCCAGGATTTTGACTATCCTGGATTTTGGTTCTCTCCGATCGGGGACGCCCCGCTGTGTGAAACCCACAGGTTGCCCGATCTGACTTACCTTCCCAAGGTCCTTTGGTGCATGTGCAGCCTCTCATCCAATTAGCGCGCCCGGATCTGCCCCCCATCCCTTCGTCTAAGAGCATGTGTAGGGCAAATGGATCTGAGTATGCCAACGGCTGCATACCCTGCTTCTCTCTAACAGGGAGCGAACCTGTGCAGGCCATTCACAAATGCCTGTGCCATGCTAAAGGTATAGCAGGGATGCGGCCGCTGCTCGCGCATACGCCATTGGACCGGAAAGAAGGTAAGTTCATAGGTGACCTGGGGGGTATCACACAGCGGGGCATCCCGATTCTGGGTGCCCAGGGGGAGAGACTCTGGAGCCCCCAAAAACCTATTTCCCTCCCAGAACACCCGATACCCTTGACCTCAAACTAGTGCCGGGAAAGGAGTCCCGGGATTGGCTGCGATGCCAAGGAAGAGACAATGGCCCATGTGAACGCCCGGCGGCCAATTGCAGAACTCCTTTCCCAGCACTGGCTAGAGATGTAGGTAAAGATATCGCCCCCCCCCCCCCCCCCCCCCCCCCAGCTTGTTCCTATTCGCTGTCTGCGGGACCAACACCTGTTAAAGGAAGAAAAAAAACGGGTGTTGAATTAGTTTAAAGTGGACCAAAACCCAGCTCGATCAGCCCGGCAATCTATAAGATTCCCAGGCCAATCGATTCCCTCCACCCGGGCCATCCAAAATCGGGATGCCCAGACTCCAGGGTGGGTTTTGGTCTAGGACGGGGCAACCCAGCTCAAGAGTGAGTATGTCTGGCATCCCAGACTCCAGGGTGGATTTTGGACTAAGGCAGGGAATCCCAGACTCCAGGGTGGGTTTCGGTCTAAGGCGGGGCATCCCAGACTCCAGGGTGGGTTTCGGTCTAAGGCGGAGCATCCCAGACTCCAGGGTGGGTTTCGGTCTAAGGCGGGGAATCCCAGACTCCAGGTCGGGTTTCGGTCTAAGGCAGGGCATCCCAGAATCCAGGGTGGGTTTCGGTCTAAGGCTGGGCATCCCAGACTCCAGGGTGGGTTTCAGTCTAAGGCGGGGCATCCCAGACTCCAGGGTGGGTTTCGGTCTAAGGCGGGGCATCCCAGACTCCAGGGTGGGTTTCGGTCTAAGGCGGGGCATCCCAGACTCCAGGGTGGGTTTTGGTCTAAAGCGGGGCATCCCAGACTACAGGGTGGGTTTTGGTCTAAAGCGGGGCATCCCAGCTCAGGAGCGAGTATGCCTGGCGTCCCAGACTCCGGGGGAAGAACTAAAACCCAGGATCGTCAAAATCCTGGGTTTTGGTCCACTTTAAGCACTGAGGGCACAGTAAGGTCCGTGGTTCCTTGGTGTGAGTGAGGTACGGGAGGTGCAACAAGCAGCAGCCCAAATGCCTTTCAAAGCACTGCGGCCCACAGGGAATTCCCTCGCACCTCCCCTGTGGCCAGTTCGCCCCTGGTGGCGAGGTCATAGGTCCAGGCATCTCCAACCACCCAATCAGGGCCATGTATTGTGGAATCTCCACACAGGTGATGTCATCAGTACTTAGTGTGGCATCCCCACATGGAGCCACCAGTGATGTCATCAGTGCTTAGTGTTTACCCACCAATAAAATACAGCGCCGGGCCAATCCACAAAACACGACCTGTTGTTCGGCCTGGAGGAGGCGGAGGATGGTTGGGCGGACGCTGCTATAGGGGACCCCAATAAAGCACATGAAAGCAGACTACCCGAAAATGGTCACTAAGCAATGGCTGTGAGCCGGGTGCCGCAGGACGGAGACAGAAATGGCGGATGCCCAAATAATAAACCATCATACCTTCATCTCATCTCCATTATTCTCCTCCTGTATTCACAATGCATTAAGCGGGACAGACCAGTATTAAAGCACACCCAAACCCGACTTACCTGGACATGGTCCCTGCCTCAGCCGGCCTAACAGTGATGGCTATGAGCCGGATGCTGCAGGACGGGGATAGAAATGGCGGCTGCCCAAATAATAAACCATCAAACCTTTATCTCATCTCCATTATTCTCCTATATTCACAATGCATTAAAAAGGGACAGACCAGTATTAAAGTGGACCCAAATCTGGGATCTTCACCATCCCAGGTTCTGCCCCTTCCCCCTGTGGCACCCAGGTTGGGGACGCCCCGCTGTGTGAAACCCCCCCAGAATGCCGGAATCACCCATATAATGAGCCATCAAACCTTCATCTCATCTCCATTATTCTTCTCACAATGCATTAAAAAGGGACAGACCAGTCCTAAAGTGGACCCAAATCTGGGACCATCCCAGGTTCTGGTCCTTCCCCCTGGGGGTTGGGGACGCCCCTCTGTGTGAAACCCCCCAGAATGCCGGACTCGCCTGTCCTCGAGGCCATAGCGCTCCTCCAATCGGCTTCTCCCGACTCACATATTAATGAGCTGCTAGAGAAGCTGAATAGATTCCCTAGCCCCATATACCAGCAGCACGTGGCATCTCTCGCTCCCTTCGGCTGTGGTAGCGGAAGACAGGGCCGTGCACAGGGATGCGAGTGATGCCGGTGTCGGCCAAGCATGCGCCCTGGGCTTGGGGGAAAGGTAACAATTTCGGGGGCTACTGTCAAAGCTTGCCAATCACTGGGGCACCCCAGTTTGGTAAGCCCCCAGATAGTCCCGCCCACTCACCTTTCAGACAGCGCATGTGTAAGCCATCGTCCAATCAGAGCTTTATGTAGTCCATATTAATACATAAAGCTGCTAGTATAAAGAATGGGGCGGGGGTTCACACAGTGGGGCATCCCAGTTATGGAGCGAGTATGGCTCCCAGGCTTCAAGGTGGGTTTCGGTCCACTTTAATAACTTCACGGGAGCAGCCATGACGGGATCACCTGCAGCTGCTGCCCCAATGTCTATTAAGATGTACAAGACAAAGCCCCTCCCCCTTCTCTCAATAGAAGTCAATGGGGCGGCAGCCGTCGTAATCCCATCATAGCTGCTCCCTTGAACCACAAGAGCCATTTAGACTGTACCGTCCCTTTAAAATGCACGGTCTACTCCGATTGGACGAGAACCCGCGCCCACGAGTCGCGAATAGGAGGGGGGGGGTCCCCTGGGCGGGAGGGTTACTTCACTCACAAATTGCCCCTGTCAACGTGGACCAATCACTGGGATTTTCACTATCCTGGCAATTGGTCCTTGTCCCCGATTTGGGATGCCCTGCTGTGCGAAACCGACCAGGCCACTCACCATTCAGCTGCTCAATGCACATGTGCAGGCCATCGTCCAATCAGTGCTTTATGTGGCCCACACTAATGCATAAAGCTGTTAGTATAGGGAATGGGGGCGGGTACATCCCCGGTTTTCCTGCGGATGTGCGCGCTCCCCATCTGAAAAAGCTGGGTGCGGGAGCGTGCAGCAGAGATTACCAGCAGAAAGGTAAGCGGTTTGCGGGTGATCTTGGGGGATGGGGGCACCTATTCGGCCGGCTCTGGGTCCACTTTAAGGGGGACCAATAATGTTCCCCCGCTGTGTGAACCCTAATCGCCAGATCCGCTCATCACTCCAGTATGAGGCAAACATCCAGTGGAGGCACTTCGGGCCTTTCTGATTGGCCAGCGCAGGGACACGCCCACAGCTAGAGGCGGGGCCATGGATGTAGCCAGCTCCAACCAGATTGCCTTGCTGCACGGACATCAGGAAATCTGAATAGAAATAGCAGATTGGCTGAAAGGAAGAGGTGAGTTTCCGGGCGATCTGTGGGGATATGTGCAGCAGGGCATCCCAAAATTTGACGCTTTAAAGAGGAACATCACTGATAGGCTGCTCCACAGGAGTCAGTCAGCAGTTATCTGCTTATACCCAGATTTTAAAGTGGAACAAAACCCAGGATTTTGACTATCCTGGGTTTTGGTCCCTGATCGGGGATGCCCCGCTGTGTGACCCCCCAGATCTCAGAGTGCAACTCACCTCGTCCCGGTCCTACAATGCATGTGCGGCCACTTTAAGTGGACCAAAATCCATTTATGCCGACCCTGGAGTCCCTCCTCCCTCAGTCTCAGATACGAAGATTATTTTGGCCAACCTGGGGACAAACAATACGATGACGTGACTGGAGTGGAGGACCCAATTAAAAAGGACCAAAACCCATTTACAGTGAAAGCCTTCCCCCTCCTGCGGGCTTGAAATCCCGGGTGTTGTTCAGCTTTGAAAATACAAATCTGTGATACTCACCTGTAACATTGTTTTTGAGTATATCCAGTCCAGTGATGACATGGTATTCAACCCCCAGGGGGCGCTCGACTGCAAGATCAAAAAGCTGCAGCTCCTCCCGGCCTATAAAGGCAGGTGTCTCTCTATGATTCTCCAGTGGTTAAAAAGCACTAAACAAAGAGGACAGGCCGGGAGGCCAAGAAACCATGTTACTTCACATAACTTCAGCTTGTACTCTCGCTAACAAGACTTAAGGATACAAGTTCAATGAATAAAAAATGGTAATAATCATAACAGGCAAACGAGATAATGAACAACGGGCGGGGTGGGACGACCTGGACTGGATATACTCAAAAACAATTCTACAGGTGAGTATCACAGAATTATATTTTTCCCTATATCCAGTCCAGGTCATCCCAGAGTAATGACATGTGGGATATCCAAAAGCAGTGTCCATTAGGGCGGGATCCCCAGTGCGGAACAGCATGTAGTTCATTTCACTACTGCCTGAAGCACCTTTCGGCAAAAAACAGCATCAGCTGAGGCCATAACACCAACCTTGTAAAACTTGGTAAAGGTATTAACTGAAGACCAAGTGGCGGCCTTACAAACTTGTTTAACTGATGCCTGGTGCTGAAAAGCCCAAGAGGCACCAATAGCTCTGGTAGAATGAGCTGTGATCCGAAAAAGGGGGTTCCTTCCCCTTGGCAGAGTATGCTTGCACCACCACCTGTCTGATCCACTTACTGAGAGTGGACTTGGCTGGTGGCAAACCTTTCCTAGAGCCTTCTGTTAGGACAAGGAGCAAATCCGATTCCCTGAAGGATTCACCCGCAACCAAATAATACTTAATGGCTCTGATCTTTCCTTAGAATTAGTCGGTGCTGGAAACAAGGAAGGAAAGACAACTTCCTCATTAAGGTGAAAGGGAGAAACAACCTTAGGCAAAAAATCAGGTTTAAAGCGAAAAACCACCTTATCCTTATGCTGCTCAAAATAGGGAGGCTTCATACAAAGCGCGGCCAGCTCTGATACGCGACGCACTGAGGTGATCGCTACCAAAAAAGACCACTTTGAGAGTCAAAATAGGCAATGCAGCATTGGTTCGAAGGGAGGACCCTGAAGAGCAGAAAGTACCAAATTTAAGTCCCAAACCGGTATTACTGACTTACGCGGTGGACGGACATGGGTCACTCCCTGGAAAAAGGTCTTGATCAACCTATGATTGGCAATGGATCTCTGGAAGAATATGGCTAAGTTCGAGACTTGACCCTTGGGGGTGCTCAGCTGGAGACCCAAGTCTAAGCCGTGTTGTAAAAACTCCAGAATTCTAGAAATAGCAAATGTGCAGCAAGGGAGACTCTTGGACTCGCACCAAGCAATGTAGGCATGCCAAACTCTGTAGTATATCATGGAGGAAGACTTCTTCCGTGCCTGAATCATGGTATGCACAACTGTAGCCGACAGCTCCTTTCATTGAGGTTTCAATAGCCAGGCCGTCAAAGCCAGCGTTCGTAAATTGAGGTGTCGCAGCGACCCCTGTGTGAGAAGCCCTGGGTCGTCGGGCATGGCGTAGCGATCTACTGACATCTGAACTATGTCTGCAAACCAACTCCTTCTCGGCCAGCGAGGAGCCACCAGAATGGTTGGTACCCCTTCCTGGGCTATCTTGCGCAGCACTCTGCCCAGGAGTGGAAACGGAGGGAATGCATAAGAAACCTGAACTCCGTCCAGGGAATTGCCAGAGCGTCTGTGGCAAAGGCCAGAGGATCTCTTGAGAGAGACGAACCTTGGGAGCTTGTGATTGTGTCTGGACGCAAACAGCTCCACATCCGACTGACCCCAGCAGACACAGGTCTTGCTGTTGAGAGACCATTCCCCCAGGCGCAAGGCGCTCCTGCCCAGGGAGTCCGCCTCCTGGATTTCCACCCCGGGGATGTAAACCGCCGATATGCAGGGAACATTCTCCTCTGCCCAAGCCAGAATCTGGGTCACCTCCTTGAGGGCTCGCTTGCTCCGAGTCCCGCCCTGGTGATTGATGTAGGCGACAGCCATCTGATTGTTGGAGCGAACCTGGATCGCACGACCCCTTAAATGGGGAGTCAAGCGAAGAAGCACCAACCGGATCGCTCTCAGCTCCAAGAGATTTATGGGTAAGCGGTTCTCCTGCGGACCCCACTGACCCTGGATCTTCTGAGTCTGCCAAACCCCTCCCCAGCCGGTCAGACTGGCATCCGTAATAACTATCTCCCAACGGGGAGTCAGAAAGGACTTGTCAACCAACAGGTTCCTGGAGTCCAACCACCACAAGAGGGACTGCCTGGCCAGGGGGGACAGTGAAAATTCCTGTTCCAGCGACTACTGCATCCGGTCCCAGCCGGTCAACAGGTTCAATTGAAGAGGTCTCATGTGAAATTGGGCGAAGGGCACTGCCTCGAAGCATGACACCATAAGGCCCACCAATCTCATCCCCAGACAGATCGACGGCCACTGACAGGACAGCAAAGCCGCACCTGTGACTGGAGACCCAATATCTTCCACTGTGGCAGAAAGACCTTGACCTGAGTGTCTATTGCCATGCCCAGGAAGGACCTCACTGTTGAGGAAGTGATAAAAGACTTTGGGTAATTGATTACCCAGCCGAAGGCCTCCAGGGTTGACAATACCGTCCGAGTATCGCTCCCGGCCTGCTGCAAGGACTGGGCCGCAATCAGCAAGTCGTCCAGATAGGGCAGCACACGATTGCCCTAGGTTTCTCAGGATAGCCATGATGCCTGCCAGCACCTTGGTGAAGACATGGGGGGCTGAGGATATCCCGAATGGAAGTGCCACAAACTGGTAATGCTGATCCTCCAGAGCAAACCTCAGAAACTTCTGATGCCCCTGGAAAATCGGGATGTGCAGATAAGCATCCCTGATGTCCACCGTGGTCATGAAATCGCCGGGCCGAAGCAAGCTCACCACTGACCGTAAGGTTTCCATGCGGAAATGTCTGACTCTTACAAACCTGTTGAGACCCTTTTTTTTAAAGTTCTGTCCTTCTTGGGAACCGTGAATAGGTTGGAGTATAAAACCTTGACCCTGCTCCTGACGAAGAACAGGGCAAATCACACCTAACTGCAGGAGGTGTTGCATGGCCAATCTCAGGCCCTGTGCCATCAATGGGTTTTGGGATATCCGAGACCGAAGAAATTTTGTGGGAGGCCTGACTGCCAGCTCTATTTTGTAACCGGAGGACACTACCTCCTGAATCCACCGATCCGAGACGCGCCTTTCCCAGATTTGAGCAAACAACAGAAGCCGTCCCCCCACCTGGATGGGTGAGGGCGCCCCCTCATGCCTGGGGGGACTTGGCAGGGGGCTTGGACTTGGCTCCCCAGGCGGGATTGGGTCGGCCGCGGGACCTACCTCTACCCCAGGTATCTCTGTGGCCACCTGAAAAAGAAGAGCATTTTCCTCCTCGAAAGGAGCGAAAGGCAGAAGGATTCCGAAAGGACCAAGCAGGCTTCCATCTCTGAGGGAGTCTACCGTCCTTGACCAAAAGGTCCAGGCGCTCCCCAAACAGCCTGTGCCCCACAAAGGGGATACTGGTAAGTGACTTTTTGGCCGTGGCATCAGCCGACCATTGCCGCAGCCAGAGCGAGCGTCGGAGGGCAACAAGCAGGGCCGAAATCCTGGCACCAAGCCGGACCCCATCGTCCATGGCAGAGACAACAAAAACAACAAAATCCACGCAGGCTTTGAGTTCTTTATACTCCTACGCCTGCTTGCGAGCCTTAGCTCCATCCACCAGATGTCTCACATTCTTTCTGCGGCACAACAGGGCGAAGCAGGGCACCAGCAAAAGTGAATGCATGGCAGACCAGCTGATCCATGCGCTTGTCAGCCGGGTCACGTAAGGAAGCAGTATCAGGTGACGGCATAACAGTAGTGTTGGACAACCCTGACACAGGGGGATCCACTCCGGAGGGGCGAGACCATAGCTGAACCAGCTCCTCAGGGATACCGCCTATCCAGGTCCTTAGGCACCGATGGTAGCTTGTTAGGCCTTTCCCATTCCTTGAAAATCATATTAGAAAAATGGGCTTGCTCCGGAAAGACCCGCCTCTGTCTTTTGGGCCTAAACAAATCACCTTGCTTTCTCTTAGCCGCTTTGGGGGGAACAATGTGTAATGTCTCAAAGCAACTTCTCCGTATCATCGGGGAGCCACGCATCCTCGTCCGAGGAAGAACCAGACATACTGTGATCGGCAGCCGAAAAATCCACAGTGGAGCGGGAACCATCTGGCAACTCCCCTTCCTCCACAGAGCCCGGATCATCAGAGATCGTCATTATCCGAGTAAACGGGCTCGAGGTGCCGTTTCTTACTCGTGGCCTTCTTAGGGGCCGTCCGCGAGATCTGTCTCTCTAGACTGGCAACCCTATGCGCCAAGTCCGCGTGGGACCCCCTGCTGGCTCCCCCCTCGCTGGGGGCTGAGTGCAGCAGTGGAGGGTCCGGAGAAGCCGCAGGCAGCGACGGGCTAGGGGCAGGGACGCCCGCCCGGTCATGGTCCAAAATAATGCCTCTGGCGCAAGTGGTACAAACAGTGCTGAATCCGCCCAGAGGATTCCTACTGCACAAGGGGCAGAGTTTTCCCTGTCCAATTGGGGTCCCCAGCTCACTATCCCCAGAAGCCTCCATTATGGTGTTTAAAAATGATCAATTGGTAAGGTTACAAGTCACTAACGGCCCAAACCTAAAGTGATCCCTCTTAAAAAAAAAAAAAGGTGGGGGGGGGGGGGGGGGGGAGGCGGGAGGAACCACAACCCTCAACCACAGGCCCACAACCTAAAGAAAAGAGCAGGGAGAGAGCTTATCAATAATAAGCACATGGTAATTGCCATCATAAAACAGTATACACACGAGGGACTCACGACACCGACAGAGGGACAGCTCCAGGAAACGCTCACAGCCTCCGATGACGGGGTCTTCAGCAGCGACAGCAGCAGCCAGAAGCAGCAAGGCAGCACAGCTCGCAGCCCGAACACAGCCAGCCAGGCTTCCAGAGCGTTCCTCCAGGGGCGGGCGGCGCCTGTGTCAGCGCCCAACTCCGCCCCCTCCGGCGGCGCGAAAACGCGCGCCTGCCCATCTCCTCCCTGAGGGAGCCTAGTAATATGGCCGGTGGCCAGAAGAACAAGGCCTCCCAGCGCCGCGGAGCCACGCTGCATACTCAGCGCCGCGCCGGCGGCGTTTCACCCCCCCTCCCCGTCACAGACAGCGACATGGACGGAAAAGGAGGCCTGCAGGTATGGCAACCCTAGCAGACAGCAACGAGGGAGCGAGGGAGGTAAGTATACATGCTCCAGACTCATGCTGAGCCAGCGAGGAGCCACACAGTAAAAGTCAAAAGTCACAACACCAAAAATCCAATAAAGCTTGTGGGCAGGGAGGATACATTAATATAACAAGTGGTCCCCCCCCCCCCAGGCTCACCATAAGCCTGTGGCTGACTACCCTTCAGTATAGGGTCTGCGGCCCAGAGCCGAGCTCTGCCAAACGCCATAAAAGACCGCGGCGTTCACCCTACCGGCACGATCCCGTAGCAGCCAGCGGCTGGGAGGCAAGGATGGGTCAGAAGGGATCAGTGGGAATAGGGCACACAGCGGCCGATGGGCTAGGTGGCCCCGCTCTGCTGCTACAGTCTGAGAGAGTATCCAACAATCTTCTGCAGCCAAGACTGCAAGATGAACACTGGAGAATCATAGAGGGACACCTGCCTTTATAGGGGGCCGGGAGGAGCTGCTTCTTTTGATCTTGCAGTCAAGCGCCCCCTGGGGGCGGAATACCCACATGTCATCACTGGGACGACCAGGACTGGATATAGGGAAAATCGGGATGCCTCACTGTGTGAAACCCACCAGGTCGCCCCATACACTTACATTATTTCCCGGTCCAACGGCGAATGCGTGAGTCGCATCCCTGCTATCCCTATAGCAGGACACATGCCTGCACCAGCTCCAGCCATTTGTGAATGGCCGGCATGGGCACGCTCCGTTAGAGGGGAGCGCTCGGAGCCGCTGGCCTTAGACAAAGGCTTAGATGCCGTGACGTCAGTGGATCTGAGCGTGCTGATTGGACGAGCAGCCGTGCATGCGCCTTGGGACCAGGAAGAAATTAGTTTGTCCGGGCGATCTGGGGGGTTTCACACAGCGGGGCATCCCCGATAGTCAAAATCCAGGGTTTTGGTCCACTTTAACGAGGAGCAATAGAAAACAATGGCTCAGCAGCCGCAGGTCATCGCATCACGGCCGTTCCTATGAACCAGAAGAGTCATTTACATAGAAACATAGGTTTCTATGTAAATGTCATGTCAGGACATCACAGCCAATCAGAATTGGTATAAAAAGGAGCTATAGAAATCAATGGCTCAGCAGCCGCCAGTCATCGCATCACGGCCCTGTCTATGAACCACAAGAGTTATTTAGTCTGGACTGTCCCACATCATTCGCAAATCAGAATAGTGTCATGTAGTGACCTGCTCGGCGTTTCTGATCATATAAAGAGCAGATCATGGGCCCGAGGAGAAAGGAACACCACCTATTTTTTTTAAATAAATGGATGTTGTTCCGGTTTGAACCTTTATTGAACGGAATGTTCCTTTAAGGAGACAGCCCAGTCGAAATAACTCAGGTTGCCCATGGCGTGTCAAGCCATCGCAGCCAATCAGAATTGGTTTAAGGAGGAGCAATAGAAAACAATGGCTCAGCAGCCGCCGGTCATCGCATCACGGCCGTACCTATAAACCACAAGAGAAGCAGCAGAAGTGGCACGGGTAGCCGCGTGCGCAGGTGTTCCTGCTGCATTCCTTTCCCCCCACTTCTCATTTTAACTCTGGAACGGTTATGATGTTACCATGATGGTCTGGTGATCTTGTATCCTATACCATACTAATGGCAATTGTCTTTTCATATTCGCACCGAGCACTTTTTTGTGTCCCTAACTATAGACATTGGGAAGGTTATATATTTATACACTTTTTATATTGTTTTTTAATTGCCTGTTTATTTACTTGCTCACTTTGCACTGTTATGGAGGTTTGATTAACCCAGTGTTTGGGTTTAGCACTAGTCACTTTATCTGGAGGATTTGTATATTAGGGATATTGGTTGTTACTGGTTTAATAGATTCATGGTCAGTTTTGTGCCGGCACAAATAACATCATATAGACCCCCCCCCCCCCTCTTCTATTATATTTGTGGGGTTTTCCGTTCCTGAAGATATTTAATACATTTTATTTATTATAATGATCTGTCCCTGCTTGGACAGCTTTGGATACCAATAATTTCTTTGGGGGAATTTGGGGGAAAGTGCAGCTGTTTTTAATTTTGTCTTTTATTTTTGGACTTCTTACAATAAGGTTTTTGTATAGAATTTATTGCTTTGTGCTCCTTTTCTGATGTGGCAAGGTAGCCCACAATCCCTCTTGTTATCGTAGTTGGAATTTTAGTGAGCACATTGTTTTCAATTGGTGGTGCACCCCATATTGTGTGTTGTTATTTACATAGAAACACAGGTTTCTATGTAAATGTTGTGTCAAGCCATCCCAGCCAATCAGAATTGGTTTAACGAGGAGCAATAGAAAACAATGGCTCAGCAGCCGCCGGTCATCGCATCACGGTCATTGCTAGGAACCACAAGAGTTAGTTACATAGAAACATATGTTTCTATGTAAATGTTGTGTCAAGCCATTGCAGCCAAACAGAATTGGTTTAAGCCATTGCAGCCAAACAGAATTGGTTTAAGCCATTGCAGCCAATCAGAATTGGTTTAAGCCATTGCAGCCAATCAGAATTGGTTTAAGCCATTGCAGACAATCAGAATTGGTTTAAGCCATTGCAGACAATCAGAATTGGTTTAAGCCATTGCAGCCAATCAGAATTGGTTTAAGCCATTGCAGCCAATCAGAATTGGTTTAAGCCATTGCAGCCAATCAGAATTGGTTTAAGCCATTGCAGCCAATCAGAATTGGTTTAAGCCATTGCAGACAATCAGAATTGGTTTAAGCCATTGCAGACAATCAGAATTGGTTTAAGCCATTGCAGCCAATCAGAATTGGTTTAAGCCATTGCAGCCAATCAGAATTGGTTTAAGCCATTGCAGCCAATCAGAATTGGTTTAATGAGGAGCAATAAAAAATACAATTCTGTGATTACTCACCTGTAGAATTGTTTTTATTTCATTCTTCACAATTGGGTTATCCGCCACAAGGTGGCACAGCTGACTGCAAGACGAAATTTGTGGCTCCTCCCGGCCCATATAAGTGCAGCTATTTTCCCATAATCCCCAGTGTTGAAAAGCAGTAAACACAGAGACAAGCCGGGAGGCCAGAGACCATGTTACTTTACACAGCCACACTATAAACTCTCTCAATGGTAAACACCATAACAAGGCAAAGAAGGATAATAGAACAAGTGTGGGAGGAACCTACCCGAGCAGGATACCAATAAAAACAGGTGAGTAAATCACAGAATTTTATTTTTCTGGTATCCAGCACGGGTTGCTTCATCTTCAATTCTTCACTATTGGGACATCCAAAAGCAGTGTCCAAGAAGAAGGGTGGGATCCCCAGTGAGCAACAACAGGCAGTTCAAGCCACTACCACCTGAAGCACTTTGCGACCAAAAACAGCATCAGCTGAGGTCCTAACGTCAACCTTGTAAAACTTAGAGAAAGTATGACCTGAAGACCAAGTAGCTGTCCTACAAACCTGTTCAACCGAAGCCTGGTGCTGAAAAGCCCAGGAGGCACCAATAGCTCTAGTGGAATGAGCTGTAACACGGAAAGGGGGTTCCTTCCCCTTGGCAGAGTAAGCTTGCACCACCGCCTGTCTGATCCACTTACTGATAGTGGATTTGGTCGGAGGCAAGCCCTTCCGAGGTCCGGCAGGGAGAACAGAGAGTCTGACTTCCGAAATGACTCCGTGGCAACCAAATAGTACTTAAGCGCCCTGACCACCTCCAGAGAATGAAGATTCCGTTCCTTAGAATTAGAAGGGGCAGGACACAAGGAAGGCAAGACAATGTCCTCATTGAGATGAAAGGCAGAGACAACTTTGGGCAAGAATTCCGGTTTGAGACGGAACACTACCTTATCCTGATGCTGTTCAAAATAAGGAGGTTTCATATAAAGCGCTGCCAGCTCAGAGACGCGATGCACCGAGGTGATAGCTACCAAAAGACCACCTTCAGAGTCAGAATAGACAGTGTAGCATCACACAAAGGCTCAAAGGGAGGACCCTGGAGAGCAGAAAGCACCAAGTTCAAATCCCACACCGGTAACAAAGGCTTATGCGACGGACGCATATGGGTAACTCCCTGGAAAAAGTCTTGATAAGCCTATGATCGGCGAAAGATCTTTGGAAAAAAATTGCCAAGTCCGAAACCTGACCTTTGAGGGTACTCAGCTGTAAACCTGACTCTAGACCATGTTGTAAAAACTCCAAAATCCTGGAAATGGAAAAAGAGCGACAAGGAAGAGACTTAGACTCACACCAGGCAATGTAAGCGTACCAGACCCTATAGTAGATCACTGAAGAGGATTTCTTCCGAGCCTGAATCATGGTACCGACGACCGAGGCCGGCAGCCCTTTATCCATCAGGAAGGAGGATTCAGCAGCCAAGCCGTCAAAGCCAGCGTTGTAAATTGGGATGGCGCAGCTGTCCGAGTGAGGAGCCCTGGGTCGTCGGGCATGACGAAGTGATCCACCGCCATCTGGACGATGTCCGCGAACCATAATCTTCTCGGCCAACGGGGGACCACCAAAATGGTCGGTACCCCTTCCTGGGCTATCTTGCGCAGCACGCGACCCAGGAGAGGGAAAGAAGGAAAAGCGTAAAGGAGATGGCGAAGGCTAGAGGATCTGTTGACAGGGAGACAAATCTTGGAAGCTTGTGAATGTGACGGGACACAAACAGGTCCACTTCCGGCTGCCCCCAGTGGCGACACAGGGCGAGAAAGACTGTTGCTGAGAGACCATTCCCCCAGATGAGAAGACCTCCTGCTCAAGGAGTCCACCTCCTGGTTCTCCACCCCTGGTATGTAAACCGCCGAAGACAAGATCAGGGACAATTCCTTGAGGGCTCGTTTGCTCCAAGTCCTGATGATTGATGTAGGCGACCGCCATCTGATTGTCCGAGCGGACCTGTACCACACGACCCCGAAGGTGGGGAGTCAACTGGGAGAGAACCAACCTGATCGCTCTCAGCTCCAGGAGATTGATAGGCACATGGGCCTCCTGAGGACCCCACTGGCCCTGGAACTTCAGCAATTGCCAAAACCCTCCCCAACCGGTCAGACTGGCGTCCGTGGTGACAATCTCCCAGCACAGAGGTAGAAAGGACCTGCCCACTAGAAAATTTCTCGAGTCCAACCACCACGAGAGGGACTGTCTGGCCAGAAGGGACAGAACAAATTCCTTCTCCAGGGACTCCTGTGTCTGATCCCAAGCGGACAAGAGATTCCACTGAAGAGGTCTCATGTGGAACTGAGCGAAGGGTACAGCCTCGAAGCAAGACACCATGAGGCCCACCAACTGCATCCCCAGACGGATGGAGGGATGTGGGCACGACAACAAGGCCTGCGCCTGCGTCTGAAGACCCTCCACCTTCTGCTGGGGAAGGAACACCTTGACCTGAGAAGTATCCAACGTCATGCCCAGGAAGGACATCACCAATGAAGGAGTGATTGAAGACTTGGGATAATTGATCACCCAACCGAAAGCTTCGAGAGTGGACAATACCTTCCGAGTATCGCTCTCGGCCTGTTGAAAAGATTGAGCAGCAATCAGCAAGTCGTCCAGGTAAGGAAGAATGCGAATGTCCTGGCCCCTTAGGAGGGCCATGACACCCGCCAACACCTTGGTGAACACCGGATGGGCCGAAGAGATACCGAACAGCAGGGCCACAAACTGGTAGTGTTGATCCTCCAAGGCGAACCTCAGGAACTTCTGATGTCCCCAGAAGATAGAAACGTGCAGATAGGCATCCTTGATGTCCACCCTGGTCATGAAGTCGCCGGGCTGAAGGGAGCTCACCGTCGACCGTAAGGTCTCCATGCGGAAGTGTTTGAACCTGACAAATCTGTTGAGGCCCTTCAGGTCCAGGATGGGTCTCAGGGAACCATCCTTCTTGGGCACCGTGAACAGATTGGAGTAGAACCCCCGACCCAGTTCCTGAAGAGGCACAGGACAAATCACTCCAGACGATAGAAGGCGTAGGACAGCCAACCTCAGGCCCTGCGCAGTCACGGGGTTTCAGGAGACCCGGAACCGAAGAAATCTCGGGGGCGGCCAAGCTGCCAGCTCTATCTTGTAGCCGGCGGACACTACCTCATGAATCCACTGGTCCGAGACGTGTTGTCTCCAGACGTGAGCAAAGAGCAGAAGCCGATCCCCCACCCGGATGGGTGAGGGCGCCTCCTCATGCTTGAGGGGCCTTGGACTTGGACCCCTAGGAGAGGCAGAGACGCCCGCGGGACCTACCTCGTCCCCAGGAGTCCCTGCGGCCGCCAGAGGAAGAAGAGCCGCGTCCCCCTCGGAAGGGGCGAAAGGAAGAAGACCCTCGAAAGGGCTGTGATTGTTTCCGGCGCTGGGGGAGCCGGCCATCCTTGGCCAAGAGATCAAGACACTCCCCAAAGAGACAAAGTCCCGTGAAGGGAAGGCCAGTGAGAGACTTCTTGGCGGCAGCATCAGTCGACCACTGCCGCAGCCAAATAGACCGACGGAAAACAACCAGTAGGGCCAAAGCTCTACTGCCAAGCCGGACAGCATCGTCCATGGCCGAGAGCACAAATGTAATAAAATCAGTGCAAGCCAAAAGTTCCTTATACTCGGCCGTTCGCTTGCAAGATTGGGCGGCATCCACAAGGCGCTTAACCTTCTTTTATTAAGGCAATGGCGAAAATAGCCGCAGACCAGGCTGACAAGCGATCTGATCCATGCGCCAATCAGCATTATCACACAAGGTAGTAGTGTCCGGAGAAGGCATCACAGACGTATTGGAGAGCCCAAGTACGGGAGCGTCCACCTCCGGGGGACAAGACCAAAGACGGACCAACTCCTCCGAAAAGGGATACCGTCTGTCCAGCCCCTTGGGCACCGAGGGTAGCTTATTGGGCCTCTCCCATTCCTTGAGAACCATCTTGGAGAAATGACCCTGCTCCGGAAACACAAGACATCTGTCAGGACGGAAAACTTCCCCCTGCTTCTTTTTGGCCGCCTTGGGGGGGGGGGGGGGGGGGGGGGCAATGTGCAAGGTCTCGAATACGGCAGACAAAAGTCTATCCGTATCATCGGGGAGCAACATATCCTCGTCCGAGGAAGACCCAGGGTCACTGTCAAAGTCGCCCTGGTGGTCCCTGGGGGAGTCGGAATCATGGAATAACTCACCCTCCTCCATGAAGTCACGGCCGCCGAATGCCTCGTAAGCATTATCATCATCAGCAAGAGAGAATAGGCCGGTTCCAAATGCCGCTCCTTACCAGAGGACGTAGCGCCAGGTCCGAATGGAACCCCCGGCTGGCTTTCCCCTCCCTGGGGACTAAATGCAGACGCGGGGGCGTCGGCGAGGCCGCCGGCAAAATAGGGCTGGGAAGTGGGACGCTAGGCCCAACCTGTTCCGCAATAACGCTCTGGGCGCAGGGGACACAAACCGTGCTGCGACCGCTCAAAGGGGAAGTACCATACATAAGGCACAATGGAGCCCGCCCCGAGAGGCCCCCAAGGCTATCCCCAGAAGCCTCCATTATGGTGATTATAGACAAAAAACAAGAGTAAATAGATAGATATCTATCTATATGGCTATATCCACAGGTAACCGGTGCTAAGCCCGACCTGGAGTCCCCCCACAAGGTCCCCTCAAAAATGGGGTGCAGGAGATGGGGGGGGGGGGGGGGCGATGGACCGGGAGAAACCACAAGAAAAAAAGGAGGGCCCACATGAAAGATACAAAAGAAGCCAATATGAGCATCCCACAGCACATGCACCCAATCAAGCAAATGGACCTGACTCATGGACCAGGAGGAATCTCCGAAGGGTAGCCACGCCACAATGTCCAGCAGCGCCGCAGACAGGGAGCCGAAAACACTGGAAGATGGCCCCCGCAACAAACCGGAGGCAGCACGCAGGAGCACAGCAATGGCGCGAAGGAGCCGCAGCAGAGCCTCGAGGGGAGGGTCACGCTGCGGTGACGGCAGCGCGCGCAACCTCCGGGCGCCATTTTGCCTTCCCTGGCGCCCGGAGGTTGCGCGCGCTGCCGTCACCGCAAGAAGACAGAGAGGGACCTCCCTCCCCCCTGGAAGTCCACCCCCGCCACGGAGCGCACTGCTGTGCCCGCGGCGATGACAATCCGAGGAGGGGGCGCACAAAAGTGAAAAGCATCAACAGTGACAGACACACACACGCACAGAAGGCGTGTGAGAATAAAAACACAATAAAGTGGCTCCCCCCCCATATAGTCTCACCATTGGCCTAAGGCCGGCTACCCTTTGGGTACAGGGTCTGCGGCCCAGAGCATAGCTCTGCGAACACCCGACCCCAGGTGTTCCCCTGCCTTCACCTGAACCTTCAGCCAGGGCTGGGAGGCGGATGGGTCCCGGAACAGGTGGGAATAACCCTGCAGGGCCGACGGGCTCGGGATGCCCCGCTCGCCTGCGAAAATCCAGAGTGAGAAAAATCTTCTGTCTTCGCAGTCAGGACTGCAAGGAAACTCTGGAGTTTATGGGTAATTTGCTGCCTTTTATGGGCCGGGAGGAGCCACAAGTCTTCTTGCAGTCGACTGCGCCACCTGGTGGCGGATAACCCAATAGTGAAGAATCGAAGATGAAGCAACCCGTGCTGGATAGCAGAAAATATGTTTCTATGTAAATGTTGTGTCAAGTCATCCCAGCCAATCAGAATCGGTTTAACAAGGAACAATAGAAAACAATGACTCAGCAGCCGCTGGTCATCGCATCACGGCCCTTCCTATGAACCACATGAGTTATTTACAAAGAAATATGTTTCTATGTAAATGTTGTGTCAAGCCATCCCAGCCAATCAGAATTGGTTTAAGCCATCCCAGCCAATCAGAATCGGTTTAAGCCATCCCAGCCAATCAGAATTGGTTTAAGCCATCCCAGCCAATCAGAATTGGTTTAAGCCATCGCAGCCAATCAGAATTGGTTTAAGCCATCCCAGCCAATCAGAATTGGTTTAATGAGGAGCAATAAAAAAAACAATGGCTCAGCAGCCGCAAATCATTGCATCACGGCCGTTCCTATGAACCACAAGAGTTATTTAGTCTGGACAGTTCCTTTAAATGTTACCAAACCCTTCCTAAACCAGAATAGTGAGCCGCTCTGTGTTTCTGATCATATAAATAGCGGATCGTGGGCTAGCAGAGCGATCGATAGGCCCGAGCCCTCCTCTGGGACCGAGGGGAAAGGAAAACCACCCATTTTTTTTTTTTGACAAAAGGAATGTTGTTCCGGTTTAAAGCTTTTTTGAACGGAATGTTCCTTTAAGGGGACCTTTAAATTGCTTGTGCCGTGTCAAGCCATCGCAGCCAATCAGAAATGGTTTAGCGATGAGCAATAGAAAACAATGGCTCAGCAGCCGCAGGTCATCACATCACGGCCGTTCTTATGAACCACACAAGAAACATATGTTTCTATGTAAATGTTGTGTGAAGCCATCGCAGCCAATCATGATTGACCGGGCTGATAGATTCCCTCTCCCTGGGGCATCCAAAAACGGGATGCCCCGCTGTGACACCCCCCAGGTCGCCCCATACACTTACCTTGTTTCCCGTTCCAACGGCGCATGCGTGAGCCACGGCCGCATCCCCGCTATCCCTCTAGCAGGGCACGTGTCTGCGTCAGGCATTTGTGTATAGCGGCGTGGGTCCCTGTTAGAGGGAGACGGGGGATGCGGCCGCCAGTACGCTCATAGCCTCTGGCTTTAGATGACATGACGTCAGCGGCTCCGAGTGCTCTGATTGGACAAGCAGCCGTGCATGTGCCTAGCGGAGCAATCGATAGGCCTGAGCCGGCCTCTGGCTGGGGTGGTCTGTAGGGGAGGTTCCTGCTCAGTGTTTCTGATCATATAAATAGTGGATCGTGGGCAAGCGGAGCAATCAATAGGCCTGAGCCGGCCTCTGGCTGGGGCGGTTCCTGCTCAGTGTTTCTGATCATATAAATAGTGGATCGTGGGCAAGCGGAGCGATTGATAGGCCCAAGCCGGCCTCTGGCTGGGGCGGTCTGTAGGGGGGGGGGGGGGGGGGCGTGCTGCTGCGCGTGCTGTGTGGAGGAAGATTTGGTTATTGAGGGCCCCGCCCCCTGTGCCGCCTCCTCCCCGCCCACCCGCCGGGCACCTCACCTGCTCTGGAAGTAGTTTGCTAGCTCTGACGCTTCGTGGTTCAGGCTCCTCAGGTGCACGATTAAATTTCCAGAGTTGGTGAACATGGCGCCGCACGTTTTGCACTCGTATATCCTGGGCTTGCGGATAATGTGCCGGGAAACCCGCATGTGGTGTTTGTATTCCCCGAAGGAAGTGAATGTGGCGCTACAAATCTGGCACCGGAAACAGCGTTTACCTTCGTGTTTCAGCCGATGCATCTTTAGCGAGTAGGCCCGAGTGAACTTTTTCCCGCACCGATCGCACTGAAAGGGTTTTATTCCTGGAGAAAGAGAGAGAGAGAAAGAGAGAGAAGACGTCATCGTGTGCAGCGCGGGAAGACCCGAAATCAACCCCCCCACAGCACCCGCCAAGAGGAGCGGGTCACCGAAAAGTGCCCCCATCCTCCGGGGTAACACACCAAATGCCCCAACAAGCAGAGGATTCCAGTATACAGCACATCACTTATATTCCCAGCTATGCCCACCTCACCTCTACCCACCTCTCCTATACCCATCTCTACCCCCAGGAGGAGGTCAGCATCAGTCGCTGAGAGCATCACAAACACAACCAGAATTTTCTGTGGACAAATGTGAGGTGGAGACAGGACGCCACACACAGGCACCATGGAGGGATGCCCCCCTCCCCTCCCTCCCCCCAGTACTGACCAGAATGTATAAGCATGTGCTGCTTGAGGTTCTGTATCCGAGTGAAGCGCACTCCACACGTGGGACACTGGAAAGGTCGGTCGGGTCCATTGGGGCTGGGCCGCTCTGTGCTGCTTGTGGAGGGGGTCAGGTACAGCTGGTAGGGGTACTGCACGTTTTCCAGCCTGTGGGAGAAAGGCAAAAAAAGCAATTCTGTCAGTACTCACCTGTAGAATTGTTTTTGTTCTTGCATGGCACGGCCCGCTTCGGTATTAATAACAGTTGGGTTATTCCGCCACAAGGTGGCGCAGTGTACTGCAGAAAGCTGTGGCACCTCCCGGCCTCCTATAAAAGGGGGATCAACCATAGAGTTCCCCAGCGTAGACAAGCAGTGAGACAAGAAGCCGGGAGAGAATAAAAGTAAAAAATGTAAAAAAGGTAAAAAAACCCAATTAACTTGGAACAATCACCATAAAGAGGCAACCAAGAATAACGATAACAAGGGTGGGGTGAAGCAGGCCGTGCCATGCAAGAACAAAAACAATTCTACAGGTGAGTACTCACAGAATTGCTTTTTTCTTTACTGCATAGCACGGCCCGCTTCAGTATTCATAACAGTTGGGACATCCAAAAGCAGTGTCCAAAGTAGGGTGGGATCCCCAATGAGTAACAGCCGGCAGATCAAGTCACTACCGCCTGAAGCACCTTGCGGCCTGAAGCAGCATCAGCTGAGGCCTTAACATCAACCTTGTAAAACTTGGAAAAAGTATGAACAGAAGACCAAGTAGCGGCCTTACAAACTTGTTCAACAGAAGCCTGGTGCTGGAAAGCCCAAGAGGCACCAATAGCACGAGTGGAATGAGCAGTAATTCTAAAGGGAGGTTCCTTCCCCTTAGCAGAATAGGATTGAACCACCGACTGACGGATCCACTTGCTGATAGTGGATTTAGCCGGAGGCAAACCCTTCCTAGGTCCAGAAGTGAGAACAAAAAGAGCATCAGATTTCCTGAAAGGCTCAGTAGCGACCAAATAAAACTTCAGAGCCCTGACCACATCCAAAGAGTGAAGGGTCCACTCCTTGGAATTAGCAGGATTAGGAAACAAGGAAGGCAAGACAATGTCCTGATTGAGATGTAAGGCAGACACAACCTTAGGCAAGAAATCCGGATTAAGCCGAAACACCACCTTATCCTGATGCCTCTCAAAATAAGGAGGTTTGATGGAAAGCGCCGCCAGTTCAGGAACTCGCCTGACAGAAGTGATAGAAATCAGAAAGGCCACCTTAAGAGTCAGAATGGGCAAAGCAGCCCCACGTATAGGCTCAAAGGGAGGACCCTGCAGAGCAGCCAACACCAGATTCAAGTCCCAGACTGGTAGCATAGGCTTACGTGGCGGACGCACATGAGTAACACCCTGGAAAAAAGTTTTAAACCAACCGGTGATTGGCAAAGGATCTTTGGAAAAAAATTGCCAGAGCTGAAACATGGCCTTTGAGGGTACTTAGTTGAAGGCCAGAATCCAAACCATGTTGCAAAAATTCCAGAATCCTGGGAATGGAAAAAACCTGACAGGGAAAAGACTTGGACTCACACCAGGCAATGTAAGCATGCCAGACCCTGTAGTAGATAAAGGACGAGGACTTCTTCCTAGCCTGAATCATGGTATCCACAACAGAGGCAGGCAACCCCTTCTCTGTCAAGATGGAGGTTTCAGCAGCCAAGCCGTTAAAGCCAGCGTTTGTAAATTGGGGTGGTGTAGCTGTCCCTGATTCAGAAGATCTGGATCCTTGGGAAAGACGTACTGGTCTATTCCCAACTGTACGAGGTCTGCGAACCACACCCTTCTTGGCCAACAGGGGGCCACCAGGATGGCTGACACCCACTCCTGGGCAATCTTGCGCATGATCCTGCCCAGTACAGGGAACGGAGGGAACACATAGAAGAGCCGAAACTCCGTCCAAAGCATTGCCAGTGCATCCGTGGCGAAGGCCAGAGGATCCTGAGACAGGGAGATAAACTTGGGAAGTTTGTGATTGTGACGGGACGCAAACAGGTCCACATCCGGCTGACCCCAGCGGTGACACAGGGAGAGAAACACCTGGTAGCTGAGGGACCATTCCCCCAGACGAGACGTCCCCCTGCTCAGGGAGTCCGCCACCTGGTTCTCCGCCCCCGGAATGTATACCGCTGAGATGCAGGAGACATTCTGTTCACCCAAAACAGTATCAGAGACACTTCCTTGAAGGCTCGCTTGCTCCGAGTCCCTCCCTGATGGTTGATGTAGGAAACCGCCGTCTGGTTGTCTGAGCGAATCTGAACAGCCCGACCCCGAAGGTGTGAGGTCAGCTGGGACAGAACCAACCTGATCGCCCTCAGTTCCAGGACATTGATGGGAGCATGGGCCTCCTGGGGGCCCCAACGACCCTGGAACTGTAGGGACTTCCAAACCCCCCCCCCAGCCCGTCAGACTGGCATCCGTGGTGACAGTCTCCCAGCACGGAGGCAGAAAGGTCCTGGCCACTAGAAGATTCCTCGAGTCTAGCCACCACGAAAGGGATTGCCTGGCCAAGGAAGACAGAGCAAATTCCTGATCCAGGGACACAGGGTCCCGATCCCAAACTGACAAGAGGTGCAACTGAAGAGGTCTCATGTGAAACAGAGCAAAGGGGACCGCCTCGAAGCAGGACACCATCAGGCCCACCAACTGCATCCCCAGATGAATTGAGGGATGAGGACAGAAGAGCAGAGCCCGTGCCTGCTTCTGAAGGCCCTCCACCTTCTGCTGAGAAAGGAACACCTTGACCTGAGAAGCATCCAGAGTCATGCCCAGAAAGGACCTCACCAAGGACGGGGACAGTGAAGACTTGGGAAAATTGATCACCCAGCCGAAGGACTCCAGAGTGGAGATCACCACCTGGGTGTCCCGTTCGGCCTGACGGAAGGACTGAGCCACAATGAGGATGTCGTCCAGGTAAGGAAGGATGCGAATGCCCCGGGTTCGCAGCAGAGCCATCACCCCCGCCAGCACCTTGGTGAACACCCGAGGCGCCGAGGTGATACCGAATGGTAAGGCCACAAACAGGTAATGCTGATTCTCCAGCACAAACCTCAGAAATCTCTGATGACCTGGGAAGATTGGTACATGAAGATAAGCATCCTTAATGTCCACGGTGGCCATGAAGTCGCCCAGATGAAGGGTACCGACAGCAGAGCGTAGCGTCTCCATGCGAAAATGTTTGAATCTGACAAACTTGTTGAGACCCTTCAAGTCCAGGATGGGCCTCATAGAGCCGTCCTTTTTGGGGACCGTGAAGAGCCGACAGGGGGTTAAAGACATCCGGGATCTGATGAATCTTGGGGGCGGTCAAGCTGCAATCTTGTAACCTGAGGACACCACCTCCTGAATCCACCGGTCTGAAACGTGGAGCCTCCAGACGTGAGCAAAGAGACGAAGCTGTCCCCCCACCCGGATGCGTGAGGGGCCTTGGGAGGAGGTTTGGGTTTGGAACCCCAGGAGAGACTGGGACGTCCACGGGATCTGCCATGTCCCCAAGACTCTCGGCAGCTACCTGAGAAGAGGGAGCCACGACCTCCTCTGGAAGAACGAAAGGAGGGAAGGGAGACGGAGGACCCCCGAAAAGGTCGGGGCTGCCTCCTACGCTGAGGCAGCCTGCCATCCTTGGCCAAAACATCAAGACGCTCACCAAAGAGCCGCAGCCCCGCAAAGGGGAGCCCAGTGAGAGCCTTCTTAGCAGCAGCGTCAGCTGCCCACTGACGTAACCAAACAGAGCGGCTCATAGGCCCTATATTCCTCCCTCCTCCTACCAGCCATAGCGCCATCAGTGAGACGCTTGAGCTTTTTCTTAAGGGCAATAGCTGTAATGGCAGCAGCACAGGCCGGGCACAGTCCAGCCCCCACACAAGTAAAAGCATGGCAGGCCAGCTGATCCATGCGCCGGTCCTCGCTGTCCTTCAGAGTGGTAGTGTCAGGAGAAGGCATGACCGAAGTATTAGACAGGCCTAGCACGGGAGCGTCCACCTCAGGGGGACAGGACCAACGCTTTACTATATCAGCAGGAAAGGGATACCTCTTATCCAATCCCTTGGGCACAGCGGCCATTCAATTAGGACGTTCCCACTCCCTAAGCACCATAGTGGTGAAATGTCCCTGCTCAGGGAACTACAGATGCTGTTTACCAGGACGAAAAAGCTCACCCTGCTTTCTCTTAGCCACCTCAGGGGGAGCAATGTGCAAGATTTCAAAAATTTGTGACAGCAGATTGTCAGTGTCCTCAGGATACCATGATTCCTCCCCGGACGCAGACCCAGGGGCACTAATGCAACCCTCCTGCTGGTCCCCAGAGGAGTCAGAGTCCTGGAACAGTTCCCCTTCCTCTAGGGAATAACGTCCCCCCAGTGGCATCAAATTCCTCATACTCCTCAGTGGAGCGGGAGGGTGTGGAAGTCAGGTGCTGCTTCTTGCCCGAGGCCTTCCTAGGAATAGGCCCGGCGAGCTGCTTCTCAATGTTGGCCACACAAAGTGCCAGATCAGACTGTGACCCCCTGCTAGCATCCCCCTCACTGGGAGCTAATTGCAGCAGTGGGGGGGTAGGTGATGGCGAAGGGGGCGCAGAACTGGGAAGCGATGCAGGCAAACCAAGCTGGAGCGCAAGGACACTTTGAGCGCACGGCACGCACACCCTGACACTGTCACTCACAGGGGATACCCCACACATGGCACACAGCCGGGATTGCCCCGAAGGACCCCCGAGCACGCTATCTCCAGAAGCCTCCATATGGTGATTAACACAGGTGCAATAGGCCAGCACAGGATAATGGCTAATAAAAGCCACCCGGGATGCCCCCCCCAAGGGATGCCCCCAGATAAGCAAAAATGGGTGGGGGGATGAGGGGGAGGAAGGAGTGGAGCCAGGAGAAACCACAACCCACTGGTATCCCGCCTGAAAGACATAAGTAAAAACGACACATGAGCATCCCGCAGCACATGCCCCACAAGACCAAAAAGAAAAAAAAACCCCAAGGGGGACTCATGGACCAAAGACACCGCAGGGTCACCAAGGCACAGACCGCCGGATGAAGCGACACACTGAAGGAAACAGCGCTGCAGCCCAGAAGGGAGAAATCCAGACGCGCAGCTAATCCAAAATGGTGCCGGCAAAGGTACCACAAGGCGTGGCCCCGCCCCCTCCGAAGAGCGCGAAAACGGCGCCCACGTGACCCCGTCGGCACCATGACAAAGCAAAAACGCCACAGGTTATAGCGCCCACAGCCGCGGAGCGCAGTACAAAGCGGCACGGCGGGCTAAAAACACCACGACACCCACTCGCCGCTACCTCCCGCCCCCCCCCCCAACAAAGTCAGAGGGGGGGAGGGGGGGGGTAGAGAGAGACGAGAAGGCAGCGGCGAGTATCCAGGCCAGGAGGGGGGGACCCCTGAAGGAAAAGAAGGGGACACAGTCCCCAAAACACTCACCCCCTCAGAAGCCAGGACAGGAACTCGGCATCCCTAGCAGGCTCACCATAAAGCCTATGGCCGGCTCCCCTTTGTGGTACAGGGTCTGCGGCTTGGAGCAGCGCTTCCCGATCACCTGACCCTAGTGCTCCTCTACCTTCACCCGATTCGTCAGCCGAGGCTGGGAGGCACAGAGGGTCCAGAAACGGATGGAAATAGCCATGCAGGGCCGCAGGCTTGGTCCCCCCGATCACCTGACCCTAGTGCTCCTCTACCCTCACCCGATCAGACAGCCGAGGCTGGGAGGCACAGAGGGTCCGGAAACGGGTGGAAATAGACTTGCAGGGCCGCAGGCTTGGTTGCCCCGCTCACCTGTGCAAGAGAGAGAGTCATCTGCTAACTTCGCAGTGTCACTGCAGAGAGAACACTGGGAACTCTATGGTTGATCCCCCTTTTATAGGGGGCCGGGAGATGCCACAGCTTTCTGCAGTACCACTGCGCCACCTTGTGGCGGAATAACCCAACTGTTATGAATACCGAAGCGGGCCGTGCCATGCAATAAAGAAAAGAAAAGCGTTAGGACCTATGCAGATGACAGGCAAAGCCTCGTCTCTGCAGTGATGAGTCAAAGCAACTGGAGTGTCTCTCATACAAAAGCTTGAAGCATTTACTTTAAAGCAGAGGTTTCCCAAAAGGAAAAGTCTAATTCTGTGGAGACTCAGACTCCAGGGCCGGTAACTAGCAGACTCCCTTATATAACCTCTGGCCATATGCCAACGATCGTCCTCCGCCAGCCCTGGTTTCTGTGCTTCTGGTTCCTGCTGGGTGTTCCTCCTGTCTGGGCAATCATGATTTGGGATGCCCCGCTATATTTACCACCGGAATAACCCTAAAACTCACCTTTCTTTCGTTACCGCAGTGCACGTTTGGGCAGCTCAGCCAATCAGCGGCTCACATTCCTCCACTGATTGGCAAAGGGGCCCCTTCTCCAACCAGTCATGTTTTTCCGCTACATGGAACGGATGGAGGTTGACGTGTCAGGAGAACAGACCCCCTTGTGGCCATTGCTGGGGGGACACAAGCTGGTGGTGTCGGTGTTATTGTCGGGAGAAGGTTTTTTTTTTTAGGGGTCGCTCATCTATGTTGAAGCTGTTCTCAACTGATTTAAGTAGAACTCCATCCTTACCGATCACCCATATATAATTTCCCTGGATGGGATCCGCCAGCATCATGTCACATGATTATAAATGGCCGACATTGGCTGGAAGAGCCTGACCTAGTAACTCACCTGAGCCCCTCATTCCCCAGACTGGAACCCATTGAGCCTCTGTAGGATCGATTTGTTGTGTCTGACGCTCCGGCAGCTGCAGTTGGCATGTGACCACCCAACAGCAACCTTATTGGGTCACTTCCAGCCCCTCCAGCTGCTGAGCATATTTTATAAAGCGCCATCATAGTTCGTGGCGCTGAAATGACCTGATCTCCATAGATCGGTGGTGACCCGACAGGGGGCGAGTCTCTAGCTGCCTGGGGTATGTGGTAACCTAGGTCTATCTCTCTGGGGTATGTGGTGACCCAGCAGGAGGTGAGTCTTTATCTCCCCAGGGTATGTGGTGACTGGCCAAGCGGCTATTCCAAGGCTTTGGCTGTAATGGCGACCAGTCACATGACACAGCGCGATCTAGGCCTGATCCCAATTACATTATATATCATCGTTCAGGTGATCATACGGGAATAAAGGGTTACAGGCGATTTACCCGGCACCACCCACCTACCTGTCATCGTCGTCTGCATGGACGTTGGTGCTCGCCGCTCCCTGCAGAGGCTGGAGCCCTTCCCCGACAACCTCATCAATGGAGCCTGAAACACAAGAGCACGGCGTCATGACCGGGCCGTCTCCACAGACCGAAAAGAGAACCTGTCACTGGATGGTTTTCCAGTATGAGGACATGGCCGACACAAACCCGCAAACATCTCATCCCCAAATCCTAAAGAGGAACACCACCCAAAGAAATGACTTTCTTGGATGTTGTGCATCCTAAATCTGAAAGCCCCCTCCAGGGAACACTGCCACCAAAGAGTCTTGTTGGGGGGCATAATTCTCCTTTAAAGGATTGATTGGCTGTGTATACACCTCATGGATCACCCAAAAACTCACCTCCTCCTGGTTCCAGCGATGGTGCTTATGGCCTTTGTAAGGCTAACAAGGCCCCATCCTCGTTAGCCTAAGCCCATACATAGGCCATAAGCACCATTGTGGGTGGCAGACTTAAACCGGACCAACACCCGTTATTACTTTAACAAGTTTTGGTCCCACTCACTGCAGATAGTAAGAATTTCGGGGGGGCATCCAGAACACTGGAGCCCCCTCGCACCTAACTGAACAGATCACACAGAATATTCACCTTAATTACGAGCCAGTGCCGGCAAAGGAGGCCCGTTGATGGCCGCCGGGCGGTCATGTGGGTAGGTCCTGCGGGCGGCACAGAAGACATGACTACGGCCCATGCGGCCAATCACGGGGTCCTTTCCCGGCGCTGGCTCATAATTAAGGCGAGTATTCTGCGCAATCTATTCAGTTAGGTGCGATGGGACTCCAGCATTGTGGATGCCCCCCCCCCCCCCCCAGCTTCTTGCTATATGCAGAGTGGGACCCACACCCTGTAAAGTAAAAACGGGTGTTGGTCCGGTTAGTCTGCCACCCACGATGGTGCTTATGGCCTTTGTATGGGCTTAGGCTAATGGAGGGTGGGGCATTTCCGTCATTACCGCCTGAAGCACCTTTCGGCCAAAAACAGCATCAGCTGAGGCCCTAACATCCACCTTGTAAAACTTTGTAAAAGTATGAACTGAAGACCAAGTGGTGGCCTTAAAAACCTGTTCAACTGATGCCTGGTGCTGAAAAGCCCAAGAGGCACCAATAGCTCTGGTAGAATGAGCTGTGATCCGAAAATACAGTTTTGTGATTACTCACCTTTAAACGGATATTATAAGTGTGACATACACTCCGCTTCAATACTTCTTGACAGTTGGGTTATTCTCCAGTAGAGGGCGAACTTCTGCAGAGATGAATGCAAAAAAAGAAGCCCCTCCCGGTCCATAACTACCTGGCACCTCCCACCAATTCCCCAGTGTAAGGTAGCAGTAAAAGGAACAGGAAGAACCAAATATAACAATACTAACAAAAAACAATGGTTCACCATATAAAGGATCCAGAATACCAAACAGGGTGGGTGAAGCGGAGTGTATGTCACACTTATAATATCCGTTTTACAGGTGAGTAATCACAAAACGGTATTATTCCAAGTGTGACATACACTCCGCTTCAATAAGTCTTGACAGTTGGGACATCCAATAGCAGTGTCCGTCATGGGTGGGAACCATAAACAGTAAAGAATGCACCAACTTAAACCACTGCAGCTTGCAGAACTTTGCAGCCAAACACAGCATCCGCTGAGGCCCGCACATCAACCTTGGAAAACTTGGAAAAAGTGTGAACGGAGGACCAAGTAGCGGCCTTACAAACCTGCTCAACAGAAGCCTGGTGCTGGAAGGCCCAGGACGCACCAACAGCATGAGTAGAATGCGCAGTGACCCTAAAAGGGGGAGTCCTCCCCTTAGCAGAATAGGCCCCAACAATGGCCTGACAAATCCATTTGCTAATCGTAGACTTAGCAGGTGCCAAACCTTTCCTGGGCCCGCAGGGCACCACGAAAAGAGCAGCCGTCTTGCGGAAGGAAGAAGTAGTCACCAAATAGTACTTCACACAGCGAACAACATCCAAATTGTGCAGAACCCTCTCCTTGTCATTGTTAGGCTTAGGACACAAGGAAGGGAGAACAATATCCTGATTGAGGTGGAAAGCAGACACCACCTTAGGAAGGAAATCCGGTTTAAAACAAAAAAACACCTTATCCTGGTGTCTCTCAAAGTAAGGGGCCTGAATCGACAGAGCCGCCAACTCAGAGACACGCCGAACCGAGGTAATCGCCACCAAGAAGGCAACCTTTTGAGTGAGTACCGAAAGAGCAATATCATGTAGCGGCTCAAAAGGCGGACCCTGCAGAGCCGAAAGAACCAAATTCAAATCCCAAACAGGAACTACAGCTTTTCGAGGGGGCCGCACATGCGCCACCCCTTGGAAAAAAGTCTTAACCAGCGGGTGTAAAGCAAAAGAACCTCTGGAGGAAAACAGACAGAGCAGAAACCTGTCCTTTCAAAGTACTAAGCTGGAACCCCAGGTCCAGATTATGCTGAAGAAACTCCAAAATCCTGGGTACAGAAAAAACCCTGCAAGGCAAGGCCCTAGCCTCACACCAATCAATATAGGACCTCCAAGTCCTATAGTAAATGCCAGAAGAGGACCGCTTCCTAGCCCTAATCAGGGTCTGAACGACCGCCTCAGACAAACCTTCCTCTTTCAAAATGAAGGTTATAACAGCCAAGCCGTCAAAGCCAGCGTTTGTAAATGGGGTAAAGTAGATGACCCTGGGATAGCAGGTCTGGTATCAAGGGAAGCCGGCACTGGTCTACGGCCATCCTTACAACGTCTGCATACCAAACCCTTCTTGGCCACCTTGGAGCTAGAATCGCTGGTGCCCCTTATAGAACCAGTTTGCGAACCACCCTGCCCAGCATGGAGACAGGTGGAAACAGGTACAGAAAACCCAGGTCCTTCCACGCCAGAGACAAGGCATCCACTGCCAAGGCCAGGGGATGCTGAGAAAGAGACACAAAGGCCGGAAGTTTGTGATTGTGCCTCGAGGCAAAGAGATCCACCTCCGGAGTCCCCCACTTGCGGCAAAGATCCAGAAAGACCTCGGGTTTGAGAGACCACTCTCCGTGGCGAGAGGACCCCCTGCACAGGGAGTCCGCCTCCGTATTCTCCACCCCCTGAATGTAGACTGCCGAAAGGCAAGGAACATTGCTCTCTGACCATCGCAGGATCAGAGAGACTTCCCTGAGGGCACTCCTGCTGCGAGTCCCTCCTTGGTGATTGATGTAGGCCACTGCCGTTCGGTTGTCCGAACGCACCTGAACCGGAAGACCCCGTAACTGTGGGGTTAACCGAGCCAGAACCAGGCGAATGGCTCGGAGCTCCAATACAATGATGGGGGTGAGAGCCTCCTGGGGACCCCACACCCCGCTGAACTGATGACTCTTCCAATAACCTCCCCAGCCCGACAGGCTGGCATCCGTGGTAACCGTCTCCCAACAAGGGACCAGAAAGGATCTGCCCTTCACCAGATTGTCCAGCCACCACCGAAAGGACTGCCGAACCCTGGGAGACATCCTGAAAGGTTGATCCAATGACTGCGGACACCTGTCCCAATAGATCAATAGGAGAAGTTGAAGAGATCTCATGTGAAATTGTGCAAACGGCACCGCCTCGAAGGAGGATACCATCAAGCCCACCAGTTTCATCCCCTGTCGGATAGAGGGACAAGGGCTGGCCAGAAGAAGAAGGATCAGGTCCTGAATCCCCTGCACCTTGGTCTGGGGCAGAAACACTCTGGCCCGACTGGTATCCAGATTCATGCCCAGAAATGAATTCACTCGAGACGGGGAGAAAGAAGACTTGGTGCGGTTGATCACCCACCCACCCGAATCTCTCCAGTGTCGACACCACCCGGAGGGTGTCCAGTTCTGCCTGCTGAAGGGAAGAAGCAGAAATCAACAGATCGTCCAGATAAGGCACAATGCGAATGCCCCGAGATCTGAGCAGAGCCATTACGCCCGCCAAAACCTTGGTGAAGACCCTCGGTGCCGAGGTCAGACCGAAGGAAAGAGCTACGAATTGATAAAGTTGATCCCCCACCGCAAACCGGAGGAATCTCTGATGTGCCTGAAAAATCGGAACATGCAGATACGCATCCTTGATGTCTATGGATGTCATAAAATCCCCTTGGTGAAGGGAATTGATAGCCGAGCGCAGAGTCTCCATGCAGAACTTTTGGCTCTGATAAACCTGTTGAGAACATTGAGGTCTAGAATGGGTCTCACCGAACCCTCCTTTTTGGGGACCGTGAAAAGGTTGGAGTAGTAACCCTTGCCTCTTTCCAACGGAGGCACCGGGCATATAACCCCCATATCCAGAAGGCTTTTCACTGTCAACAGGAGCCCCTGCGCAGCCTGAGGGTCCGAGGGCACCCGAGACCTTAAGAATCTTGGGGGCGGCCAGTACTCGAACTCCAGCTTGTACCCGGAGGAGACCACTTCCAAGATTCAATTGTCCTCCCGGGCCCAGACCCGGAAGAAGAGTCGCAGCCGCCCCCCCACCCTTACGGGTGAGGGTGCCCCTTCATTGCTGAGCCCGTTTAACGGCAGGCTTGGGCTTGGAACCCCAGGCAGCCACGGGACGTGCCCGACCTCTGCCTTTGTTCCAGGACGAGCCCCTGATCCCCGAGAAGGCCAGACCCCTCAATTGTCCTGGCCATCCTTAAGGGAAGAGGCGTCAGGGATGTTCAGTACAGAAGAGTTGGTCAACCCTAACACAGGCTCGACCTCGGGAGGAGAAGACCAGCGCTTGGCCGCCTTCACCGGAAAGGGATACTTCTTATCCCATCCCTGAGACACACCCGGGAGCCGACAGGGCCTCTCCCATTCCCTAAGTATCAGCGCATCAAAGTGACCCTGGGTAGGGAATTCCAGACGGGGCTTGTAGGCACCAAAAAATTCCCCCTTCTTAAGAGGGGGCGCCTCAGGTGGATCAATATCCAACACCTCCAATAAATGTGACAAAACAGTGGCCGTATCAACGGCATCCCCCAGTGCCCGCCCGGCATTGGAATTCCCAGGCTGACCTGATACAATTCCCCCTCCTCAACCGGGGAATAATCAGACAATTCAGCGGATTCATCGTCAGTGTCCAACAAGGGCTGGGCTGACGACAACTGTCTCTTTTTAGCCTGGGGCTTCTTGTCCACCGTGCTAGCAATCATTTTCTCTATGCTGGCCATCTTAGCCCAAACATGAGAAAGCGACTCCCCCACTGGTACCAATGTCACTTGGGGTACGGATCAGGTGGGGAGGGGAAGGCGATGAAGCGGGAGGAGCCGACCCAGAAGGCTGGGTACCAGACTGCCGCGTTATGGCCTTTTGTGCGCATGGTATACAGATCAGCACATTCTCCCCCGTAAGGGATACCCCACACCCCACACATGGCCCGGATTGTCCCAGAGGGAGCCCGAGCCCAGTATCCTGCGGAGCCTCCATATGGTGAATTTTTGTGGTCAGTCGCAAGACCGTAGGGAATTACGCATAAGCAACCCAGGATGGCCCTTAAAAGTCCCGGTGGGAGGATTTTAGGGGTGGACAATATTTATAGCTAGAGACCCCAGGACCAGGAGAAACCCCTTAAAATGCACTTATACGGGGACACCTGTAACACACAAAAAGGGTCACATAAGAGCAGAGCACAGTAAGGGATGCCCTAGCATAGATACTACAGTTACACAGCCGAAATATTCATATACAGGTATAAGACTGCGTATATATAGATATATCGGCAAGCAGCCATACAGAGCAATTAAAAGGGTATATAGGCACACACACAAATATAATATATATATATATATATATCCCACTGACCCTGGATCTTCTGCGTCTGTCAAACGCCTTGCCAGCCTGTCAGACTGGCATCCGTGGTAACTATCTCCCAATGGGGAGTCAGAAAGGACTTGCCCACCAGCAGGTTCCGGGAGTCCAACCACCACAAGAGGGACTGCCTGGCCAGGGGGGACAGCAAAAATTCCTGTTCCAGAGACTCCTGCATCCGATTCCAGCCAGTCAGCAGATTCAATTGAAGAGGTCTCATGTGAAATTGGGCGAAGGGCACTGCCTCGAAGCAGGACACCATTAGGCCCACCAATCTCATACCCAAATTGATGGCCGCTGACAAGACAGCAAGGCCTGCACCTGCGTCTGGAGACCCAAAACCTTCTGCTGTGGCAGAAAAACCTTGACCTGAGTGGTGTCTATCGACATTCCCAGGAAGGATCTCACTGTTGAGGGAGTGATAAACGACTTGGGGTAATTGACTACCCAGCCGAAGGCTTCCAGGGTTGACAATACCGTCCGAGTATCACTCTCGGCCTGCTGAAGAAACAGGGCCGCAATCAGCCAGTCGTCCAGATAGGGCAGCACACGAATGCCCTGGTTCCACAGGATAGCCATGATGCCTGCCAGCACCTTGGTGAAGACACGGGGGGTTGAGACCCTTCAGGACCAGGATTGGTCTTAAAGTGGACCAACACCCACGGGTGATCGGCCCAGGAATCTATAAGATTCCCGGGCCGATCACCTCCCTCCCCGCGGGATGTCCCGCGGGGTGAAAACCCCCCAAACTCCTTACCTTATCTTCGGAGACGGCCGGCCGCCGCCGCCTCCCTCGCGCCCCTCTAGACGTGCGCGCGCCCGCGCCAGCCGTCTGTGAATGGCCACGCGCACGTCAAGAGGGACGCGCGGGAGGCGGCAGCGGAGGAGCCGCTTGTCCGCGGCTTGTCCGTCGGCGCGGGGAGAGGTGAGTTCGGGGGGTTCGGGGGAGTTTCACACAGCGGGGCACCCCGATCGGGGGTGCCCCACCGAAGTGGACCAAGACCCAGGATAGTCAAAATCCTGGGTGTTGGTCCACTTTAACGCTCCGTCCTTCTTGGGAGCCGTGAACAGGTTGGAGTAGAAATCACACCTAGCCGCAGAAGGTGTTGCACGGCCATTCTCAAACCCTGTGCTTTTAGTGGGTTTCGGGATATCCGTGAACGGAGGAACTTTGTGGGCGGTCAGACTGCCAGCTCTATCTTGTAACCAGAGGATACTACCTCCGGAATCCACCGATCCGAGACGTGCCGCCTCCAGATCTGAGCAAACAGCAGAAGCAGTCCCCCCACCCGGATGGGTGAGGGCGTCCCCTCATGCCTGAGGGGACTTGGCAGGGGGCTTGGATTTGGCTCCCCAGGAGGGATTGGGTCGGCCGCGGGACCTACCTCTACCCCAGGTATCTCTGCGGCCACCTGGAAATGAAGAGCCTCTTCCTCCTCGAAAGGAACGATAGGCAGAGGGAATCCAAGCAGGCCTTAAGTTCTTTATACTCCTCCGCCCGCTTGCTAGACTTAGCTCTATCCACAAGGTGTCTCACCTTCTTTCTGATGGCTAGAGAGACAATCGCCGTGGCACACACCCGGGCGAAAGAGGGCACCAGCAAAGGTGAACGCATGGCAGACCAGCTGATCCATGCGCTTGTCAGCCGGGTCACGTAAGGAAGCAGTATCAGGTGAAGGCATAACAGTAGTGTGGGACAACCCCGACACAGGGGAATCCACTTCAGGAGGGCGGGACCATAGCCGAACCAGCTCATCAGGGAAGGGATACTGCCTGTCCAGGCCCTTAGGCACCGACAGTAACTTGTTAGGCCTCTTCCATTCCTTGAAAATCATGTTAGAAAAATGGGCCTGCTCCGGAAAGACTCGCCTTTGTCTTTCGGGCCGAAACAAATCACCCTGCTTCCTTTTAGCCGCTCTGGGAGGGACAATGTGTAGTGTCTCAAACACTGAGGCAAGCATTTTCTCTGTATCATCCGGGAGCCACGCATCCTCGTCCGAGGAAAAAAACAGACATACTGTCATCGCCAGCAGAATAATCCACAGTGGAGCGTGAACCATCTGGCAACTCACCTTCCTCCACAGAGCCCAGATCATCAAAAAGATCGTCATTATCCGAGTAAACGGGCTAGAGGTGCCGTTTCTTACTTGTGGCCTTCTTGGGAGCAGTCCGCAAGATCTGTCTCTCGAGATTGGCCAGCCTATGCGCCAAGTACGCATGAGACCCCCTGCTGGCTCCCCCCTCACTGGGGGCTGAGTGCAGCAGCGGAGGATCCGGAGAGGCCGCAGGCAGCGCAGGGCTAGGGGCAGGGACACCCGCCCGGTCATGGTCCAAAATAATGCCTCTGGCGCAAGTGGTACAAACCGTGCCGAATCCGCCCAGGGGATTCCTACTGCACAAGGGGCAGAGCTTTTCCTGCCCAAATGGGGTCCCCAGCTCACTATCCCCTGATGCCTCCATTATGGTGAGTGATAAAAAAGGTCAAACCAGTAAGGTTGCAAGACACTAATGGCCCAAATGCCCATAAGTGATCCCTCTTAATAAAAAGGGGGACTGGGAGGAACCACAAAAAAACGTGCCCCCCCCCCCCCCCCCCAGGCTCACCATAAGCCTGTGGCCGGCTACCCTTTAGCATAGGGTCTGCGGCCCAGAGCCAAGCTCTGCTGAACGCCCAGACCCCGGCGTTCACCCTACCGTCACGATCCCATAGCAGCCAAAAGGCTGGGAGGCAGGAGTGGGTCAGAAGGGATCCGTGGAAATAGGCCAGCAGCGGCCGACGGGCTAGGAGGCCCCGCTCTGCTGCCATTAACTGAGAGAGTGTCAAAACGATCTTCTGCAGCCAAGACTACAAGACGAACAACTGGAGAAGATAGAGGGACACCTGCCTTTATAGGTGGCCGGGAGGAGCTGCAGCTTTTGATCTTGCAGTCAAGCGCCCCCTGGAGACGGAATACCCACATGTCATCACTGGGACGACCTGGACTGGATATAGGGAAAAAAAAATCAGTGTTTCAGGACGATTTGAAAAAGGAAATGATCCATTTTAAGTTCTACACCCTAAGAGGGGAAAATCGACAGGCGCTATGGCCAAATGTATTTCACAAATTCGATGGGTTTTGGTCCGCTTTAAGCTCCAGTAGTAACCAGCTATGGTGTGCTGTAACCAGTTTTAAAAAGGTCTCTGTATCAGCAGAGATGGTTACGATCGGTTCTTGCATGGGGTATAGCTAGGAGCAGAGGGGGCACTTGCCCTGGGTGCAGCAGGGCAGGGGGGTGCCAAAGAGGGGTGAGAATACATATTGAATCTTTGCCTCTGGTGCCAGAAAGCCCAGCTACTCCTCTGGGTTCTTGAGTAAACCCCATTTCCTCTGAAAGCAAGGGTTAGGCAGCCCGGATCTGAATGGTGCCCAACTACATTGTGGCACCGACGGAGGCTGAAGTCCGCCTTGGGTACGTAACTGGCCCCAAGATCCATCTCCCTCACTTGAGGGCCCCAAGCCAGTACCACCCTTGACGCCAAGGAGGGACCAGTATGGCACCAAGAAGACCTATACTCGCCTCCTGTGGCCAAAACTGTGATAGAGAGAACTTGAGAATCACAAGTATTCCCATAGGATACGGCATCAACTACTGAGGGCAAAATCCCCGATGTAGGTCTTGAGTTGGGTCTCCGATGCCCTGCGTTATATTGTGTTGTGTGTCGCCCTGCGTCACAGAGCTCTAGAGTCAAGGGAGGTGCCCGCTGTTTGTTCTGACACAAGGGGCGACTCGGCTTCAGACCCTGAATATATCTTTTGGGTGCCCCCGAGTGTAAGCGCTGGAGCAACACCACACTCTTTTTTTTTTTTTTTGTGTGCTGATCAGGGATATAAAGCGGCCCTACTAGCCAAACAGCTCAGCATCACGAGCCAGCTGTGGAATACTGCAATGTGTCAAACCACCACTAGAGGTTCCCTATCCCCGGCACTGCCCTGACATAGGCTTAGCTTTAAATCAGCAGCCTATGAGTCACAGCTGGGATGGAGGAAGGGGCAGGGCTTTTAACCTCTGTTTCAGTTTGTGTTTCTTCCCAGGGGGTGGAGTCTCTCTCTCGGTCTGGTCATGCTGAAAGATGATTCGGAAAAAAATTGATGTCTGGCCCTTCCTGAGTCCTGTAGAATAACTGGGGAGGAACAGGAAGTGGGAAGGTAATATCCTTCCTGGGGAGGGGCTCACGGGTGGGGGTTTCAGCTTTGCATAATGTCCAGCTCCTCCTGGCTCCAGGAAGATATTACCCCGAGTGTAAAGAATCAGATCTATGTGAAGCTAATAGTAACTGTTAATGTTGTTTTCTTCTAAATAAGCATCTCATCCTTTTTTGAAGCTGTCAGCGGTTGATGCTGTAACAAGCTTCTGTGGGAGGCTATTCCACAGATTTATAGTTCCTATGGTAAAGAATGATTGTCGCCGCCGGAGACTGAATTTCTTTTTTTCCAGCTGGAGGGAGTGCGTCCCCTTGTCTTTAGAGAGGATTTTACCTGAAATAGTGTTTCCCCGTATTTTTTGTATGGGCCATTTATAGCTTTATCTATGTTACTAATGTCCCCCCTCAGTCGTCTCCTCTCCAGATGAATTCCCGTAATCTTTCCTCATAACTAAGATCCTTTATTCCCTTTATTAGTTTGGTGGCTCCTCTGCTCCCTTTCCATAGTTAGAGCGTCCTTTCTATGAATGGGTGCCCAGAACTGGATGGCATATTCCAGGTGAGGGGGCACCAGTGCCTTGTAAAGAGGCAAAATTTACTCACCTATCCTGTGAGTCCAGGCCTCTATTAATACATGATAATATCCTGGTGGCCTTGGAAGCAGCTGCTTGGCATTGCATGCTGTTATTTAGCCTGAGGTCTACTAGTACCCCCAGATCCTTCTCAGTGAGTAACTGTCCCGGCATTACTCCCCCAAGGATATATGTGGCCTTCAGGTTGTTAGACCCCAAGTGCATCACTTTACATTTCTCCACATTGACCTTCATTTGCCAAGTGAAGCCCAGACACTCAAAGTGCCCAAGTCAGCCTGAAACTTGTGACCATCTTCAGTAGACACATAGGCACCGTGCTACTGAAACTTGTCACCATCTTTAATAGACACATAGGCACTGTGCTCCTGAAGCTTGTGACCATCTTCAATAGACACATAGGCACCGTGCTACTGAAGCTTGTGACCATCTTTAATAGACACATAGGCACTGGGCTCCTGAAGCTTGTGACCATCTTCAATAGACACATAAGCACCGTGCTCCTGAAGCTTGTGACCATCTTCAATAGACACATAGGCACTGTGCTCCTGAAGCTTGTGACCATCTTCAGTAGACACATAGGCACTGTGCTCCTGAAGCTTGTGACCATCTTCAATAGACACATAGGCACCGTGCTCCTGAAGATTGTGACCATTTTCAATAGACACATAGGCACTGTGCTCCTGAAGCTTGTGACCATCTTCAATAGACACATAGGCACTGTGCTCCTGAAGCTTGTGACCATCTTCAGTAGACACATAGGCACTGTGCTCCTGAAGCTTGTGACCATCTTCAGTAGACACATAGGCACCGTGCTCCTGAAGCTTGTGACCATCTTCAATAGACACATAGGCACCGTGCTCCTGAAGCTTGTGGCCATCTTCAATAGACACATAGGCGCTGTGTTCCTGAAGCTTGTGACCATCTTCAATAGACACATAGGCGCTGTGCTCCTGAAGCTTGTGACCATCTTCAATAGACACATAGGCGCTGTGCTCCTGAAGCTTGTGACCATCTTCAATAGACACATAGGCGCTGTGCTCCTGAAGCTTGTGACCATCTTCAATAGACACATAGGCGCTGTGCTCCTGAAGCTTGTGACCATCTTCAATAGACACATAGGCACCGTGCTCCTGAAGATTGTGACCATCTTCAATAGACACATAGGCACTGTGCTCCTGAAGCTTGTGACCATCTTCAATAGACACATAGGCGCTGTGCTCCTGAAGCTTGTGACCATCTTCAATAGACACATAGGCGCTGTGCTCCTGAAGCTTGTGACCATCTTCAATAGACACATAGGCGCCGTGCTCCTGAAGATTGTGACCATCTTCAATAGACACATAGGCACCGTGCTCCTGAAGATTGTGACCATTTTCAATAGACACATAGGCACTGTGCTCCTGAAGCTTGTGACCATCTTCAATAGACACATAGGCGCTGTGTTCCTGAAGCTTGTGACCATCTTCAATAGACACATAGGCACTGTGCTACAGATCTTTCTGTCATCTGCAATACAGACAGTGCCTTTATTTCAATCTTCTATGTCATTTATAAACCAGATAAATAAAAGTGGGCCCAGGACTGAACCCTGAGGTACACCACCACACCCGGGGATTATTTAGAGTAGGGACCATTACCCACAACTCTCTGCACACGATCCTTCAGCCAGATTTCAATCCAGTTACAAACTGTATTTTCTAATCCTGAAGATCTCAATTTCCCCAATAAGTGTCTATGGGGAACAGTGTCACACTACACCACCCAGAGACCCCCAATCTAAATGCGCCCCTCTGTCCTGGCTTCTACTCACCTCCTCATAGAAGCCAATCAGGTTAGTCCGGCAGCTTCTGCCCTTAGTAAAACTGTGCTGATTGACATTTATAATATTATTGATAGTTACGTATTCCCGTATGTAGTCCTTTAATCGCTTCTCAAGCAATTTTCCCAATAAGTGTCTATGGGGGACATTGTCACACTGCACCATCCAGAGACCCCCGATCTACAGCCGCCCCCCTGTCCAGGCTTCTACTCACCTCCTCATAGAAGCCAATCAGGTTAGTATGGTAGCTTCTGTACTTAGGAACACCATGCTGGTTGTCACACTTTGGGATACAACTGTGTGATACCTCATCTCCCACGGCACACGCCGAAGCCCCACTCCAGGAACTGCAGTGCTCTCACCGTTCGGATTTATCTCTCGCTGGTGCGCGCAGGAGATGGAGGGGTGCTGGGAATACCGCTGGAGGCTTGAAAATACTCCAAGGGAGGCAAGTTTGAGGCGAGATTACAGGTTAGCCCCTCGGGACAGAAAACGGGTTTCTGGTGGAGCCTCACAAACCAGAATGCCCCATCACGGGGGGGGGGAGATGGGTGACCTAAAGTTTTTATCTGCTTTGCATATTTTTTATTATAAAGTGGACCTGTCACCAGAATGTTCACTATATTTATCAGCACTTGTCCCGGTTTAAGATGCCTTGCTGATTGAATCCCCTCAGATCGCCCACACAACTCACCTTTACACCAGGCCCAAGATGCACGCACAGGCTCTCGTCCAATCAGGCCTTTATGCTGTGCAACCTATGCCCCACATACAGGGAGAAAGGAGCGGCCGCAAATCCATTCTCCCTGTGGTGAGCTCCCACCCCCAACCTGTCTAAATGGCTGGACACAAGAGCGTGCCTCAGCGGCAGGGATGCGACCCAGGAACACAGCATGGGAGAGCTTGAAGGAGAAGTCACTGTGGGCAATAACGGGGGGGGGGGGGGGGGGGGTAAGGTTACATTCACACAGTAGATAATCCTAAATCGGGATGCCTCAGGGTCCAGTAGTCGACCAGCCCTGGTCTCCAGGACCCACTAGTTAGGCGATGGGTCCACAGGAGCAAGCTGTAACAGTCACCAGTGGACAGTGCCCTCACCTGCGGACAGCTGCACCTTAGGTCACATAGTTGGCCAGCCCTGGGCTCCAGGACCCACTAGTCAGGCAATAGGTCCACTTTAAGCAGGACACAGAAGCAAGCTGTAATGTTGACAACACCTGTGTTAAGTGCCCGGACAGTACCCTCACCTGTGTTAGATACCCACCTGTGTTAAGTGCCCGTACAGTGCTCTCACCTGCGGGCAGCTGCACCCCAAGGTCACGTAGTGGCCAGCCCTGGGCTCCAGGACCCACTAGTCATGCGATAGGTCCAGAGAAGCAAGCTGTAACAGACACCAATGGACAGTACCCTCTCCTGCAGCACCCAAAGTTCACCTAGTTGGCCAACCCTGGTCTCCAGGACCCACTAGTCAGGCAATAGGTCCACAGAAGCAGGACACAGAAGCAAGCTGTAACAGACACCAATGGACGGCTGCACTCACCTGTGTTAGGTGCCCGGACGGTGCTCTCACCTGGTGGCAGCTGCACCCCAAGGTCACCTAGTTGGCCAGCCCTGGGCTGCATGACCCACTAGTAAGGTCACGTAGTGGCCAGCCATGGTCTCCAGGACCCACTAGTGAGGCAGGCAATAGGTAACAGACACTCACCTATGGAAGACGACTGAGGGCTGATCAGCAGATCCTCCTGCACTTGCTCGCTGCCAGGGACGGTTTGCTGGTCACTGACCGAGCTCTGGGAGGCGCTGACGGGCTGCGACACCTCCTCGTGCACCTCCTCGTCGCTCAGCCTCTCCACCTTGACCCGGACATCGTCCTCCATGACCAGCGGAGAGCTGACCTTGGTGCTTTCGCACGGCACATAATCCGTCACCCTCCTGGAGGCGGCTTCGGAAGGTCCGGGCAGTTCTAATGTCCTGGACTCGATCTGCTTGGCCTTGTCGGTGGGCAGCCTGCGGTCGATGCCGAAGGGAAAAGTCCAGGGGAAGGCGTGGGAGGAGTCCACGGGCTGGCTTCGGGCCTCGGTGTAGGAGGCGGTGGGGTTCAGCACCTGCGGGGAGCTGGTCTGGGTGTTGCACTTGATCAGGCTCTCGGGGGACATGACGATGTAGCTCTTGCGTTTGCGTCGGGACTCGCGGCAGATAGGGATGGTCCTCTCCACCACGCTGCACTCCGAGGAAACGGGCGACAGGCTGCCGTCCCGGAAGTTGTTGCAGTTGGCGGCGGCGGCCTCCTGCCCGGTATCCAGAACCTTCTCCTGCTGCTGTGTGTTCCACAGGATGCTGGACTTCATGAACTCGGAACAGGTGCTGGCCACGCTGAACATCTGCATGTAGCTGGCGGCGGCCAGGACGTCAATGATGTTCTCCGTGTTGATGGACAGGGTGGCCGTGTAGGCGTACTCCAGCAGCGGGATGAAACCAGTCACCGTCACGTGGTGCAGGTCCAGCACGCACTGGGCGCTCTCTTCCGCCTGGCCCACCAGCTTGGAGCGGAAGAAGTCGCTGCACGCCGCCAGCACCACCTTGTGCGCCCGGAAGATCTTGTCCTGCACCCGGATGGTGATGTCGCAGAAATGGCCGTCGTTGCGCAACATGTTAAGCTTGCCCAACATCTCCTGGCTGTGCGCCGGGGAGCTGTGCGTGAACGTCTTCACCCCCATCTTCAGGCGCACCGAGGGCCGGCGCTTCCTACGGTTCACCAACGCGTTGGGCAACTTGTGCGCTGCAAGAGAGAGAAGCAGAAGGTTAGAGGCATTCCTAAAGATGCCCAGGGTCCAATGTGAAAGGGGAGGGGAATTTAACCCACTATATGCCAAGGCTCTGCTTTAAGATATTCATTTACCGTAAAATAGAAGAAATGCTTTTTTTGTTATTCAGTCATAATGTAACGAAATGTGCCTGTTCTTTCTCTGTATATTATCTGTCCTCCCTGACCAGAATGTGCCCAGCTACAAGGTCTTACTTTTGTTTTCTTAAGAAGTGTTGCTTATCTATGTGTCTGTCCTGTGTGAAATTTTGTTTTGGGAAGGTGGGGGCACTGGCTGTGCGCCGAGAGCAGGGTATAAGATTGTAAGCTTCTCTTCATTAAACTGAACTTGTATGATGAAAGCTGTTGTATTCACTTTCCCTTTGCGCATCATATGAGTTCCTAGCCCGTCTATAAGGCCGCACATCTTTCTGTTTTCTTTTTGTTTTCTTAAGAAGGGTTGCTGTGTCCTGTGTGAGATTTTGCTTTGGAAAGGTGGGGGCAATGGCTGCGCGCTGGAGGGTATAAGATTTTAAGCTTCTCTTCATTAAACTGAACGTGTATGATGAAAGCTGTTGTATTCGCTGTCTATCCACGCATCATACGAGTTCCTAGCCTAGCCTTGCTACACAGGGATTTCTCAGAGGCAGACGCTCAACAGGCAGGGGTGCAGGATACCCCAGGGAATTACCCCCAACACAATGCACCGCCATTATACATGCCACCCACCACAGGTAACCCTCATGTCTTAAAGGTGCCACAGCACTCAGCCCTGTTAGCTTGCAGACAGACCTATAATCTGTCTCTAAATATGGTTAAAAACAGAGGTCTGGGTCCACACACATCTGCAGAAGTAGCTAAAGCTGCACCACCAAGCGCCAAGGTGCCACTGTGGGGTGCAGCCTTACATACAATGCAATAGATAAATTGGGAGCAGTCTTACCTGAGGTTGCCCTATAACCTCGAGTGCAGCCCATGGGGTGGAAGGGTCCAAGACCTTGCGGTACAGCCTAACCTGGGAGGTGAGCGTGAGCGGGGCAATTAGGATACTTAAGTCTTAAAAGAGCCACAGCACTTGACCCTGTTAGCTTCTAGCCAATCCTATAATCTGTCTCTAAATCTGGTTAAAAACAGAGGCCTTGGTCCACACACATCTGCAGAAGCTGAAGCTACACCACCAAGCGCCGCCTCTGTAAAGTGCATCCTAACTCCCCCCATTTGGGACATACAATGCAATAGATAAATTTGGAGCAGGCTTACCTGAGGTTGCCTTAAACCTCAAGTGCAGCCCATGGGGTGGAAGACCTCACAGTATAGCCTAGACCCCACACCCCATGTGCTTGTTACATAGTTACATAGTCAATACGGTTGAAAATCAATCAAATTCAACCAAAGGTGTTGGAGGAGGGGGGAAGTTCTTTTTTATTTTATTGGTGAAGTTACTTATTTTATTTTTTTTTTATTTTATTCCTGAGCGGCTACCGCCCCTCCTTTGTTTCTTTTAACCCTTATGTCTGCCTGCACTTACACAATGGATATAAGCGGCAGCACTCCTAAAACACTCGTGAAAAATAGGCCTAGAGGAAAGGAATTGATCAGGTGACTCCTCTATTCAGCGGATCGCGCTCCATTCAGCTTTACTATGTCGTCTGACCTCAGCTGAACGGATACGGGAGCACTGGCTGGTCTCTGTGCCCGCGCCAGCCGTTCATAAATGCCTGCCATAGGTACGTGAAACAGCACGGGATGCCCCCTAGGAACACACATACACATCTGGGCCCGCATTACAAGATGTTGCCTCTGCCCCTGAACACGTCATGAAGCCTCCAAGCCACGGCTCTTCAGCACAGAAGGTAACATATGAAGTGATGAAGGTCCAAATCTCATCTCTATTAACACAGAAGCAGCAGGATACTGGCTGGGCATTAGGCCTGTGGTGGTAACCCTGGTGCCCCCAACACTGCAAGCCCCTACACAGCAGACAGGTCTTTGAGGGGGGGGGAGTTGTTCAAATATCCCCGGCATGTTCTCTGGGATCTGCGGACTCCTAGTCTGTGAGGCTCCCCCCATTGGCTAGTGGTCAGGGTCAGCAGCTTCCCCGTCCGCTGGGTGTGAGCAACCAGTGTGGGACTGGGATGGTGTGCGTGCACGTGCTCAGGATGCCACAAATACGATATACACAGCTCAGGTTTTGGTGATGAGGGGCCCATCGGGGGATTGCCTGGGGGGCAAGTAGGAGCCTGTAAGCAACCCCTGTTTCCTCAACCTACCTTGAATAGGACAAGTCAAAGGGTCCAAATGTTTACTCCCCAGCCCCTGGTGAGCCTGTAAGTAGCCCCTGTGTTTCCTCAACCTACCTTGAATAGGACGCTTCAAAGGGTCCAAATGCTTACTCCCCAGCCCCTGGTGAGCCTGTAAGCAACCCCTGTGTTTCTTCAATCTGCCTTGAATAGGACAAGTCAAAGGGTCCAGATTTTTACTCCCCAGCCCCTGGTGAGCCTGTAAGCAACCCCTGTGTTTCTTCAATCTGCCTTGAATAGGACAAGTCAAAGGGTCCAGATTTTTACTCCCCAGCCCCTGGTGAGCCTGTAAGTAACCTCTGTTTTCTCAACCTACCTTGAATAGGACGCCTCAAAGGGTCTAAATGTTTACTCCCCAGCCCCTGGTGAGCCTGTAAGCAACCCCTGTGTTATATATATATATATATATATATATATCTAAGAGAGAGAGATATGAGAGTCGCAGGCTCGGGGGCGCGCACCATTCTATCGCAGGTAACAGAGACGGGACCCACCTGTCAGATATCTGTCGATCAATATGGAGGAAACGGAGCAGCGTCCGATCGGTTGCTCGGCGGACATCGGCCGGCCAGGGCTCTGCTGGCACATAAAGATATAAAGGTTAGAGTGGGCAGGCAGGGGCGCGCGGCGGTCTTGGCGTGTGTGTACGTGACTACAGTGGCGATCGGTGGTCGGCGTTAATTGGCTGCGCCCTATACAGCTGCGGCGCCCTGCACTGAATAAAGCAATTCTGTGAGTACTCACCTGTAGAATTGTTTTTGTTCTTGCATAGCACGGCCTGCTTCGGTATTCATAACTGATGGGTATTCCGCCACAAGGTGGCGCAGCAGCACTGCAGAAAGCTGTGGCAGCTCCCGGTTCCCTATAAAAACTGGACCAACCAACAAGTTCCCAGTGTAGACTAGAAGTGAGACAAGAAGCCGGGAGAGAATAAAGGTAAGAATGTAAAAAAAGGTAAAAAACCCCGATTTAACTTGGAACAATCACCAGAAAGGGGCAACCAAGAACAACAATGACAAGGGTGGGGCAAAGCGGGCCGTGCCATGCAAGAACAAAAACAATTCTACAGGTGAGTACTCACAAAATTGCTTTTTTCTTTAATGCATGGCACGGCCTGCTTCGGTATTCATAACTGATGGGACATCCAAAAGCAGGTCCACCTCCCAGTTGTCCGCCCCTGTAATGTAGACCGCTGAGATGCAGGGAACATTCTGTTCCACCCAAGAGAGAATCAGGGAGAATCCCTTGAAGGCTAACTTGCCCCAAGTAACTCCCTGACAAATGAAATAGGCAACAGCCTACTGGATGTCTGAGCGGACAGAACAGTCTAACCCTGAAGGTGAGCGGACAGGAAAAAGAAGCAACCTGATCGTCCTCAGTTTCAGGAAGTTGATGAGAACCTGGGCTTCCAGTGGGCCCCACCGTCCCTGGAACCTCAGGGATTTTTCAGAGGTCTCCCCCAAACGGCAGACTGGCATCTGCAGAGACCATCCCCCAACATAGGGGCAGAGAGGATCTAACTCCCAGAGGTACCAGGAGTTCAGTCTCCACCAGAAGGACCATCTGGCCAGAGAAGACTGCTCCAAGGATGCAGATTCCAAACTGACAAGAGGACTCATGTCAAAAGGATTACCTGAAGCAGGACACAAACAGACCCACTAACTGCATCCCTCGACAATGTAGGGGTTAGGACACTATAGCAGAGCCTAACCCTGCAACTGAAAAACCATTCCCCTATTACTGAGGAAGGAACACCCTGACCTGGGAGATACTCAGAAAAGACAGCATCCAGGACGGGAACAGATAAAACTAGGAATGGCAGATTACCCAGCAGATGAATTCTAAAAAGGAGATAACCAGATGAGTGACTTGCGCGACCTGAGAAAGGGACTTGGCCACAATCAGACTGACGTGCAGGTCAAGAATGGTGAGGATGCCTTGGATTAACAGAGCCATCACCCTTGCCATTGTCATGGTGAACCATCTGGTGACCCTAAAGGGCCATAAATTGGAATGCTAAGTCTCAAGCGCTAACCACAGAATTTCAAGGAGCCAGAAGAAACATCTCTTAATAAGACTTGGGATTTAAAGGACATCCAGGATCAATGAATTCTGGGGGCGGCCAGGCAACAAACTCTATCTTGGAACTAGAGGATACAAGCTCCTGAATCCACCGGATTAAGACGTGAAGTCTCCAGATATGAGTAAAAAGCCAAGGCCATCCCCCCACCCAGATGGGTGAGGGCGCCCCTTCATGCATGAGGGGGCTTGGGAGAGGGTTTGGTCTTTGTATTCCAGGAAAAACCGGGACGACCATGGGATCTTTCACGGCCCCAAGAATCTCTGCGGCCACTAGATAAGAGACTGCCTCCTACGCTGAGGAAGCCTGCCATCCTTAGCTAAAGCATCAAGACGCTCCCCAAAAAGCCGCAGCCCCGCGAAGGGGAGACTAGTGAGAGCTTTCTTGGATGCAGCGTCAGCTGCCCATTGGCGCAACCAGACAGAACGGTGCATAGCCACCAAAAGGGCAGAGGCCCTACTGCACAGCCGCACAACATCATCCATAGCGGTAAGGATAAAGACCACAAAATCAGAGTAAAGTAATAGGGTCCTATGTTCCTCCCCCCCCCCCCGCTACCAGCAGTAGCACCATCCTGTAGACGCTTGAGAAGCCTCTTAAGGGCAATAGCAGTGATGGCAGCAGCACAGGCCGGGCGCAAACCAGCCCCCACACAGGTAAAGGCATGGCAGGCCAGCTGATCCATGCGCCTGTCCTCACTGTCCCTCAGTGTGGTAGTGTCAGGGGAAGGCAAGACCGAAGTATTGGACAAACCTAGCACAGGAGCGTTCACTTCAGGAGGAAAGGACCACCTTTTGACAAGATCAGAAGGAAAGGGATACCTTTTATTCAGCCCCTTGGGCACAGCAGGCAGTCTGTTAGGAAGTTCCCATTCCTTAAAGTGGACCAACACCCAGGGGTGATCGGCCCGGGAATCTTATAGATCACCTCCCTCATCGCGGGACATCCGAGATCGGGATGTCCCGCGGGGTGAAACCCCCCCAAAACACCTTACCTTATCGCAAAGGCATAGCCTTTGCCCACTGCTGGCCTATTGTGCCTGTATTAATCGCCATATGGAGGCTTCTGGGGATAGCGGCCTTGGGTGTCCTTCACGGCAAGCCCGGCTGTGTTCCATGTGTGGGGTGTCCCCTGTAAGTAACAGTGTCACGGCGTGCGTGCCGTGCGCTGAGAGTGTCCTTGCGCTTCATGCTGGTTTGCCTGCTTCGCTTCCCAGCTCTGCGCCTCCCTCGGCTTCACCCACTCCCCCCACACCTGCAATAGGTTCCCAATGAGGGGGACACTAGCAGTAGCGCAAGGACACTCTCAGCGCACGGCACGCACTCCGTGACACTGTTACTTACAGGGGACACCCCACACATGGAACACAGCCGGGCTTGCCGCGAAGGACACCCAAGTCCGCTATCCCCAGAAGCCTCCATATGGCGATTAATACAGGCACAATAGGCCAGCAGTGAGCAAAGGCTAATACAAAAGCCACCCCGGGATGCCCTCCCACGGGATACCCCCAGAAATAGTGAAGGGGGATGAGGGGAGGGAAGGAGTGGAGCCGGGATATGCCACAACCCAATGGTATCCCGCCTGAAAGACATAAGTAAAGAAGCATATAAGTATCCCGCAGATTATGTACTCTGAATAAAAAAAAACCCCAAGGGGGACTCACGGACCAAAGACACCGCTGGGTCACTCAGGCCCAGACCGCAGGATAGGCGACACACCGGAGGAAGCAGCGCCGCAGCCTGGAAGGGAGAAATCCAGACAAGCAGCTCTCTCAAAATGGCGCCGGCAGAGGTACCTCGAGGGGCGGGCCGCGGGGAGACAACGCGATACACGTCACCAAGCGACCCCGCCCCCCCCCCGAAGGGCGCGAAAACGGCGCTCACGTGACCCGGCCGGCGCTATGACAAAGCAAAATCACCTTAGGTTATAGCGCCCACAGCCGCGGAGCGTAGTACAAAGCGGCGTAGCCGCTAAAAATGCCAAACACACAAAAAACGTCAAAACACCACAGATATTACTCCTCGCCGCTACCACCCCCCCCCCCCCCCCGAACAAGTCAGAGAGGGGAGGGGGAGAAGAGAGGGACAAGGAGGCAGCGGGGAGCAGCCATGGCCAGGGAGGGGGGAGGGACCCCAAAAGGAAAAAACACAGTCCCCAACAACTCACCCCCTCAGAATCTAGGACAGGAACTCCGCATCCCAAGAAGGCTCACCATAAAGCCTATGGCCGGCTCCCCTTTGTGTTACAGGGTCTGCGGCTTGGAGCAGCGCTCCTTGAGCACCTGACCCTAGTGCTCCTCTACCTTCACCCGATCCGTCAGCCGAGGCTGGGAGGCACAGAGGGTCCAGAAACGGATGGAAATAGACTTGCAGGGCCGCAGGCTTGGTTGCCCCGCTCACCTGCGCAATATAAAGAGCAATCTTCTAACTTCGCAGTGTCACTGCAGAGACAACACTGGGAACTTGATGGTTGGTCCCGTTTTTATAGGGAGCCGGGAGCTGCCACAGCTTTCTGCAGTGCTCAGTTATGAATACCGAAGCGGGCGGTGCCATGCAAAAGAAAATACAGCACATCAAACGGCCGCACGCCTGCCCGTCACATGGCAGCGACATGCAGAGGCAGCGCACGCTACAAGGTGATGAATCATTAATAAATATAGCAGGGGGCGCTGTGCCAGGTTACACAAGAGTGAGTGTGTGTGTGTGTGTGTGTGTGTGTGTGTGTGTGTGTGTGTAGTGTTAGGGAGGCTTCTCCAACATGCCCCGAGGGGCCGAGCTGCACACACTACACTCATCCATGTGGAGGCCAAGTGAAAGAACAGGAGCGTGGCGCAACTAATACATTCTCCAGTCTGCTTAAAGCGGAACAAACCCACTGGCGGCCGGCCTGAAATCTAACAGGAACCCCAATCTGGGATGCCCCAATCTGGGATGCCCCGCTGTTTGAAACCCCTCTGGTTATAGTAGACCAAAGCCCAGTGTGAACCTGAGTGAAAAAAAAACCTGGGTTACGTTCCACTTCACTGGGACATTCCCCAGGAAAGTAGAGTACTCTGAAAGTAGAACAAAACCCAACTCAATCAGCCCTGGAATTTTTAAGATTCCCGTACTGATCGATTCCCCCCCTTGGGGCATCCGAAATCGGGATTCCCCGCTGTGTGAAAACCCCCAGAGGTGCATGTGCGGCCGCTCGTCCAATCAGTGCGCTCGGAGACGCAAGCGGCTCCAAGCGCACTGACAGCCGCATCCCCCGCTTCCCTTTAACAGGGAGCACGCCCACGCTGGCCATTCACAAATGCCTGGCCCTGCTAGAGGGATAGCGGGGATGCGGACGTGGCTCACACATGCGCTGTTGGACTGGGAAAGAAGGAGGGTTTATGGGCAACCTGGGGGGTATCACCCAGCGAGGCATCTCAATTTTGGATCCCCCGGGAGGAGGGAATTGATCGGCCTGGGGCCTCTGGTCCACTTTAAAGAGGCCGATCTATCCTGCAGGGAAACCAAAATCGTGATGCACCACTGTGTGAACCCCCCCAAGTCGCCGGCTACACCTGATTTCCGGTCCAACGGCGCATGCGCAGGCCGCATCCTCACTATCCCTCTAGCAGGGCACGTCCCTGTTAGAGGGAAGTGGGGGATGCGGCTGCCAGCGTGCTCAGATCCGCTGTGCTAAGATGTTAAACGCCCATAGCTCAGCGGCCCCGAGCGCGCTGATTGGACGAGCAGCTGCTCTGTAGGACAAGGAAGAGGTAAGTTGATGAGGGAGATCTGGGGGGTTTCACATAGCGGGGATGCCCCAGGGGGGGGGGAACCAAAACCCAGGATGGTCAAAATCCTGGGCTTTGGTCCACTTTGAAGAGGAGAAGACCCCTGGATTTTAACAATACCAGGATTTGGTGCCCGTCTCTTTGGCACTTCGACTCGGGATGCCCCGCTGTGTGGCCCTCAGGTCGCCCCATACACTTACCTTCATTTCCAGAGCAATGGCGCATAAGCAAGCCGCATCCCCGCTATCCCTCTAGCAGGGCACGTACCCGCACCAGGCATTTGTGACAGGCACACTTAGAGGGAAGCAGGGGATGAGGCTGCCATCGCACTTAGACAAAGGCTTAGACAGCATGACATCAGCGGCTCCGAGCGCACTGATTGGACGAGCTGCCGTAGGACCGGGAAGAGGTGAGTTGGCATCGAAGATCTTGGGAGTTTCTCACAGTGGGGCATCCCCGATTGGGGGTGGACCAAAGCCCGGGTTAGTAAAAATCCCAGGTTTTGGTCCACTTTAAGAAGCAACTACACCCAAGTACAGAGCGTAGGAGATATATATATATGTGTGGGGAAGGGTCGGCCAATCAGCAGCCATTGTCGGCACGCCCCCTCCATGAGCGAGCGTGATATTACACAGGAGCCCGGTGTGACGCCCATCACAAACTATTCCTCTATCTGCTCCTCGCTGCCCGGCCACCGGAGCTGGAGAGCTTCAGAAACTTCTGGAAGGAATTTGGAAAATCTTCACTTCTGAATACTCACCTCCCCCGCCAGACATCAGACGCCTCCGCAGAAAGACCCCGGAGAGGGAGCGCGCATATTGGATGTGACAAAGAGGGTTGGAATTCATCAGTGACCCTGCATTAGAGGGATGCTCCCCTTCCCCTAGCAGAGCTCCATATGATGGGGGACAGGAAACTCACGTGTTACACCTCTGGGATGGGTCAGGGATGCCCTCAGCTATTGTTACACCTCCATGATGGGTCAGGGATGCCCTCAGCTATTGTTACACCTCCATGATGGGTCAGGGATGCCCTCAGCTATTGTTACACCTCTGGGATGGGTCAGGGATACCCTCAGCTATTGTTACACCTCTGGGATGGGTCAGGGATGCCCTCAGCTATTGTTACACCTCTGGGATGGGTCAGGGATGCCCTCAGCTATTGTTACACCTCCATGATGGGTCAGGGATGCCCTCAGCTATTGTTACACCTCTGGGATGGGTCAGGGATGCCCTCAGCTATTGTTACACCTCCATGATGGGTCAGGGATGCCCTCAGCTATTGTTACACCTCCATGATGGGTCAGGGATGCCCTCAGCTATTGTTACACCTCCATGATGGGTCAGGGATACCCTCAGCTATTGTTACACCTCCATGATGGGTCAGGGATGCCCTCAGCTATTGTTACACCTCCATGATGGGTCAGGGATACCCTCAGCTATTGTCACACCTCTGGGATGGGTCAGGGATGCCCTCAGCTATTGTCACACCTCTGGGATGGGTCAGGGATGCCCTCAGCTATTGTTACACCTCCATGATGGGTCAGGGATGCCCTCAGCTATTGTTACACCTCCATGATGGGTCAGGGATGCCCTCAGCTATTGTTACACCTCTGGGATGGGTCAGGGATGCCCTCAGCTATTGTCACACCTCTGGGATGGGTCAGGGATGCCCTCAGCTATTGTTACACCTCTGGGATGGGTCAGGGATGCCCTCAGCTATTGTCACACCTCTGGGATGGGTCAGGGATGCCCTCAGCTATTGTTACACCTCTGGGATGGGTCAGGGACGCCCTCAGCTATTGTTACACCTCTGGGATGGGTCAGGGATGCCCTCAGCTATTGTTACACCTCTGGGATGGGTCAGGGATGCCCTCAGCTATTGTCACACCTCTGGGATGGGTCAGGGATGCCCTCAGCTATTGTTACACCTCTGTGATGGGTCAGGGATGCCCTCAGCTATTGTTACACCTCTGGGATGGGTCAGGGATGCCCTCAGCTATTGTTACACCTCTGGGATGGGTCAGGGATGCCCTCAGCTATTGTTACACCTCCATGATGGGTCAGGGATGCCCTCAGCTATTGTTACACCTCTGGGATGGGTCAGGGATGCCCTCAGCTATTGTCACACCTCTGGGATGGGTCAGGGATGCCCTCAGCTATGGTCACACCTCTGGGATGGGTCAGGGATACCCTCAGCTATTGTTACACCTCTGGGATGGGTCAGGGATGCCCTCAGCTATTGTTACACCTCCATGATGGGTCAGGGATGCCCTCAGCTATTGTTACACCTCTGGGATGGGTCAGGGATGCCCTCAGCTATTGTTACACCTCCATGATTGGTCAGGGATGCCCTCAGCTATTGTTACACCTCTGGGATGGGTCAGGGATGCCCTCAGCTATTGTTACACCTCCATGATGGGTCAGGGATGCCCTCAGCTATTGTTACACCTCTGTGATGGGTCAGGGATGCCCTCAGCTATTGTTACACCTCCATGATGGGTCAGGGATGCCCTCAGCTATTGTCACACCTCTGGGATGGGTCAGGGACGCCCTCAGCTATTGTTACACCTCTGGGATGGGTCAGGGATGCCCTCAGCTATTGTTACACCTCCATGATGGGTCAGGGATGCCCTCAGCTATTGTTACACCTCTGGGATGGGTCAGGGATGCCCTCAGCTATTGTTACACCTCTGGGATGGGTCAGGGATGCCCTCAGCTATTGTTACACCTCCATGATGGGTCAGGGATGCCCTCAGCTATTGTTACACCTCCATGATGGGTCAGGGATGCCCTCAGCTATTGTCACACCTCTGGGATGGGTCAGGGACGCCCTCAGCTATTGTTACACCTCTGGGATGGGTCAGGGACGCCCTCAGCTATTGTTACACCTCTGGGATGGGTCAGGGATGCCCTCAGCTATTGTTACACCTCCATGATGGGTCAGGGATGCCCTCAGCTATTGTTACACCTCTGGGATGGGTCAGGGACGCCCTCAGCTATTGTTACACCTCCATGATGGGTCAGGGATGCCCTCAGCTATTGTTACACCTCTGGGATGGGTCAGGGATGCCCTCAGCTATTGTTACACCTCCATGATGGGTCAGGGATGCCCTCAGCTATTGTTACACCTCTGGGATGGGTCAGGGATACCCTCAGCTATTGTTACACCTCTGGGATGGGTCAGGGACGCCCTCAGCTATTGTTACACCTCTGGGATGGGTCAGGGATGCCCTCAGCTATTGTTACACCTCCATGATGGGTCAGGGACGCCCTCAGCTATTGTTACACCTCTGGGATGGGTCAGGGATGCCCTCAGCTATTGTTACACCTCTGGGGTGGGTCAGGGATGCCCTCAGCTATTGTTACACCTCTGGGATGGGTCAGGGACGCCCTCAGCTATTGTTACACCTCTGGGGTGGGTCAGGGATGCCCTCAGCTATTGTTACACCTCTGGGATGGGTCAGGGACGCCCTCAGCTATTGTTACACCTCTGGGATGGGTCAGGGATGCCCTCAGCTATTGTTACACCTCTGTGATGGGTCAGGGATGCCCTCAGCTATTGTCACACCTCTGGGATGGGTCAGGGATGCCCTCAGCTATTGTTACACCCCTGTGATGGGTCAGGGATGCCCTCAGCTATTGTCACACCCCTGTGATGGGTCAGGGATGCCCTCAGCTATTGTTACACCTCTGGGATGGGTCAGGGATGCCCTCAGCTATTGTTACACCTCCATGATGGGTCAGGGATGCCCTCAGCTATTGTTACACCTCTGTGATGGGTCAGGGATGCCCTCAGCTATTGTTACACCTCCATGATGGGTCAGGGATGCCCTCAGCTATTGTTACACCTCCATGATGGGTCAGGGATGCCCTCAGCTATTGTTACACCTCTGGGATGGGTCAGGGATGCCCTCAGCTATTGTTACACCTCTGGGATGGGTCAGGGATGCCCTCAGCTATTGTTACACCTCCATGATGGGTCAGGGATGCCCTCAGCTATTGTTACACCTCTGGGATGGGTCAGGGATGCCCTCAGCTATTGTTACACCTCTGGGATGGGTCAGGGATGCCCTCAGCTATTGTTACACCTCCATGATGGGTCAGGGATGCCCTCAGCTATTGTTACACCTCTGGGATGGGTCAGGGATGCCCTCAGCTATTGTTACACCTCTGGGATGGGTCAGGGATGCCCTCAGCTATTGTTACACCTCCATGATGGGTCAGGGATGCCCTCAGCTATTGTTACACCTCTGGGATGGGTCAGGGATGCCCTCAGCTATTGTCACACCTCTGGGATGGGTCAGGGATGCCCTCAGCTATTGTTACACCTCTGGGATGGGTCAGGGATGTCCTCAGCTATTGTTACACCTCTGGGATGGGTCAGGGATGCCCTCAGCTATTGTTACACCTCTGGGATGGGTCAGGGATGCCCTCAGCTATTGTTACACCTCTGGGATGGGTCAGGGATGCCCTCAGCTATTGTCACACCTCTGGGATGGGTCAGGGACGCCCTCAGCTATTGTTACACCTCTGGGATGGGTCAGGGATGCCCTCAGCTATTGTTACACCTCTGGGATGGGTCAGGGATGCCCTCAGCTATTGTTACACCTCCATGATGGGTCAGGGATGCCCTCAGCTATTGTTACACCTCTGGGATGGGTCAGGGATGCCCTCAGCTATTGTTACACCTCTGGGATGGGTCAGGGATGCCCTCAGCTATTGTCACACCTCTGGGATGGGTCAGGGACGCCCTCAGCTATTGTTACACCTCCATGATGGGTCAGGGATGCCCTCAGCTATTGTTACACCTCTGGGATGGGTCAGGGATGCCCTCAGCTATTGTTACACCTCTGTGATGGGTCAGGGATACCCTCAGCTATTGTTACACCTCCATGATGGGTCAGGGATGCCCTCAGCTATTGTTACACCTCCATGATGGGTCAGGGATGCCCTCAGCTATTGTTACACCTCTGGGATGGGTCAGGGATGCCCTCAGCTATTGTTACACCTCTGGGATGGGTCAGGGATGCCCTCAGCTATTGTTACACCTCTGGGATGGGTCAGGGATGCCCTCAGCTATGGTCACACCTCCATGATGGGTCAGGGATGCCCTCAGCTATTGTTACACCTCCATGATGGGTCAGGGATGCCCTCAGCTATTGTTACACCTCTGGGATGGGTCAGGGACGCCCTCAGCTATTGTTACACCTCCATGATGGGTCAGGGATGCCCTCAGCTATTGTTACACCTCTGGGATGGGTCAGGGATGCCCTCAGCTATTGTTACACCTCTGGGATGGGTCAGGGATGCCCTCAGCTATTGTTACACCTCCATGATGGGTCAGGGATGCCCTCAGCTATTGTTACACCTCTGTGATGGGTCAGGGATGCCCTCAGCTATTGTTACACCTCCATGATGGGTCAGGGATGCCCTCAGCTATCGTTACACCTCTGGGATGGGTCAGGGATGCCCTCAGCTATTGTTACACCTCTGGGATGGGTCAGGGATGCCCTCAGCTATCGTTACACCTCTGGGATGGGTCAGGGATGCCCTCAGCTATAGTTACACCTCTGGGATGGGTCAGGGATGCCCTCAGCTATTGTTACACCTCTGGGATGGGTCAGGGATGCCCTCAGCTATTGTTACACCTCTGGGATGGGTCAGGGATGCCCTCAGCTATTGTTACACCTCTGGGATGGGTCAGGGATGCCCTCAGCTATTGTTACACCTCCATGATGGATCAGGGATGCCCTCAGCTATTGTTACACCTCTGGGATGGGTCAGGGATGCCCTCAGCTATTGTTACACCTCTGGGATGGGTCAGGGATGCCCTCAGCTATTGTTACACCTCTGGGATGGGTCAGGGATGCCCTCAGCTATTGTTACACCTCTGGGGTGGGTCAGGGATGCCCTCAGCTATTGTTACACCTCCATGATTGGTCAGGGATGCCCTCAGCTATTGTTACACCTCTGGGATGGGTCAGGGATGCCCTCAGCTATTGTTACACCTCTGGGATGGGTCAGGGATGCCCTCAGCTATTGTTACACCTCTGGGATGGGTCAGGGATGCCCTCAGCTATTGTTACACCTCTGGGATGGGTCAGGGATGCCCTCAGCTATTGTTACACCTCTGGGATGGGTCAGGGATGCCCTCAGCTATTGTTACACCTCCATGATTGGTCAGGGATGCCCTCAGCTATTGTTACACCTCTGGGATGGGTCAGGGATGCCCTCAGCTATTGTTACACCTCTGGGGTGGGTCAGGGATGCCCTCAGCTATTGTTACACCTCTGGGATGGGTCAGGGATGCCCTCAGCTATTGTTACACCTCCATGATGGGTCAGGGACGCCCTCAGCTATTGTTACACCTCTGGGATGGGTCAGGGATGCCCTCAGCTATTGTTACACCTCTGGGATGGGTCAGGGATGCCCTCAGCTATTGTTACACCTCTGGGATGGGTCAGGGACGCCCTCAGCTATTGTTACACCTCCATGATGGGTCAGGGACGCCCTCAGCTATTGTTACACCTCCATGATGGGTCAGGGATGCCCTCAGCTATTGTTACACCTCTGGGATGGGTCAGGGATGCCCTCAGCTATTGTTACACCTCCATGATGGGTCAGGGACGCCCTCAGCTATTGTTACACCTCTGGGATGGGTCAGGGATGCCCTCAGCTATTGTTACACCTCCATGATGGGTCAGGGATGCCCTCAGCTATTGTTACACCTCCATGATGGGTCAGGGATGCCCTCAGCTATTGTTACACCTCTGGGATGGGTCAGGGATGCCCTCAGCTATTGTTACACCTCTGGGATGGGTCAGGGACGCCCTCAGCTATTGTTACACCTCTGGGATGGGTCAGGGATGCCCTCAGCTATTGTCACACCTCTGGGATGGGTCAGGGATGCCCTCAGCTATTGTTACACCTCCATGATGGGTCAGGGATGCCCTCAGCTATTGTTACACCTCTGGGATGGGTCAGGGATGCCCTCAGCTATTGTCACACCTCTGGGATGGGTCAGGGATGCCCTCAGCTATTGTTACACCTCTGGGATGGGTCAGGGATGCCCTCAGCTATTGTTACACCCCTGTGATGGGTCAGGGATGCCCTCAGCTATTGTCACACCTCCATGATGGGTCAGGGACGCCCTCAGCTATTGTTACACCTCTGGGATGGGTCAGGGATGCCCTCAGCTATTGTTACACCTCCATGATGGGTCAGGGATGCCCTCAGCTATTGTTACACCTCCATGATGGGTCAGGGATGCCCTCAGCTATTGTTACACCTCTGGGATGGGTCAGGGACGCCCTCAGCTATTGTTACACCTCTGGGATGGGTCAGGGATGCCCTCAGCTATTGTTACACCTCTGGGATGGGTCAGGGATGCCCTCAGCTATTGTTACACCTCCATGATGGGTCAGGGATGCCCTCAGCTATTGTTACACCTCTGGGATGGGTCAGGGATGCCCTCAGCTATTGTTACACCTCTGGGATGGGTCAGGGACGCCCTCAGCTATTGTTACACCTCCATGATGGGTCAGGGACGCCCTCAGCTATTGTTACACCTCTGGGATGGGTCAGGGATGCCCTCAGCTATTGTTACACCTCTGGGATGGGTCAGGGATGCCCTCAGCTATTGTTACACCTCTGGGATGGGTCAGGGACGCCCTCAGCTATTGTTACACCTCCATGATGGGTCAGGGACGCCCTCAGCTATTGTTACACCTCCATGATGGGTCAGGGATGCCCTCAGCTATTGTTACACCTCTGGGATGGGTCAGGGATGCCCTCAGCTATTGTTACACCTCTGGGATGGGTCAGGGATGCCCTCAGCTATTGTTACACCTCTGGGATGGGTCAGGGATGCCCTCAGCTATTGTCACACCTCTGGGATGGGTCAGGGATGCCCTCAGCTATTGTTACACCTCCATGATGGGTCAGGGATGCCCTCAGCTATTGTCACACCTCTGGGATGGGTCAGGGATGCCCTCAGCTATTGTTACACCTCTGGGATGGGTCAGGGACGCCCTCAGCTATTGTTACACCTCTGGGATGGGTCAGGGACGCCCTCAGCTATTGTTACACCTCTGGGATGGGTCAGGGATGCCCTCAGCTATTGTTACACCTCTGGGATGGGTCAGGGATGCCCTCAGCTATTGTTACACCTCTGGGATGGGTCAGGGATGCCCTCAGCTATTGTTACACCTCTGGGATGGGTCAGGGATGCCCTCAGCTATTGTTACACCTCTGGGATGGGTCAGGGATGCCCTCAGCTATTGTTACACCTCTGGGATGGGTCAGGGACGCCCTCAGCTATTGTTACACCTCTGGGATGGGTCAGGGATGCCCTCAGCTATTGTTACACCTCTGGGATGGGTCAGGGATGCCCTCAGCTATTGTTACACCTCTGGGATGGGTCAGGGATGCCCTCAGCTATTGTTACACCTCCATGATGGGTCAGGGATGCCCTCAGCTATTGTTACACCTCTGGGATGGGTCAGGGATGCCCTCAGCTATTGTTACACCTCTGGGATGGGTCAGGGATGCCCTCAGCTATTGTCACACCTCTGGGATGGGTCAGGGATGCCCTCAGCTATTGTTACACCTCTGGGATGGGTCAGGGACGCCCTCAGCTATTGTTACACCTCTGGGATGGGTCAGGGATGCCCTCAGCTATTGTTACACCTCTGTGATGGGTCAGGGATGCCCTCAGCTATTGTTACACCTCTGGGATGGGTCAGGGACGCCCTCAGCTATTGTTACACCTCTGGGATGGGTCAGGGACGCCCTCAGCTATTGTTACACCTCTGGGATGGGTCAGGGATGCCCTCAGCTATTGTTACACCTCTGGGATGGGTCAGGGACGCCCTCAGCTATTGTTACACCTCTGGGATGGGTCAGGGATGCCCTCAGCTATTGTTACACCTCCATGATGGGTCAGGGATGCCCTCAGCTATTGTTACACCTCCATGATGGGTCAGGGATGCCCTCAGCTATTGTTACACCTCTGGGATGGGTCAGGGATGCCCTCAGCTATTGTTACACCTCCATGATGGGTCAGGGATGCCCTCAGCTATTGTTACACCTCCATGATGGGTCAGGGATGCCCTCAGCTATTGTTACACCTCTGGGATGGGTCAGGGATGCCCTCAGCTATTGTTACACCTCCATGATGGGTCAGGGATGCCCTCAGCTATTGTTACACCTCTGTGATGGGTCAGGGATGCCCTCAGCTATTGTTACACCTCCATGATGGGTCAGGGATGCCCTCAGCTATTGTTACACCTCCATGATGGGTCAGGGATGCCCTCAGCTATTGTTACACCTCTGGGATGGGTCAGGGATGCCCTCAGCTATTGTCACACCTCTGGGATGGGTCAGGGATGCCCTCAGCTATTGTCACACCTCTGGGATGGGTCAGGGATGCCCTCAGCTATTGTTACACCTCCATGATGGGTCAGGGATGCCCTCAGCTATTGTTACACCTCCATGATGGGTCAGGGATGCCCTCAGCTATTGTTACACCTCCATGATGGGTCAGGGATGCCCTCAGCTATTGTTACACCTCTGGGATGGGTCAGGGATGCCCTCAGCTATTGTCACACCTCTGGGATGGGTCAGGGATGCCCTCAGCTATTGTCACACCTCTGGGATGGGTCAGGGATGCCCTCAGCTATTGTTACACCTCCATGATGGGTCAGGGACGCCCTCAGCTATTGTTACACCTCTGGGATGGGTCAGGGATGCCCTCAGCTATTGTCACACCTCTGGGATGGGTCAGGGACGCCCTCAGCTATTGTCACACCTCTGGGATGGGTCAGGGACGCCCTCAGCTATTGTTACACCTCCATGATGGGTCAGGGACGCCCTCAGCTATTGTTACACCTCTGGGATGGGTCAGGGACGCCCTCAGCTATTGTTACACCTCTGGGATGGGTCAGGGACGCCCTCAGCTATTGTTACACCTCCATGATGGGTCAGGGATGCCCTCAGCTATTGTTACACCTCTGGGATGGGTCAGGGATGCCCTCAGCTATTGTCACACCTCCATGATGGGTCAGGGATGCCCTCAGCTATTGTCACACCTCTGGGATGGGTCAGGGATGCCCTCAGCTATTGTTACACCTCCATGATGGGTCAGGGATGCCCTCAGCTATGGTCACACCTCCGGGATGGGTCAGGGATGCCCTCAGCTATTGTTACACCTCTGGGATGGGTCAGGGACGCCCTCAGCTATTGTTACACCTCTGGGATGGGTCAGGGATGCCCTCAGCTATTGTTACACCTCTGGGATGGGTCAGGGACGCCCTCAGCTATTGTTACACCTCTGGGATGGGTCAGGGACGCCCTCAGCTATTGTTACACCTCTGGGATGGGTCAGGGATGCCCTCAGCTATTGTTACACCTCTGGGATGGGTCAGGGACGCCCTCAGCTATTGTTACACCTCCATGATGGGTCAGGGATGCCCTCAGCTATTGTTACACCTTCATGATGGGTCAGGGATGCCCTCAGCTATTGTTACACCTCTGGGATGGGTCAGGGATGCCCTCAGCTATTGTTACACCTCTGGGATGGGTCAGGGACGCCCTCAGCTATTGTTACACCTTTGGGATGGGTCAGGGATGCCCTCAGCTATTGTTACACCTCCATGATGGGTCAGGGATGCCTCAGCTATTGTTACACCTCTGGGATGGGTCAGGGATGCCCCCGGCCATTGTTATACATTCGGGCGGGTAGGGATGCCCTCGGCTCAGGGCTGGGGTATTATAGTACCTAGAAATGGGGGATCAGAACACGGTGCAGTCAGGCTCCTGGCATTGGGTGGGGGGGGGGGGAAGCACAGGAGCAGAAGATTTCCTCGGCGACGGCGGCACTTCACACCTCTCTACCTAGCCTGGCCTAGTTTGGTTGCCATGGCGACAACATTCTTCCAAGGTCTATAATGAGAGAGAAGGCGCAGGTAAGTAACTGGCACACGGCAGTGTCCTCCATCATACAGCAGCTGCTGAGCGGACCACAAGTCCCAGCACGTCCAGGCATCCAGTGCAGGGGCATGCTGGGACTTGAGCCTCCCCCCTGGCGGGCGGCAAACAGGGACTGTGAACACCCAATAATCCCATAATGCCGAGAGCACAGAAAACACGCAACATGCCAAGAAGCGGGCGAGGAGGTATAAAGAGGGACTAGAATCACTCACTGCTAACTGGACAAGCGGGCGAGGAGGTATAAAGAGGGACTAGAATCACTCACTGCTAACTGGACAAGCGGGCGAGGAGGTATAAAGAGGGACTAGAATCACTCACTGCTAACTGGACAAGCGGGCGAGGCGGTATAAAGAGGGACTAGAATCACTCACTGCTAACTGGACAAACGGGCGAGGAGATATAAAGAGGGACTAGAATCACTCACTGCTAACTGGACAAGCGGGCGAGGCGGTATAAAGAGGGACTAGAATCACTCACTGCTAACTGGACAAGCGGGCGAGGAGGTATAAAGAGGGACTAGAATCACTCACTGCTAACTGGAAAAGCGGGCAAGGAGGTATAAAGAGGGACTAGAATCACTCACTGCTAACTGGAAAAGCGGGCGAGGAGGTATAAAGAGGGACTAGAATCACTCACTGCTAACTGGAAAAGCGGGCGAGGAGGTATAAAGAGGGACTAGAATCACTCACTGCTAACTGGACAAGCGGGCGAGGAGGTATAAAGAGGGACTAGAATCACTCACTGCTAACTGGACAAGCGGGCGAGGAGGTATAAAGAGGGACTAGAATCACTCACTGCTAACTGGACAAGCGGGCGAGGAGGTATAAAGAGGGACTAGAATCACTCACTGCTAACTGGACAAGCAGGCGAGGAGGTATAAAGAGGGACTAGAATCACTCACTGCTAACTGGACAAGCGGGCGAGGAGGTGTAAAGAGGGACTAGAATCACTCACTGCTAACTGGACAAACGGGCGAGGAGATATAAAGAGGGACTAGAATCACTCACTGCTAACTGGACAAGCGGGCGAGGCGGTATAAAGAGGGACTAGAATCACTCACTGCTAACTGGACAAGCGGGCGAGGAGGTATAAAGAGGGACTAGAATCACTCACTGCAAACTGGACAAACGGGCGAGGAGATATAAAGAGGGACTAGAATCACTCACTGCTAACTGGACAAGCGGGCGAGGAGGTATAAAGAGGGACTAGAATCACTCACTGCTAACTGGACAAACGGGCGAGGAGATATAAAGAGGGACTAGAATCACTCACTGCTAACTGGACAAGCGGGCGAGGAGGTATAAAGAGGGACTAGAATCACTCACTGCTAACTGGACAAGCGGGCGAGGCGGTATAAAGAGGGACTAGAATCACTGCTAACTGGACAAACGGGCGGGGAGGTATAAAGAGGGACTAGAATCACTCACTGCTAACTGGACAAGCGGGCGAGGCGGTATAAAGAGGGACTAGAATCACTCACTGCTAACTGGACAAGCGGGCGAGGAGGTATAAAGAGGGACTAGAATCACTCACTGCTAACTGGACAAGCGGGCGAGGCGGTATAAAGAGGGACTAGAATCACTGCTAACTGGACAAACGGGCGGGGAGGTATAAAGAGGGACTAGAATCACTCACTGCTAACTGGACAAGCGGGCGAGGCGGTATAAAGAGGGACTAGAATCACTGCTAACTGGACAAACGGGCGGGGAGGTATAAAGAGGGACTAGAATCACTCACTGCTAACTGGACAAGCGGGCGAGGAGGTATAAAGAGGGACTAGAATCACTCACTGCTAACTGGACAAGCGGGCGAGGAGGTATAAAGAGGGACTAGAATCACTCACTGCTAACTGGACAAGCGGGCGAGGAGGTATAAAGAGGGACTAGAATCACTCACTGCTAACTGGACAAGCGGGCGAGGAGGTATAAAGAGGGACTAGAATCACTGCTAACTGGACAAGCGGGCGAGGAGGTATAAAGAGGGACTAGAATCACTCACTGCTAACTGGACAAACGGGCGAGGAGGTATAAAGAGGGACTAGAATCACTCACTGCTAACTGGACAAGCGGGCGAGGAGGTATAAAGAGGGACTAGAATCACTCACTGCTAACTGGACAAGCGGGCGAGGAGGTATAAAGAGGGACTAGAATCACTCACTGCTAACTGGACAAGCGGGCGAGGAGGTATAAAGAGGGACTAGAATCACTCACTGCTAACTGGACAAGCGGGCGAGGAGGTATAAAGAGGGACTAGAATCACTCACTGCTAACTGGACAAGCGGGCGAGGAGGTATAAAGAGGGACTAGAATCACTCGCTGTAACTGGACAAGCGGGCGAGGAGGTGTAAAGAGGGACTAGAATCACTCGCTGTAACTGGACAAGCGGGCGAGGAGGTATAAAGAGGGACTAGAATCACTCACTGCTAACTGGACAAGCGGGCGAGGAGGTATAAAGAGGGACTAGAATCACTCACTGCTAACTGGACAAGCGGGCGAGGAGGTATAAAGAGGGACTACAATCACTCACTGCTAACTGGACAAGCGGGCGAGGAGGTATAAAGAGGGACTACAATCACTCGCTGTAACTGGACAAGCGGGCGAGGAGGTATAAAGAGGGACTAGAATCACTCACTGCTAACTGGACAAGCGGGCGAGGAGGTATAAAGAGGGACTAGAATCACTCGCTGTAACTGGACAAGCGGGCGAGGAGGTATAAAGAGGGACTAGAATCACTCGCTGTAACTGGACAAGCGGGCGAGGAGGTATAAAGAGGGACTACAATCACTCACTGCTAACTGGACAAGCGGGCGAGGAGGTATAAAGAGGGACTAGAATCACTCACTGCTAACTGGACAAGCGGGCGAGGAGGTATAAAGAGGGACTAGAATCACTCACTGCTAACTGGACAAGCGGGCGAGGAGGTATAAAGAGGGACTACAATCACTCACTGCTAACTGGACAAGCGGGCGAGGAGGTATAAAGAGGGACTACAATCACTCACTGCTAACTGGACAAGCGGGCGAGGAGGTATAAAGAGGGACTAGAATCACTCACTGCTAACTGGACAAGCGGGCGAGGAGGTATAAAGAGGGACTAGAATCACTCACTGCTAACTGGACAAGCGGGCGAGGAGGTATAAAGAGGGACTAGAATCCCTCACTGCTAACTGGACAAGCAGACGAGGAGGTATAAAGAGGGACTACAATCACTCACTGCTAACTGGACAAGCGGGCGAGGAGGTATAAAGAGGGACTACAATCACTCACTGCTAACTGGACAAGCGGGCGAGGAGGTATAAAGAGGGACTAGAATCACTCACTGCTAACTGGACAAGCGGGCGAGGAGGTATAAAGAGGGACTACAATCACTCGCTGTAACTGGACAAGCGGGCGAGGAGGTATAAAGAGGGACTAGAATCACTCACTGCTAACTGGACAAGCGGGCGAGGAGGTATAAAGAGGGACTACAATCACTCACTGCTAACTGGACAAGCGGGCGAGGAGGTATAAAGAGGGACTAGAATCACTCACTGCTAACTGGACAAACGGGCGAGGAGGTATAAAGAGGGACTAGAATCACTCATTGCTAACTGGACAAGCGGGCGAGGAGGTATAAAGAGGGACTAGAATCACTCACTGCTAACTGGACAAGCGGGCGAGGAGGTATAAAGAGGGACTAGAATCACTCACTGCTAACTGGACAAGCGGGCGAGGAGGTATAAAGAGGGACTACAATCACTCACTGCTAACTGGACAAGCGGGCGAGGAGGTATAAAGAGGGACTAGAATCACTCACTGCTAACTGGACAAGCGGGCGAGGAGGTATAAAGAGGGACTAGAATCACTCACTGCTAACTGGACAAGCGGGCGAGGAGGTATAAAGAGGGACTAGAATCACTCACTGCTAACTGGACAAGCGGGCGAGGAGGTATAAAGAGGGACTAGAATCACTCGCTGTAACTGGACAAGCGGGCGAGGAGGTATAAAGAGGGACTAGAATCACTCGCTGTAACTGGACAAGCGGGCGAGGAGGTATAAAGAGGGACTAGAATCACTCATTGCTAACTGGACAAGCGGGCGAGGAGGTATAAAGAGGGACTACAATCACTCACTGCTAACTGGACAAGCGGGCGAGGAGGTATAAAGAGGGACTAGAATCACTCACTGTAACTGGACAAGCGGGCGAGGAGGTATAAAGAGGGACTAGAATCACTCACTGCTAACTGGACAAGCGGGCGAGGAGGTATAAAGAGGGACTAGAATCACTCATTGCTAACTGGACAAGCGGGCGAGGAGGTATAAAGAGGGACTAGAATCACTCACTGCTAACTGGACAAGCGGGCGAGGAGGTATAAAGAGGGACTAGAATCACTCACTGCTAACTGGACAAGCGGGCGAGGAGGTATAAAGAGGGACTAGAATCACTCACTGCTAACTGGACAAGCGGGCGAGGAGGTATAAAGAGGGACTAGAATCACTCGCTGTAACTGGACAAGCGGGCGAGGAGGTATAAAGAGGGACTAGAATCACTCGCTGTAACTGGACAAGCGGGCGAGGAGGTATAAAGAGGGACTAGAATCACTCATTGCTAACTGGACAAGCGGGCGAGGAGGTATAAAGAGGGACTACAATCACTCACTGCTAACTGGACAAGCGGGCGAGGAGGTATAAAGAGGGACTAGAATCACTCACTGTAACTGGACAAGCGGGCGAGGAGGTATAAAGAGGGACTAGAATCACTCACTGCTAACTGGACAAGCGGGCGAGGAGGTATAAAGAGGGACTAGAATCACTCATTGCTAACTGGACAAGCGGGCGAGGAGGTATAAAGAGGGACTAGAATCACTCACTGCTAAATGGACAAGCGGGCGAGGAGGTATAAAGAGGGACTAGAATCACTCACTGCTAAATGGACAAGCGGGCGAGGAGGTATAAAGAGGGACTAGAATCACTCGCTGTAACTGGACAAGCGGGCGAGGAGGTATAAAGAGGGACTAGAATCACTCACTGCTAACTGGACAAGCGGGCGAGGAGGTATAAAGAGGGACTAGAATCACTCATTGCTAACTGGACAAGCGGGCGAGGAGGTATAAAGAGGGACTAGAATCACTCACTGTAACTGGACAAGCGGGCGAGGAGGTATAAAGAGGGACTAGAATCACTCACTGCTAACTGGACAAGCGGGCGAGGAGGTATAAAGAGGGACTAGAATCACTCATTGCTAACTGGACAAGCGGGCGAGGAGGTATAAAGAGGGACTAGAATCACTCACTGCTAACTGGACAAGCGGGCGAGGAGGTATAAAGAGGGACTAGAATCACTCGCTGTAACTGGACAAGCGGGCGAGGAGGTATAAAGAGGGACTAGAATCACTCACTGCTAACTGGACAAGCGGGCGAGGAGGTATAAAGAGGGACTAGAATCACTCACTGCTAACTGGACAAGCGGGCGAGGAGGTATAAAGAGGGACTACAATCCCTCACTGCTAACTGGACAAGCGGGCGAGAAGGTATAAAGAGGGACTAGAATCACTCACTGCTAACTGGACAAGCGGGCGAGGAGGTATAAAGAGGGACTACAATCCCTCACTGCTAACTGGACAAGCGGGCGAGGAGGTATAAAGAGGGACTAGAATCCCTCACTGCTAACTGGACAAGCGGGCGAGGAGGTATAAAGAGGGACTAGAATCCCTCACTGCTAACTGGACAAGCGGGCGAGGAGGTATAAAGAGGGACTAGAATCCCTCACTGCTAACTGGACAAGCGGGCGAGGAGGTATAAAGAGGGACTAGAATCACTCACTGCTAACTGGACAAGCGGGCGAGGAGGTATAAAGAGGGACTAGAATCACTCACTGCTAACTGGACAAGCGGGCGAGGAGGTATAAAGAGGGACTAGAATCACTCGCTGTAACTGGACAAGCGGGCGAGGAGGTATAAAGAGGGACTAGAATCACTCACTGCTAACTGGACAAGCGGGCGAGGAGGTATAAAGAGGGACTAGAATCACTCACTGCTAACTGGACAAGCGGGCGAGGAGGTATAAAGAGGGACTAGAATCACTCGCTGTAACTGGACAAGCGGGCGAGGAGGTATAAAGAGGGACTAGAATCACTCACTGCTAACTGGACAAGCGGGCGAGGAGGTATAAAGAGGGACTAGAATCACTCACTGCTAACTGGACAAGCGGGCGAGGAGGTATAAAGAGGGACTACAATCCCTCACTGCTAACTGGACAAGCGGGCGAGAAGGTATAAAGAGGGACTAGAATCACTCACTGCTAACTGGACAAGCGGGCGAGGAGGTATAAAGAGGGACTACAATCCCTCACTGCTAACTGGACAAGCGGGCGAGGAGGTATAAAGAGGGACTAGAATCCCTCACTGCTAACTGGACAAGCGGGCGAGGAGGTATAAAGAGGGACTAGAATCCCTCACTGCTAACTGGACAAGCGGGCGAGGAGGTATAAAGAGGGACTAGAATCCCTCACTGCTAACTGGACAAGCGGGCGAGGAGGTATAAAGAGGGACTAGAATCACTCACTGCTAACTGGACAAGCGGGCGAGGAGGTATAAAGAGGGACTAGAATCACTCACTGCTAACTGGACAAGCGGGCGAGGAGGTATAAAGAGGGACTAGAATCACTCGCTGTAACTGGACAAGCGGGCGAGGAGGTATAAAGAGGGACTAGAATCACTCATTGCTAACTGGACAAGCGGGCGAGGAGGTATAAAGAGGGACTAGAATCACTCACTGCTAACTGGACAAGCGGGCGAGGAGGTATAAAGAGGGACTAGAATCACTCATTGCTAACTGGACAAGCGGGCGAGGAGGTATAAAGAGGGACTAGAATCACTCACTGTAACTGGACAAGCGGGCGAGGAGGTATAAAGAGGGACTAGAATCACTCACTGCTAACTGGACAAGCGGGCGAGGAGGTATAAAGAGGGACTAGAATCACTCATTGCTAACTGGACAAGCGGGCGAGGAGGTATAAAGAGGGACTAGAATCACTCGCTGTAACTGGACAAGCGGGCGAGGAGGTATAAAGAGGGACTAGAATCACTCACTGCTAACTGGACAAGCGGGCGAGGAGGTATAAAGAGGGACTAGAATCACTCGCTGTAACTGGACAAGCGGGCGAGGAGGTATAAAGAGGGACTAGAATCACTCACTGCTAACTGGACAAGCGGGCGAGGAGGTATAAAGAGGGACTAGAATCACTCACTGCTAACTGGACAAGCGGGCGAGGAGGTATAAAGAGGGACTACAATCCCTCACTGCTAACTGGACAAGCGGGCGAGAAGGTATAAAGAGGGACTAGAATCACTCACTGCTAACTGGACAAGCGGGCGAGGAGGTATAAAGAGGGACTACAATCCCTCACTGCTAACTGGACAAGCGGGCGAGGAGGTATAAAGAGGGACTAGAATCACTCACTGCTAACTGGACAAGCGGGCGAGGAGGTATAAAGAGGGACTAGAATCACTCACTGCTAACTGGACAAGCGGGCGAGGAGGTATAAAGAGGGACTAGAATCACTCGCTGTAACTGGACAAGCGGGCGAGGAGGTATAAAGAGGGACTAGAATCACTCACTGCTAACTGGACAAGCGGGCGAGGAGGTATAAAGAGGGACTAGAATCACTCACTGCTAACTGGACAAGCGGGCGAGGAGGTATAAAGAGGGACTAGAATCACTCGCTGTAACTGGACAAGCGGGCGAGGAGGTATAAAGAGGGACTAGAATCACTCACTGCTAACTGGACAAGCGGGCGAGGAGGTATAAAGAGGGACTAGAATCACTCACTGCTAACTGGACAAGCGGGCGAGGAGGTATAAAGAGGGACTACAATCCCTCACTGCTAACTGGACAAGCGGGCGAGAAGGTATAAAGAGGGACTAGAATCACTCACTGCTAACTGGACAAGCGGGCGAGGAGGTATAAAGAGGGACTACAATCCCTCACTGCTAACTGGACAAGCGGGCGAGGAGGTATAAAGAGGGACTAGAATCCCTCACTGCTAACTGGACAAGCGGGCGAGGAGGTATAAAGAGGGACTAGAATCCCTCACTGCTAACTGGACAAGCGGGCGAGGAGGTATAAAGAGGGACTAGAATCCCTCACTGCTAACTGGACAAGCGGGCGAGGAGGTATAAAGAGGGACTAGAATCACTCACTGCTAACTGGACAAGCGGGCGAGGAGGTATAAAGAGGGACTAGAATCACTCACTGCTAACTGGACAAGCGGGCGAGGAGGTATAAAGAGGGACTAGAATCACTCGCTGTAACTGGACAAGCGGGCGAGGAGGTATAAAGAGGGACTAGAATCACTCATTGCTAACTGGACAAGCGGGCGAGGAGGTATAAAGAGGGACTAGAATCACTCACTGCTAACTGGACAAGCGGGCGAGGAGGTATAAAGAGGGACTAGAATCACTCATTGCTAACTGGACAAGCGGGCGAGGAGGTATAAAGAGGGACTAGAATCACTCACTGTAACTGGACAAGCGGGCGAGGAGGTATAAAGAGGGACTAGAATCACTCACTGCTAACTGGACAAGCGGGCGAGGAGGTATAAAGAGGGACTAGAATCACTCATTGCTAACTGGACAAGCGGGCGAGGAGGTATAAAGAGGGACTAGAATCACTCGCTGTAACTGGACAAGCGGGCGAGGAGGTATAAAGAGGGACTAGAATCACTCACTGCTAACTGGACAAGCGGGCGAGGAGGTATAAAGAGGGACTAGAATCACTCGCTGTAACTGGACAAGCGGGCGAGGAGGTATAAAGAGGGACTAGAATCACTCACTGCTAACTGGACAAGCGGGCGAGGAGGTATAAAGAGGGACTAGAATCACTCACTGCTAACTGGACAAGCGGGCGAGGAGGTATAAAGAGGGACTACAATCCCTCACTGCTAACTGGACAAGCGGGCGAGAAGGTATAAAGAGGGACTAGAATCACTCACTGCTAACTGGACAAGCGGGCGAGGAGGTATAAAGAGGGACTACAATCCCTCACTGCTAACTGGACAAGCGGGCGAGGAGGTATAAAGAGGGACTACAATCACTCACTGCTAACTGGACAAGCGGGCGAGGAGGTATAAAGAGGGACTACAATCCCTCACTGCTAACTGGACAAGCGGGCGAGAAGGTATAAAGAGGGACTAGAATCACTCACTGCTAACTGGACAAGCGGGCGAGGAGGTATAAAGAGGGACTACAATCCCTCACTGCTAACTGGACAAGCGGGCGAGGAGGTATAAAGAGGGACTAGAATCCCTCACTGCTACCTGGACAAAAGGAGACCTCCAACCAGCAGAAAAAGGGAGCGACTCCCAAAGGAAAGGAGAAGTTTTGGTTTTCAGGACTGCTGTGCAGTAATTAATCCGGACCCTCACCCTGAATAAGAGCCTATCTTATATGCTTCCCACACCCTGTACATACAGATTGCCCACATTAATCCGGACCCTCACCCTGAATAAGAGCCTATCTTATATGTTTCCCACACCCTGTACATACAGATTGCTCACATTAATCCGGACCTTCACCCTGAATAAGAGCCTATCTTATATGTTTCCCACACCCTGTACATACAGATTGCTCACATTAATCCGGACCCTCACCCTGAATAAGAGCCTATCTTATATGTTTCCCCCCTGTACATACAGATTGCTCACATTAATCCGGACCTTCACCCTGAATAAGAGCCTATCTTATATGTTCCCCCCCCCCTGTACATACAGATTGCTCACATTAATCCGGACCTTCACCCTGAATAAGAGCCTATCTTATATGTTCCCCCCCCCCTGTACATACAGATTGCTCACATTAATCCGGACCTTCACCCTGAATAAGAGCCTATCTTATATGTTTCCCACACCCTGTACATACAGATTGCCCACATTAATCCGGACCCTCACCCTGAATAAGAGCCTATCTTGTATGTTTCCCACGCCCTGTACATACAGATTAGTCACATTAATCCGGACCTTCACCCTGAATAAGAGCCTATCTTATATGTTCCCCCCCCCCTGTACATACAGATTGCTCACATTAATCCGGACCTTCACCCTGAATAAGAGCCTATCTTATATGTTTCCCACACCCTGTACATACAGATTGCTCACATTAATCCGGACCTTCACCCTGAATAAGAGCCTATCTTATATGTTTCCCACACCCTGTACATACGGATTGCCCACATTAATCCGGACCCTCACCCTGAATAAGAGCCTATCTTATATGTTTCCCACACCTTGTACATACAGATTGCTTACATTAATCAGGACCTTCACCCTGAATAAGAGCCTATCTTATATGTTTCCCACACCTTGTACATACAGATTGCCCACATTAATCCGGACCCTCACCCTGAATAAGAGCCTATCTTATATGTTTCCCACACCTTGTACATACAGATTGCTTACATTAATCAGGACCTTCACCCTGAATAAGAGCCTATCTTATATGTTTCCCACACCTTGTACATACAGATTGCTCACATTAATCCGGACCTTCACCCTGAATAAGGGCTTTTGGGCTTTTCATTAAATCATGGTAAAGGTCCGCTTTAAAGAGAAAAAAAAATAAAAACAACATACATATTTTTTCTCCGCCAAATCCGCGCCCCCCGGGCAGTTTTGCTGATGTCAATGCTGCTGAATGACACGCAGCCGCCGTTTGGCGGCAGTTTCCCTGTGGTGAGCGCGTTCTCGCACGGATGGCTGGGAGCACAGCTGCGGGACACAGAGGATGCGGCAGCCACAGGACGCAGTGTTGTGGGAGGTTACTGGTGACCCTTTGGGGGGGGGGGGGGGTTCATACACCAGAGCATCCCGGTATAGGGTGCCCCAGGGGCAGGCTGGCGGCCCTGGAGTCTTTCCAGGGCTGGCCTTGCCCGGTTTTGAGCCACTTTAATAGCCCTTATATTTCTGTCTGGCGTACACTCCCTGGCACACTGCTTGTTTCCAAGGTAACCGTCAACGCTGCCGTCTCTCGGCTTTGTCAGCCTCTAATACAGGGCGGGCGACTAATCGTCCCGGAGACGCCAGCTACGAGCTGCACATCCTGTTTTAGGGAAACTACAGCTATGATGGACGGTGCACCGCAACACAATCAAAAATAGGTGCAGACCATGGGGGGAACAAGACAAATGAATGAGTCCTAGACTGATCCCAAAAACCCCGGCAAGAAGGGCTGCACACTAAATAGAATTTAAAACGCCAATAAATTTAATGAGTATTAATTATATACATGAACATATATAAAGGCACCGATCCAAACATATACAAGATTAAAAAACACAAAGACAACACATGGGGGAGATCCCGGGAAGCGGTGACTATTCTATGTCCAATCTAAAACACTGGCTTGTGTATATACAAAATGTAAAGCGTATGCTGTAAAAATACTATGAATGGGCCCAGATGGAAAACAGAATTGATGAGTGGGCGATATCAAACAAACAAACAACTATACAGGGTGGATTTGATTTAAATCTAACTGATTTAAATCACGATTTAAATCACTAGTCAGTAAGGCTTGATTTAAATCAAAGTTTCTACCTAAACTAGTTTAACATGCAAGTAGGTGAAGATTTTTAGAATCACTTTTTATATTACTTTTTTCTCCCCAGTTTAATGGGTTAATCATTCATATTTGGACACCACTGTTCTGTTGTACTTAGGAAGGAGAAAAATAATCCTGACCTTAATAACAATTTAAATAGATTTATTCAACTGAAACAATAACAACATTACAGCATAAGTTATTTGCTTAAACAAACATCCATGTTTTGTTAACTAATTTGGCTAAACAAAATATATATATATTTTAAGAAACTTAGACTGTCAGCCCAGCCGACACATGAAAAACTTAAATACTACTGTCCCTGCCGTCCTCTGTAGCTCACTAGTCATAGGTTTGTAGAACAATAGGATTAAGGTCTTTTTCTCAACTCTGTTCATGTTGTAACATTTTTGCTGTGAAGAAGAGGCTGGGACCTCTGCGGAGTAAGTGAAGCGAGCGTCTGTGATAATATAGGAGAGAAACTGCCCACTAATCCTACAGAAACCTCTGGAAGAGCATGGCATTGTGAATGTTACACATATACAGCCTTTATTCTACTGAGTTAAACAACTCGGCTTTATCTCATGATGGAAGAACCTTTTGGATGGTAAAATATTTTCCTCAAAAAGCAGTTTATTGAAAAAAAATCCGATTTAATTAAAAAAAATCCGATTTAAATCAAAAAAATCCGATTTAAATCAAAAAAATCAGATTTAAATCAAAAAAATCAGATTTAAATCAAAAAAATCTGATTTAAATCAAAAAAAAAAAATCAGATTTTTTTGATTTTTTTTAAAAAAAGCATTGATTTTTATCCACCCTGCAACTATACAAAATAAAATGTATCCAATAAATGTGCTGGACACAGGAACAAAGTGCGCAGTGCATAAGAATACTATTTACAATAATAACAACAAATGAAATATGTGCAACTTGTGAAACGGCCGTTATACAAAGTATCAACAAGGTAAGTAGCTAAATGTGAGCTGTGAAGGATATATTATGCAGGCTTAGAATAAGCCCGACTGGGCCCTAGAATGATTAACACCAAACAGCAAGATATAACCAGCAGACAAGCAGTAAATAAATAAACTATGACATCACCATGTCACCAGGGGTCCCCGCAGCAGCCTGCTTTAAACACAGTGAAACCAAACTTTACTATGACTAGCCAAACAGACCCCTGCTCAGCCCGGACATATTAGTCCAAGGGGTTTATTCATTGAGGGATAGTGGCAGACAGGTAGCGAACGGTGACCGCCGGGTGCTGTACGCAATACCACATTTATCAGAGCGAATCTGGTGAGCGACTCTAACGGCGCCATGTAGCGTCCGATTCATCATCACAGACAGCCCGGTGTATAGCGCCGGCGCTCAGGTATTACCTGTCGCTACCTGTCGCTCTCCCATACATTTCAATGGACTTTTCTTCTCTTTAAACAGGGTTTTATTTTTATTTATTCATTTTTTCTCTCCAATATTTGTGTTACGTTTCCCGGCCTATTAAATGTCAATTTTGAAAACTTCTTTTGATTTTTTTTTTTTTATATTTTTATGCAGAATTGTCATTACAGGTCTGGTATTAAAGTGTTCATGTCACAGTGTTATAACAATGTCATTCCGTGTGTTTTCGCTTTGTTACTGGTGGATATGTGATCAGACACAGACTTTAAAGTGGACCAACACCCAGGATTTTCACTATCCTGGGTGTTGGTCCACTTCTGCGGGGCGCCCCGATCACAAATGGACAGCGCGGGTGCGCGCCCTGCTAGAGGGATGCGCGGGAGGCAGCTTGTCCGTCGCCTATAAGGTACGTTTTTAGGGGTTTCACACAGCAGGGCATCCCGATTTCGGATGCCCCGAGGGGAGGGAGCTGATCGGCCCGGTCAGGGGTGGGTGTTGGTCCACTTTAATCACACAGCTTCTGGCGCTCTGGGCTACAGTGACACAATTTTGAGCGCCGGCGCTGTGTGAGGCTGATTTTTTTTCTGAATATGGTTTGAGTCGGTCACACTGACCAGTTGCTACCATTCGCTCCCATATAGCGCTGTACTGGTGTTACAGCGACTCACACATCAAATTCATCAATGACGGCAATGTCACTACAGCGTCTGCGGCGCTCTGTAATAGCTCGATCAGAGCGACCACTAGCGCCTCCGTACAGACGCTCATCTGCCATTACCTGGCGCTAGTAATGAATCAGCCTGCAATCAGAGGTCCGCAGTGTAAAGGAGAGTCATCACTAAAACAGACCTATCACCAGGAGTTACAAAAAGTTCAGACTTCCCCTTTAAAGCGGATGTAAACCCATTTTTGGGTCCTCCGCTCATTCTTTGCCGACCCTCAGCTGCTGTTCCAAAGAAAACCAGCTGAAGTAACGTCCTGCCTATTGGTCCTCTCAAAAGTGCCGCTGGGACAAGATGCAGCCGGGCTGGCACGCCATTAGCGCCATTCAGAGGGGCTGGTGCGGGAACACGCGTAGCCGCAGAGAAGCCGGGGATGTGGCACAGGCAAAGGTTGTGCTGCGAGACCAGTCAGGATCAGATAAGATCACCGCCCCCCCCCCGGGGGTTTCACACAGCGGGGCATCAGGTGTAGGATGCCCCAGGTGCAGGCTAGCAGCTGGCCCTGGAATCCTTTACATTCCAGGGCCCGGTCCCGGGGGTTTTCATCTACTTTAGAGGTCCTCAGATTCCATGGAAGGAAGTCTACTCTACTGTGTGAGTCTGATATGAACATTTAGCATGTATTTATAGTAAAAAGCGTAAAGTGGACCAAAACCCCAGGATTTTGACTATCCTAGGTTTTGGTCCTTGCCCCCCGGGACACCCCAATTGGGGATGCCCTGCTGTGTGAAACCCTCCAGGTCGGCAAATTACACTCACCCTTCCTCGGCCCTGCGGCGCATGCACGGCCGCTCGTCCAATCAGTGTGCTTGGATCTGCTCACGCCAGTGAGTTGGCGGCCGCATCCCCTGCTACCCCCTAAAAGGGAGAATGGCCGAGCCCGTCATTCACAAATGTTCTGCTAAAAGGATATTGGGGATGTGGCTGCTGCTCGAGCATGCGCCGTCAGACCGAAAAAGAAGGCGAGTGTCTGGGAGACCTGAGGGGTATCACACAGCGGGGCATCCCGATATTGCATGCCCCGGGGGGAGGTAATCAGCCGGGGATTTGGGTCCACTTTAATACTAGAATAATAATGATATTCTATATTATGTGAAAATGAGGAAGCCAAGTCTGGATAGAGGCAGGATGCTGCCGCCCTCCTTTTCTCCGGGACTTACAATGTCCTGTTAAAGCAGAACCCAGGAATTCGAGTTTCCGTGTTCCGTGCCCCCCGGGGCATCCCAAATTGTGTAAATCCACAAAGTTCGCCGATAAAAACAACAAGGCCCGATATACCCCGGAGCAATATAACCGTGACTGCCAACTGCACCGCAACTTTCCTGCTGCCACCATCACCGCGCATGCACACACATATACCGCGCATAGTGCTTAACCTGTAACACGCAGCACTTGCTTCAGTATTGTAGCTTTCCCATTAATGACTCTCAGCCTAAACTGCAGTTACCTCAACCGGACCCTCACCCTGAATAAGAGCCTATCTTATATGTTCTCCCCCAGTACATACAGATTGCTCACATTAATCCAGACCCTCACCCTGAATAAGAGCCTATCTTGTATGTTCTCCCCCAGTACATACAGATTGCTCACATTAATCCAGACCCTTACCCTGAATAAGAGCCTATCTTATATGTTCCCCCAGTACATACAGATTGCTCACATTAATCCAGACCCTCACCCTGAATAAGAGCCTATGTTATATGTTCTCCCCCTGTACATACAGATTGCCCACATTAATCCGGACCCTCACCCTGAATAAGAGCCTATCTTATATGTTTCCCACACCCTGTACATACAGATTACCCACATTAATCCGGACCTTCACCCTGAATAAGAGCCTATCTTATATGTTTCCCACACCCTGTACATACAGATTGCTCACATTAATCCAGACCCTCACCCTGAATAAGAGCCTATCTTGTATGTTCTCCCCCTGTACATACAGATTGCCCACATTAATCCGGACCCTCACCCTGAATAAGAGCCTATCTTATATGTTCTCCCCCAGTACATACAGATTGCTCACATTAATCCAGACCCTCACCCTGAATAAGAGCCTATCTTGTATGTTCTCCCCCAGTACATACAGATTGCTCACATTAATCCAGACCCTCACCCTGAATAAGAGCCTATCTTGTATGTTCTCCCCCTGTACATACAGATTGCCCACATTAATCCGGACCCTCACCCTGAATAAGAGCCTATCTTATATGTTCTCCCCCAGTACATACAGATTGCTCACATTAATCCAGACCCTCACCCTGAATAAGAGCCTATCTTGTATGTTCTCCCCCAGTACATACAGATTGCTCACATTAATCCAGACCCTCACCCTGAATAAGAGCCTATCTTGTATGTTCTCCCCCAGTACATACAGATTGCTCACATTAATCCAGACCCTCACCCTGAATAAGAGCCTATCTTGTATGTTCTCCCCCTGTACATACAGATTGCCCACATTAATCCGGACCCTCACCCTGAATAAGAGCCTATCTTATATGTTCTCCCCCAGTACATACAGATTGCTCACATTAATCCAGACCCTCACCCTGAATAAGAGCCTATCTTGTATGTTCTCCCCCAGTACATACAGATTGCTCACATTAATCCAGACCCTCACCCTGAATAAGAGCCTATCTTGTATGTTCTCCCCCTGTACATACAGATTGCCCACATTAATCCGGACCCTCACCCTGAATAAGAGCCTATCTTATATGTTCTCCCCCAGTACATACAGATTGCTCACATTAATCCAGACCCTCACCCTGAATAAGAGCCTATCTTGTATGTTCTCCCCCAGTACATACAGATTGCTCACATTAATCCAGACCCTCACCCTGAATAAGAGCCTATCTTGTATGTTCTCCCCCTGTACATACAGATTGCCCACATTAATCCGGACCCTCACCCTGAATAAGAGCCTATCTTATATGTTTCCCACACCCTGTACATACAGATTGCTCACATTAATCCGGACCTTCACCCTGAATAAGAGCCTATCTTATATGTTCTCCCCCAGTACATACAGATTGCTCACATTAATCCAGACCCTCACCCTGAATAAGAGCCTATCTTGTATGTTCTCCCCCTGTACATACAGATTGCCCACATTAATCCGGACCCTCACCCTGAATAAGAGCCTATCTTATATGTTTCCCACACCCTGTACATACAGATTGCTCACATTAATCCGGACCCTCACCCTGAATAAGAGCCTATCTTATATGTTTCTCCCCCCTGTACATACAGATTGCCCACATTAATCCGGACCCTCACCCTGAATAAGAGCCTATCTTATATGTTTCCCACACCCTGTACATACAGATTGCTCACATTAATCCGGACCCTCACCCTGAATAAGAGCCTATCTTATATGTTTCTCCCCCCTGTACATACAGATTGCCCACATTAATCCGGACCCTCACCCTGAATAAGAGCCTATCTTATATGTTTCCCACACCCTGTACATACAGATTGCTCACATTAATCCGGACCCTCACCCTGAATAAGAGCCTATCTTATATGTTTCCCACACCCTGTACATACAGATTGCTCACATTAATCCGGACCCTCACCCTGAATAAGAGCCTATCTTATATGTTTCTCCCCCCCGTTACATACAGATTGCCCACATTAATCCGGACCCTCACCCTGAATAAGAGCCTATCTTATATGTTTCCCACACCCTGTACATACAGATTGCTCACATTAATCCGGACCCTCACCCTGAATAAGAGCCTATCTTATATGTTTCCCACACCCTGTACATACAGATTGCTCACATTAATCCGGACCCTCACCCTGAATAAGAGCCTATCTTATATGTTTCCCACACCCTGTACATACAGATTGCTCACATTAATCCGGACCCTCACCCTGAATAAGAGCCTATCTTATATGTTTCTCCCCCCTGTACATACAGATTGCCCACATTAATCCGGACCCTCACCCTGAATAAGAGCCTATTTTATATGTTTCCCACACCCTGTACATACAGATTGCTCACATTAATCCGGACCCTCACCCTGAATAAGAGCCTATCTTATATGTTTCCCACACCCTGTACATACAGATTGCTCACATTAATCCGGACCCTCACCCTGAATAAGAGCCTATCTTATATGTTTCCCACACCCTGTACATACAGAATGCTCACATTAATCCGGACCCTCACCCTGAATAAGAGCCTATCTTATATGTTTCCCACACCCTGTACATACAGATTGCTCACATTAATCCGGACCCTCACCCTGAATAAGAGCCTATTTTATATGTTTCTCCCCCCTGTACATACAGATTGCCCACATTAATCCAGACCCTCACCCTGAATAAGAGCCTATCTTACATGTTTCCCACACCCTGTACATACAGATTGCTCACATTAATCCGGACCTTCACCCTGAATAAGAGCCTATCTTATATGTTTCTCCCCCCTGTACATACAGATTGCTCACATTAATCCGGACCCTCACCCTGAATAAGAGCCTATCTTATATGTTCCCCCCCTGTACATACAGATTGCCCACATTAATCCGGACCCTCACCCTGAATAAGAGCCTATCTTATATGTTTCCCACACCCTGTACATACAGATTGCTCACATTAATCCGGACCCTCACCCTGAATAAGAGCCTATCCTATATGTTCCCCCCCTGTACATACAGATTGCCCACATTAATCCGGACCCTCACCCTGAATAAGAGCCTATCTTATATGTTTCCCACACCCTGTACATACAGATTGCCCACATTAATCCGGACCTTCACCCTGAATAAGAGCCTATCTTATATGTTCCCCCCCTGTACATACAGATTGCCCACATTAATCCGGACCCTCACCCTGAATAAGAGCCTATCTTATATGTTTCCCACACCCTGTACATACAGATTGCTCACATTAATCCGGACCCTCACCCTGAATAAGAGCCTATCTTATATGTTTCCCACACCCTGTACATACAGATTGCTCACATTAATCCGGACCCTCACCCTGAATAAGAGCCTATCTTATATGTTTCTCCCCCCTGTACATACAGATTGCCCACATTAATCCGGACCCTCACCCTGAATAAGAGCCTATCTTATATGTTTCTCCCCCCTGTACATACAGATTGCTCACATTAATCCGGACCCTCACCCTGAATAAGAGCCTATCTTATATGTTTCCCACACCCTGTACATACAGATTGCCCACATTAATCCGGACCTTCACCCTGAATAAGAGCCTATCTTATATGTTCCCCCCCTGTACATACAGATTGCCCACATTAATCCGGACCCTCACCCTGAATAAGAGCCTATCTTATATGTTTCTCCCCCCTGTACATACAGATTGCTCACATTAATCCGGACCCTCACCCTGAATAAGAGCCTATCTTATATGTTTCCCACACCCTGTACATACAGATTGCTCACATTAATCCGGACCCTCACCCTGAATAAGAGCCTATCCTATATGTTCCCCCCCCTGTACATACAGATTGCCCACATTAATCCGGACCCTCACCCTGAATAAGAGCCTATCTTATATGTTTCCCACACCCTGTACATACAGATTGCCCACATTAATCCGGACCTTCACCCTGAATAAGAGCCTATCTTATATGTTCCCCCCCTGTACATACAGATTGCCCACATTAATCCAGACCCTCACCCTGAATAAGAGCCTATCTTATATGTTTCCCACACCCTGTACATACAGATTGCTCACATTAATCCGGACCTTCACCCTGAATAAGAGCCTATCTTATATGTTTCTCCCCCCTGTACATACAGATTGCCCACATTAATCCAGACCCTCCAGACCCTCACCCTGAATAAGAGCCTATCTTATATGTTTCCCACACCCTGTACATACAGATTGCTCACATTAATCCGGACCCTCACCCTGAATAAGAGCCTATCTTATATGTTTCCCACACCCTGTACATACAGATTGCCCACATTAATCCGGACCTTCACCCTGAATAAGAGCCTATCTTATATGTTCCCCCCCTGTACATACAGATTGCCCACATTAATCCAGACCCTCACCCTGAATAAGAGCCTATCTTATATGTTTCCCACACCCTGTACATACAGATTGCTCACATTAATCCAGACCCTCACCCTGAATAAGAGCTTATCTTGTATGTTTCCCTGCTACATACAGATTGCCCACATTAATCCAGACCCTCACCCTGAATAAGAGCCTATCTTATATGTTCCCCCCAGTACATACAGATTTCCCACATTAATCCGGACCTTCACCCTGAATAAAAGCCTATCTTATATGTTTCTCCCCCCTGTACATACAGATTGCTCACATTAATCCGGACCTTCACCCTGAATAAGAGCCTATCTTATATGTTTCCCACACCCTGTACATACAGATTGTACACATTAATCCAGACCCTCACCCTGAATAAGAGCCTATCTTATATGTTCCCCCCAGTACATACAGATTGCCCACATTAATCCGGACCTTCACCCTGAATAAAAGCCTATCTTATATGTTTCTCCCCCCTGTACATACAGATTGCTCACATTAATCCAGACCCTCACCCTGAATAAGAGCCCATCTTGTATGAATTTGAGTTTCCGTGTTCCGTGCCCCCTGGGGCATCCCAAATTGTGTAAAACCACCCAATTCGCCCATAAAAACTCCAAAGGCGCATGCACGGGCTCTCGTCTAATGAGAGCTGCCTGGTGTGACTATGTCGCTGGGCAAAGTCTCTTTTTGACTTGAGTGGGGAGCGCATGCTGCAGCATCCCCTGCATCCCCAGACGTGCACTCGCTCCCGCCGCAGCTTATCTGAATGGCTGGGGCGGTAGACCGCGCATGACGTCGGGGATGCGCTGCCTGCCGTTCAGAGACCTCTCATTTGATGATGCGTGGAAAGGTACGTTTTATGGGCAAACTGTGGGATTTTCAAACAGTGGGGCATCCCAATTCAGGATGCCCCAGAAAAAACCCAACGGGCGGCCCTGGAATCTAAATGATTCCAGGGCCACCCGCTGGCTTTTTTTTGGGGCATGCTGAATTTTTGGCGGGTTTTGTTCCGCTTCAAGGCTTAACACCCAGTAACCCCAACCATGCTAATGCAATCACCACCTCACCTCCCTGCTGTGTATGGTAAACAAAGGATGTGGCTTGGGGCAATAATTTATTGCTGCCGATTCCTGTACAGGTCACTCGGAATTGAGAAAGACATTCCTCAAGAAAATAGCGCGTCCAGTCGCCTTGATGTGTTATGAATAAGGATACGCAGCAATCTACAGTGCACCTGCGCTCACAATAAAAAGCATAGGACGCAATGCAAACGCAATGCAAATTCTCCACCATACAAAACACAGCCGTTTCTCTTTAGCCGCCTGCATCTGCCCCAAAGGTATTTACCCCCATCAGCAAAGGCTTCCCACGGCGAGGTGAGCAGGGGTAGTATTTGTATAATGGCCACAGGGCAGCGGTGGCAACATGTCTGCTATAAACACCTCACAACACGCACGCCATAGGCCTACGCACCCCCCACACAGCACAGCGAGGCCTAGCAAACAAACTATTATTACATATAGAACATATTACTTATTATTATTACTGTATTATTATTACATAGAGAACATATTGCTTATTATTATCACTGTATTATTATTACATATAGAACATATTACTTATTATTATTACTGTATTATTATTACATATAGAACATATTACTTATTATTATTACTGTATTATTATTACATATAGAACATATTACTTATTATTATTACATATAGAACATATTACTTATTATTATTACTGTATTATTATTACATATAGAACATATTACTTATTATTATTACTGTATTATTATTACATATAGAACATATTACTTATTATTATTACTGTATTATTATTACATATAGAACATATTGCTTATTATTATCACTGTATTATTATTACATATAGAACATATTGCTTATTATTATCACTGTATTATTACATATAGAACATATTACTTATTATTATTACTGTATTATTATTACATATAGAACATATTACTTATTATTATTACTGTATTATTATTACATATAGAACATATTACTTATTATTATTACATATAGAACATATTACTTATTATTATTACTGTATTATTATTACATATAGAACATATTACTTATTATTATTACTGTATTATTATTACATATAGAACATATTACTTATTATTATTACTGTATTATTATTACATATAGAACATATTACTTATTATTATTACATATAGAACATATTACTTATTATTATTACTGTATTATTATTACATATAGAACATATTACTTATTATTATTACTGTATTATTATTACATATAGAACATATTACTTATTATTATTACTGTATTATTATTACATATAGAACATATTACTTATTATTATTACTGTATTATTATTACATATAGAACATATTACTTATTATTATTACTGTATTATTATTACATATAGAACATATTGCTTATTATTATCACTGTATTATTATTACATATAGAACATATTGCTTATTATTATCACTGTATTATTATTACATATAGAACATATTACTTATTATTATTACATATAGAACATATTACTTATTATTATTACTGTATTATTATTACATATAGAACATATTACTTATTATTATTACTGTATTATTATTACATATAGAACATATTACTTATTATTATTACATATAGAACATATTACTTATTATTATTACTGTATTATTATTACATATAGAACATATTACTTATTATTATTACTGTATTATTATTACATATAGAACATATTACTTATTATTATTACTGTATTATTATTACATATAGAACATATTACTTATTATTATTACTGTATTATTATTACATATAGAACATATTACTTATTATTATTACTGTATTATTATTACATATAGAACATATTGCTTATTATTATTACTGTATTATTATTACATATAGAACATATTGCTTATTATTACTGTATTATTATTACATATAGAACATATTACTTATTATTATTACTGTATTATTATTACATATAGAACATATTACTTATTATTATTACTGTATTATTATTACATATAGAACATATTACTTATTATTATTACTGTATTATTATTACATATAGAACATATTACTTATTATTATTACTGTATTATTATTATATATAGAACATATTACTTATTATTATTACTGTATTATTATTATATATAGAACATATTACTTATTATTATTACTGTATTATTATTACATATAGAACATATTACTTATTATTATTACATATAGAACATATTACTTATTATTATTACTGTATTATTATTACATATAGAACATATTACTTATTATTATTACTGTATTATTATTACATATAGAACATATTACTTATTATTACTGTATTATTATTATATATAGAACATATTACTTATTATTATTACTGTATTATTATTATATATAGAACATATTACTTATTACTGTATTATTATATATAGAACATATTACTTATTATTACTGTATTATTATTACATATAGAACATATTACTTATTATTATTACTGTATTATTATTACATATAGAACATATTACTTATTATTATTACTGTATTATTATTACATATAGAACATATTACTTATTATTACTGTATTATTATTATATATAGAACATATTACTTATTACTGTATTATTATATATAGAACATATTACTTATTATTATTACTGTATTATTATTATATATAGAACATATTACTTATTATTATTACATATAGAACCAAGAGTCTCGGCTGCCCGGCCTGAACCCACCTTAGGGCATTGTGTATTGTACAGGATCATGTGACTACTATAAGCTCCACCTATCTAGACAGGGGATGGGTGAATGTAGCTGATACTTTGGGGTTGTAATGTATCCAGTAGGGGGATAGGAACCCCAGAGGAGCCTTCTTTCCACCCCACAACACGGATTCAGGCCCATGACCAAGTCTAATCACCCCCGGCCTGAACTCACAAGAGGGCATTGTGTATTGTACAGGATCATGTGACTTCTATAAGCTCCACCTATCTAGACAGGGGATGGGTGAATGTAGCTGATACTTTGGGGTTGGAATAGATCCAGTAGGGTATAGGAATCCCAGATGAGCCTTCTTTCCACCCCACCACAGATTCATCACCCCCAGTCTTATCACCCCCGGCCTGAACCCACAAGAGGGCATTGTGTACTGTTACAGGATCATGTGACTACTATAAGCTCCACCTATCTAGACGGGAGGAGGGTGAATGTAGCTGTCACTTAGGGGTTGGACTGGATCCAGTAGGGGATAGGAACCCCGGCTGACCCTTCTTTCATCCCCACAACACGGATTCAGGCCCATGACCAAGTCTTATCACTCACAAGAGGGCATTGTGTAGTGTTTCTGGATCATTACCAACCTTTAGTTAATGACGAAGTCTAATGCACAATGAAGCCGCCTGTGAGCCAGCTTAGCGTCACTAACTAAGCCGTTCCCCTGTGTAAGCTGTAGATCTGACCGATGGCCCCAATGCAATTACACTCAGCTTGGCGGGTCCTTAGGGTCCCAGGGGAAGCACGATTTGGAGCTCAGAGGAATCTACCTCATGAATATGCTCCGGGACACACACGTCTGTAGCTTCCTGCTTTAAAGTGGACCTATATTTAAAAATGACTTTAGCTTTGCTTCTAAAGAGCAACCACCGATCTAGAGTCTATAAGACTAATAAGGCGGTGGACTCCATCTTATTGGGGTATCCCGAATCGCTATGCCGCGATGTGTGAAATTCCCAGGATCCCTGTGAAAGTCTTTTCGGGCGGCTGTGGCGTCCCTCCAGCTGCTGCGTGTGTCAGGCCTATCTGATTGGTCAGCATGGCCACACACAGGCCGAGGGAAGCGGCTATGGGGATGCAAGGCTCTATTAAAGCGGACCTTCACCCTGAATAAGAGCCTATCTTGTATGTTTCCCACACCCTGTACATACAGATTGCTCACATTAATCCGGACCTTCACCCTGAATAAGAGCCTATCTTATATGTTTCCCACACCCTGTACATACAGATTACTCACATTAATCCGGACCCTCACCCTGAATAAGAGCCTATCTTATATGTTTCCCACACCCTGTACATACAGATTACTCACATTAATCCGGACCCTCACCCTGAATAAGAGCCTATCTTATATGTTTCCCACACCCTGTACATACAGATTGCTCACATTAATCCGGACCTTCACTTTGAATAAGAGCCTATCTTATATGTTTCCCACACCCTGTACATACAGATTGCTCACATTAATCCGGACCCTCACCCTGAATAAGAGCCTATCTTATATGTCCCCCCCCCCCCCTGTACATACAGATTACTCACATTAATCCAGACCCTCACCCTGAATAAGAGCCTATCTTATATGTTTCCCACACCCTGTACATACAGATTGCCCACGTTAATCCGGACCCTCACCCTGAATAAGAGCCTATCTTATATGTTTCCCACACCCTGTACATACAGATTGCCCACATTAATCCGGACCTTCACCCTGAATAAGAGCCTATCTTATATGTTTCCCACACCCTGTACATACAGATTGCCCACATTAATCCGGACCCTCACCCTGAATAAGAGCCTATCTTATATGTTTCCCACACCCTGTACATACAGATTGCTCACATTAATCCGGACCTTTATCCTGAATAAGAACCTATCTTGAATGTTTCCCACACCGTGTACATACAGATTGCCCACATTAATCCGGACCTTCACCCTGAATAAGAACCTATCTTGTATATTTCCCCCCTGTACATACAGATTGCCCACATTAATCCGGACCATCACCCTGAATAAGAGCCTATCTTATATGTTTCCCACACCCTGTACAGATTGCCCACATTAATCCGGACCTTCACCCTGAATAAGAGCCTATCTTATATGTTTCCCACACCCTGTACATACAGATTGCTCACATTAAAAATCATCCTACCTGCATCTACTGCATGTTATGAGTCTTTAAACATCCTAGATGGCGGCTCATGGAGCATCAGGCTGCCTGCGAACAGGAAGTATTTTCTGACTGTGCCGCTCTGCATTCTGGGATTGCTGTCCTTTCCCTGACCCCAGCTCTGCTCTGTCTGTGGAAAGCACAGCTATAACCCGCCCCCTGCTGTCCCTTCCCCCCTCCTGTCCTCAGTATGTGATGCTTCTGAGGCAAGATGGCGGCGCCTGTATCCTAGAGTCCGGAACAGAGTTGCAGCCCGGTGGGGGAAAGAATAATAAGTAAGTGATTAAATAGTTAATATATATTCATTTTAGATGCTGGGGAATCGTTTTTAAGGGTTTGGGCTTTTCATTAAAGTGGACCAACACCCAGGATTTTGACCTGGGTTTTGGTCCACTGCGGTGGGGCACCCCGATCGGGGGTGTCCCGCTCTCTGAAACCCCCCAGAAACCCCCAAAAACTCACCTCTCCCCGCTCCCACGTGACCGTGCCGTCCAAGACAGCGCGTCCGCCGCCGCCTCCCGAGCATCACTCTCGGCGTGCGCGCACACGCGCCGGCCATTCACAGACGGCCGGCGCGGGCGCGTCTAGAGGGGCGCGCGGGAGGCGGCGCCGGGTCAGGTAAGGAGTTTGGTTTTTTTGGGGGGGGTTTCACCCCGCGGAACATCCCGATCTCGGATGTCCCGTGGTGAGTGAGGTGATCGGCCCGGGAATCTTATTACCCCTGGGTGTTGGTCCACTTTAAATCAGGCTGAAGGTCCGGTTTAACAATGGATATTCTGAATACAAGATACAATAGGAACGAGAGCCCTGCAGTTTTAGTGCCCCAATGGACCAGGACCTTCCACGGAAGAGTTACAAGGGAAGATTTCGGTCTGCTTTTAAGAGAATATAGAAAACTCCCACAGTCACTACATAGAAGAGACTGGTCCAGAAAGGGGTTTGGCACGATTTTCCCCCTAATTATGCAAATTAGACCACACAAACTTGCTACCTTTATGGAGGGGGGGGGGGGTGGCTCCAGACTGGGACTTTGGACCCACGTGGTCACCGATGCAGGACGGAGCTTGAATTCCAGGCGTGCACAGCGCCGTGCATCCCCCCAGCGATCCCTATTGGAGCTCGGATTCATTAGCCTCAAGTGTTCGTTTTACCAAAAGGCTCCCAGGAAGCGCTGCGGAGAGGTGTGAGCTCACCCGACATTATTCCCACAGAATCTCATAGGAAGGTGGCAAATGCTACAACCTGGTGCCACACACAAGTGTCCGGAGCCGGCCGAGAACTTCCGGTCTGAAGGTGATCTGACACAGCGCAAAAAATGTAACTGCAACGCGTCTCTCCTTACTTCTTCAGGCGGCAACACGGACCTGAAATGACCCAGAGTCACTCCTCAGGATAGCAGAGGATCCTGCCCACCTCTCTGGAGCCAGCACCGGGGAAGACTACAGAAAGGAAGCAGCCATGGCTACCGATGCCCGGGATAGGAGGGGGATGGGTAATTGCTGGTGTTGGAATGCCGCCCCAGGGGGAAATCCGAACAGGGTATGTGCAAACAGGTGAGGCCCATACACAGAAAACAGGGCTACTGGGCAATACAACAGGCAGGTGAGGCCCATACACAGAAAACAGGGCTACTGGGCAATACAACAGGCAGGTGAGGCCCATACACAGAAAACAGGGCTACTGGCAATACAACAGGCAGGTGAGGCCCATACACAGAAAACAGGGCTACTGGCAATACAACAGACAGGTGAGGCCCATACACAGAAAACAGAGCTACTGGCAATACAACAGGCAGGTGAGGCCCATACACAGAAAACAGGGCTACTGGCAATACAACAGGCAGGTGAGGCCCATACACAGAAAACAGGGCTACTGGGCAATACAACAGACAGGTGAGGCCCATACACAGAAAACAGGGCTACTGGCTATACAACAGGCAGGTGAGGCCCATACACAGAAAACAGGGCTACTGGCTATACAACAGACAGGTGAGGCCCATACACAGAAAACAGGGCTACTGGCAATACAACAGGCAGGTGAGGCCCATACACAGAAAACAGGGCTACTGGCTATACAACAGGCAGGTGAGGCCCATACACAGAAAACAGGGCTACTGGCAATACAACAGGCAGGTGAGGCCCATACACAGAAAACAGGGCTACTGGGCAATACAACAGGCAGGTGAGGCCCATACACAGAAACAGGGCTACTGGCTATACAACAGGCAGGTGAGGCCCATACACAGAAACAGAGCTACTGGCTATACAACAGACAGGTGAGGCCCATACACAGAAAACAGGGCTACTGGCAATACAACAGGCAGGTGAGGCCCATACACAGAAAACAGGGCTACTGGGCAATACAACAGGCAGGTGAAGCCCATACACAGAAAACAGGGCTACTGGCAATACAACAGACAGGTGAGGCCCATACACAGAAAACAGGGCTACTGGCTATACAACAGGCAGGTGAGGCCCATACACAGAAAACAGGGCTACTGGCAATACAACAGGCAGGTGAGGCCCATACACAGAAAACAGGGCTACTGGGCAATACAACAGGCAGGTGAGGCCCATACACAGAAAACAGGGCTACTGGCTATACAACAGGCAGGTGAGGCCCATACACAGAAAACAGGGCTACTGGGCAATACAACAGGCAGGTGAGGCCCATACACAGAAAACAGGGCTACTGGCTATACAACAGACAGGTGAAGGCCATACACAGAAACAGAGCTACTGGCTATACAACAGACAGGTGAGGCCCATACACAGAAAACAGGGCTACTGGCAATACAACAGACAGGTGAGGCCCATACACAGAAACAGAGCTACTGGCTATACAACAGACAGGTGAGGCCCATACACAGAAACAGGGCTACTGGCTATACAACAGGCAGGTGAGGCCCATACACAGAAACAGGGCTACTGGCTATACAACAGGCAGGTGAGGCCCATACACAGAAAACAGGGCTACTGGCAATACAACAGACAGGTGAGGCCTATACACAGAAACAGGGCTACTGGCTATACAACAGGCAGGTGAGGCCCATACACAGAAACAGGGCTACTGGCTATACAACAGGCAGGTGAGGCCCATACACAGAAAACAGGGCTACTGGCAATACAACAGGCAGGTGAAGCCCATACACAGAAAACAGTGCTACTGGCAATACAACAGGCAGGTGAGGCCCATACACAGAAAACAGGGCTACTGGCTATACAACAGGCAGGTGAGGCCCATACACAGAAAACAGGGCTACTGGGCAATACAACAGGCAGGTGAGGCCCATACACAGAAAACAGGGCTACTGGCAATAGAACAGGCAGGTGAGGCCCATACACAGAAAACAGGGCTACTGGCAATACAACAGACAGGTGAGGCCCATACACAGAAAACAGGGCTACTGGCAATACAACAGGCAGGTGAGGCCCATACACAGAAAACAGGGCTACTGGCAATACAACAGACAGGTGAGGCCCATACACAGAAAACAGGGCTACTGGCTATACAACAGACAGGTGAGGCCCATACACAGAAAACAGGGCTACTGGCAATACAACAGACAGGTGAGGCCCATACACAGAAAACAGGGCTACTGGCTATACAACAGGCAGGTGAGGCCCATACACAGAAAACAGGGCTACTGGCAATACAACAGACAGGTGAGGCCCATACACAGAAAACAGGGCTACTGGCTATACAACAGGCAGGTGAGGCCCATACACAGAAAACAGGGCTACTGGGCAATACAACAGACAGGTGAGGCCCATACACAGAAAACAGGGCTACTGGCAATACAACAGACAGGTGAGGCCCATACACAGAAAACAGAGCTACTGGCAATACAACAGGCAGGTGAAGCCCATACACAGAAAACAGGGCTACTGGCAATACAACAGACAGGTGAAGCCCATACACAGAAAACAGGGCTACTGGCAATACAACAGACAGGTGAAGCCCATACACAGAAAACAGAGCTACTGGCTATACAACAGGCAGGTGAGGCCCATACACAGAAAACAGGGCTACTGGGCAATACAACAGACAGGTGAGGCCCATACACAGAAAACAGGGCTACTGGCAATACAACAGACAGGTGAGGCCCATACACAGAAAACAGAGCTACTGGCAATACAACAGGCAGGTGAAGCCCATACACAGAAAACAGAGCTACTGGCAATACAACAGGCAGGTGAGGCCCATACACAGAAAACAGGGCTACTGGCAATACAACAGACAGGTGAGGCCCATACACAGAAAACAGAGCTACTGGCAATACAACAGGCAGGTGAGGCCCATACACAGAAAACAGGGCTACTGGCAATACAACAGGCAGGTGAGGCCCATACACAGAAAACAGGGCTACTGGCAATACAACAGGCAGGTGAGGCTCATACACAGAAAGCAGGGCTACTGGCAATACAACAGGCAGGTGAGGCCCATACACAGAAAACAGGGCTACTGGCAATACAACAGGCAGGTGAAGCCCATACACAGAAAACAGGGCTACTGGCAATACAACAGACAGGTGAGGCCCATACACAGAAAACAGTGCTACTGGCTATACAACAGGCAGGTGAGGCCCATACACAGAAACAGGGCTACTGGCAATACAACAGGCAGGTGAGGCCCATACACAGAAAACAGGGCTACTGGCTATACAACAGACAGGTGAGGCCCATACACAGAAAACAGGGCTACTGGCAATACAACAGACAGGTGAGGCCCATACACAGAAAACAGGGCTACTGGCAATACAACAGACAGGTGAGGCCCATACACAGAAAACAGGGCTACTGGCAATACAACAGGCAGGTGAGGCCCATACACAGAAAACAGGGCTACTGGCAATACAACAGGCAGGTGAAGCCCATACACAGAAAACAGGGCTACTGGCAATACAACAGGCAGGTGAGGCCCATACACAGAAAACAGGGCTACTGGCAATACAACAGACAGGTGAGGCCCATACACAGAAAACAGGGCTACTGGCTATACAACAGACAGGTGAGGCCCATACACAGAAAACAGGGCTACTGGCAATACAACAGACAGGTGAGGCCCATACACAGAAAACAGGGCTACTGGCAATACAACAGACAGGTGAGGCCCATACACAGAAAACAGGGCTACTGGCAATACAACAGGCAGGTGAGGCCCATACACAGAAAACAGGGCTACTGGCAATACAACAGGCAGGTGAGGCCCATACACAGAAAACAGGGCAACTGGCAATACAACAGGCAGGTGAGGCCCATACACAGAAAACAGGGCTACTGGCAATACAACAGGCAGGTGAGGCCCATACACAGAAAACAGGGCGACTGGCTATACAACAGGCAGGTGAGGCCCATACACAGAAAACAGGGCTACTGGCAATACAACAGGCAGGTGAGGCCCATACACAGAAAACAGGGCTACTGGCAATACAACAGGCAGGTGAGGCCCATACACAGAAAACAGGGCGACTGGCTATACAACAGGCAGGTGAGGCCCATACACAGAAAACAGGGCTACTGCCAATACAACAGGCAGGTGAGGCCCATACACAGAAAACAGGGCTACTGGCTATACAACAGACAGGTGAGGCCCATACACAGAAAACAGGGCTACTGGCAATACAACAGACAGGTGAGGCCCATACACAGAAAACAGGGCTACTGCCAATACAACAGGCAGGTGAGGCCCATACACAGAAAACAGGGCTACTGGCAATACAACAGGCAGGTGAAGCCCATACACAGAAAACAGGGCTACTGGCAATACAACAGACAGGTGAGGCCCATACACAGAAAACAGGGCTACTGGCAATACAACAGGCAGGTGAGGCCCATACACAGAAAACAGGGCTACTGCCAATACAACAGGCAGGTGAGGCCCATACACAGAAAACAGGGCTACTGGCAATACAACAGGCAGGTGAAGCCCATACACAGAAAACAGGGCTACTGGCAATACAACAGACAGGTGAGGCCCATACACAGAAAACAGGGCTACTGGCTATACAACAGACAGGTGAGGCCCATACACAGAAAACAGGGCTACTGGCAATACAACAGGCAGGTGAGGCCCATACACAGAAACAGGGCTACTGGCTATACAACAGGCAGGTGAGGCCCATACACAGAAAACAGGGCTACTGGCAATACAACAGGCAGGTGAGGCCCATACACAGAAAACAGGGCTACTGGCAATACAACAGGCAGGTGAGGCCCATACACAGAAAACAGGGCTACTGGCTATACAACAGACAGGTGAGGCCCATACACAGAAAACAGGGCTACTGGGCAATACAACAGGCAGGTGAGGCCCATACACAGAAAACAGGGCTACTGGCTATACAACAGACAGGTGAGGCCCATACACAGAAAACAGGGCTACTGGCAATACAACAGACAGGTGAGGCCCATACACAGAAAACAGGGCTACTGGCTATACAACAGGCAGGTGAGGCCCATACACAGAAAACAGGGCTACTGGCTATACAACAGACAGGTGAGGCCCATACACAGAAAACAGGGCTACTGGCAATACAACAGGCAGGTGAGGCCCATACACAGAAAACAGGGCTACTGGCTATACAACAGACAGGTGAGGCCCATACACAGAAAACAGGGCTACTGGCAATACAACAGACAGGTGAGGCCCATACACAGAAAACAGGGCTACTGGCTATACAACAGGCAGGTGAGGCCCATACACAGAAACAGGGCTACTGGCAATACAACAGACAGGTGAGGCCCATACACAGAAAACAGAGCTACTGGCTATACAACAGGCAGGTGAGGCCCATACACAGAAAACAGGGCTACTGGCTATACAACAGACAGGTGAGGCCCATACACAGAAAACAGGGCTACTGGCAATACAACAGACAGGTGAGGCCCATACACAGAAAACAGGGCTACTGGCTATACAACAGACAGGTGAGGCCCATACACAGAAAACAGGGCTACTGGCTATACAACAGACAGGTGAGGCCCATACACAGAAAACAGGGCTACTGGCAATACAACAGGCAGGTGAGGCCCATACACAGAAAACAGGGCGACTGGCAATACAACAGGCAGGTGAGGCCCATACACAGAAAACAGGGCTACTGGGCAATACAACAGGCAGGTGAGGCCCATACACAGAAAACAGGGCTACTGGCAATACAACAGGCAGGTGAAGCCCATACACAGAAAACAGGGCTACTGGCAATACAACAGACAGGTGAGGCCCATACACAGAAAACAGGGCTACTGGCAATACAACAGGCAGGTGAGGCCCATACACAGAAAACAGCGCTACTGGCAATACAACAGGCAGGTGAAGCCCATACACAGAAAACAGGGCTACTGGCTATACAACAGACAGGTGAGGCCCATACACAGAAAACAGGGCTACTGGCAATACAACAGGCAGGTGAAGCCCATACACAGAAAACAGGGCTACTGGCTATACAACAGACAGGTGAGGCCCATACACAGAAAACAGGGCTACTGGCAATACAACAGACAGGTGAGGCCCATACACAGAAAACAGGGCTACTGGCTATACACAATACATGATAAGAGGGGGCCCATAGAATGGCGGGCAGGACTGCATATGGATCATGAAGGATACAGGTCTTAGAGGTAATAAACAATGCATTGAACTTGTGCGTCTACATAACAGGTATGCAGAGAAAACAAAACACTATATAGAGCATATAAGGTTTCATACACAATATATGTGGCAATACATAGCGCGCGGTGCCTGGCAGTCTATATAGAGGGTTAGTGGATAATAGTGATACAGAGCCTAGACAAGGGGTCTTACAGATGGTGTGTTAATATAGGTGAGTCTACATATTGCTCCCGGGAACTCTATACTTGCCTATATTCACCTCATACCTTCTTTATAGACCCTCTAGGCCTCACACTGTGAATAGCAACCTGTAGGAGCCACATGAGATATATCACACACAATGTATAGTGTCCTGTAACAGTAAACTGCCCTGCTATATTCTCGTTATCCTCATGCCAACAGTATAGTCCCCCAGGCCCTATACTTTGCGTCTAGCCATCTGTAATAGCTACATGCCTTGTATATATCCCTGGGGGCCTATATTTTTGGTACCTTATTACCCGAGCCCCCAGGGGGGGCATCTAGGAGGCATGTGGCTTTACCCCTGTAGGATCCTTGTATATAACACTGGGGCCCTACATTCATGCTTAGATGATCATCCTAGTTCCAAGGGTCCATATAGGAGGTATGTGGCTACTGTCAGTGCCTATACACATGTAGGATCCTTGCATATAACACGGGGGCCTACATTCATGCTTATATGATCAGCATAGTCCCCAAGAGTCCATGTGGCTACTAAATGTACATATGTAGGAGCCTTGTATATAGCCACAGGGGTAATAAAGTATTGCCTATATTATCATTCTAGCCCCAGGGGGGCATCTAGGAAGCATGTGGCTCCCACAGGTGGCTTTACACCTGTAGGATCCTGGTATATAACACTGGTGGCCTATATTTATGCTTAGATGCACCCAGGGGTCCATTTAGGAGACACGTGGCTCCTACCGGAGTCTATACAAGTGTGGGAGTCTTGTCTATTGCACTGGGAGCCTATATTCTTACTTATACTTTCATCCTAGTCCCCAGGGGTCCAAATAGGAGGCATGTGGCTCCTAAAGATGTATAGACACCTATAGGAGCATTGTATATATCCCTGGGGGCCTAGATTCTTGCATATGTTATCATCATAGCCCCTAGGCATTAATATAGGAGGTATGTGGCTCCTACTGGTGTTTATACACATGTATATATCCCCAGGGGCCTATATTCTTGCTCATACTATCATTCTAGCCCCTGGGGTACATATAAAAGGCATATGGCTTCCACAGGCGAGCTGTGTATAGCCCTGTGGCCTATTTATTTGCTTATATTATCACCCTGGCACCTTTATGTCCATTTACAAAGCATGTGGCTTCTTTTAGGTGATAATACACACAGCATGAGGCCTGGAGGGTTTATATGGAGGCTATAAGGACAAGATAGGCCATGGGGCTATAATAAGGGTATGACGATATTATAGGTGAATACAGAGAATCTAGGGCTATACAGAAGGCATGTTGGGTTATGTGGAGGCTATTAAGATAAGGCTCGGGAAGCTATACGGATGGTATGGAGACATTACAGGTAAACTACTGGGTCAAATAAAATTCACACAGGCAGCTACACACAATGTACGAGGCCTCCAAATAGAGGGTATGACGGCAATGTAAGTAACAGTGGTTCTATAGCCTGTCTATATGGGCCAAGACTCATCATTGCCTTTTGTATTTTAAGGACACTTCCAACTAATCGGCTTGAACAGCAGAATATATGTGATACCCATTGCTTCACAGGTCCATGCAGCCAAAGACCCTATAGCCACTGTTATATACAAAATGGTTTCTAGAAGTCTCAATCCTGGATTTGTGGTTTCTAGAAAAGACTGTACACAATCTATGGGCCAGGGATAGCCAATCAAGCAACAGGTATAGGCCCAGAAGGCCATTCAACAGGATGCAACGCACCTACAAGTTGATCTGCAAATGCAATATATATATTGGGGTTCTGTATGGGGTAGCAGAGAATTTACAGCTTATGTAAACCAAGAAAGACACTATAGATGATAAAGAAATCCCAACAGGTGGCTAAACACAATATATGACTGCCCACAAGGTATATGTGGATTAAATAGGTAACAGAAGCACGTATAGGCCCCAAGGGTTATATATATGGCATACAATGCCTACAGGTGTCTGGGGGTCTATATGGAATGTATAATATAGGCAAGAATTTAGCCCCTGTGCCCTATATGCAGGACAGCTCCTACGTGACTAGACAAAAGGTATAAGGCCCGGTGATCCATATGGAGGTTATGAGGACAATACAGGCACTGTGAGCTTCACACAGGAGGGCTACACAATACAATGTATGCGTCCTCTATATGGAGAGACTATAGGCCCCTATGGTTATATACAAGGCATGTTGCTCCTACAAGTGGCCAGACGGATAATACAGGCAACTCTATAGGTCCTGGGGAATATATAAGGCATGTGGCTCCAACAGGTGGTTAGACATAATGTACGAGGGCTAGAGTGTATATAATGAGGATTATGAACAACAGGTGTCTATATCCAGGGTATGTGATTAATACAGGAAAGAATACATGTTCCAGGGGCTATATATAAAGGGCATATAGCTGCTGCAGGTGACTAGACACAATGTAGGAGGTCTGAGGGTCCAAATGAAGGTTATGAAACTTTAAGCTCCCTGCAGTTTGTATAAGGCTATAGGTGGCTCGGGCTTCTGTCAGACTCTAAACCTGGCATTCTACAAGTGGTGCTATTTAGCATATATATATATATATATATATATATATATATATATATATATATATATTATATATATATATATACACACACAAACACACACACACGGCATGGGATATAGTATATGGCTCCTACTGGTGGCTGGACACAAGGTACAGTATGAGACCTAAAGTGTCTAAAAAGAAGGTAATTGATTAATAAAGAGAAGTATATACATCCCATGGGACATATATAGAGAGAGAGTAGGGGTTGCAGCTCCTACAGGTGGCTAGAAACAGTGTCTGAGCAAATTATGGAGGTGAAAACAATATACCGTATGTATCCTGAATGTACAGGGCCTATAAGGGACCCTAGAGTTCCAGTCTGTATACATGGCATGCATATGGCCAGACAATGTATGAGGCCTGGAGTGTGTAAAAGTGGGGGATATGGGGTTTATATGGTCAGGGTGTAGCCCTCTGTGGATCATTATGGGGCACAGGCAGGTTATAGCCCCTCTGGGGTCTATATAGGGTAATATAGTCAGGCTATAGCCCCCTGGAGGTCCATGTGGGAGTAATACAGGTGGGTTATAACCCTCTGAGGGGCCATGTGGGGGCAACATAGATGTGGTATAGCCCTCTGGGGGCCATGTGGGGGCAACATAGATGTGGTATAGCCCTCTGGAGGCCATGTGGGGGTAATATAGATGCGGTATAGCCCTCGGGGGGTTCCATGTGGGGGTGATATAGGGGTCTATATGGGGTAATATAGGCCTATTTAGGGGGCAGCCATGGCCTAGAGATAAGGAAGGCCTGGTGACCAGAGGGTGGCTGGCTCAATTCCAGGTCACAGGACATGACTGAAGTGCTCTCGAGCTAAGCACCTAGGCCCCAAACTGCTCCCCGGGCGACATAATCAGGGCAGCTCCAGGCATGTGTACACGCACTGTATGGATGGGTTAAATGCAAAGAATTCCTATGTGTGCAAAAGCATACAATGCCCATCAATGCCCCACCAAAAAGTTATAAAGCCCTCTAGGTGTGTGTATATGGGGTAATATAGTCAGGTTATATAATACAGACCAGGGGTTCCCAACATTTATTCAGCACTTTCCCTTTTCTAATGATCTCAAGCACCACCTGGCGAGTCAGTCAGTCACCTAAAAACTCTAAAACCACAATTTATATTGCACAATAAACACACAAATGTATAGAAATAGTCTTCATCACCTTTCGGAACACTTTTGTACTTATGGGATAAATCAGGTTTTGGTAACGTATAAATGGGACAAGTCATCACATACCACCTGATGGCATCACTCGTACCACCTGATAGGAAGGAATCCCCTCTGGGGTCTGTAAGTGTTAACATAGCCAGGTCAGTGTCCTTTAGGGGTGTATATGGGGTAATATAGTCCCTCTGGGGGCAATAAGAGCCAGGTTAGCACCCTCTGGGAGTGTATAGAGGCCAGGCAGCTGCTACAGGTGGTCGGTTACAGTATATCAGGTGGGGGTGGTATATGGTGTAATATAGGCCCTCTGGGGGGTATATGGTGTAATATAGGCCCTCTGGGGGGTATATGGTGTAATATAGGCCCTCTGGGGGGTATATGGTGTAATATAGGCCCTCTGGGGGGTATATGGTGTAATATAGGCCCTCTGGGGATAATATAGCCAAGTTAGCGCTCTCTAGGTGTGTATATGAAGTAATGTAGTCAGGTTAGTGCCCTCTAGGTGGGTATATGGGGTAATATAGCCAGGTTAGTGCCCTCTAGGTGGATATATGGGGTAATATAGCCAGGTTAGTGCCCTCTAGGTGTGTATATGAAGTAATGTAGTCAGGTTAGTGCCCTCTAGGTGGGTATATGGGGTAATATAGCCAGGTTAGTGCCCTCTAGGTGGATATATGGGGTAATATAGCCAGGTTAGTGCCCTCTAGGTGTGTATATTGGGGTAATATAGCCAGGTTAGCGCCCTCTAGGTGTGTATATGAAGTAATATAGTCAGGTTAGTGCCCTCTAGGTGGGTATATGGGGTAATATAGCCAGGTTAGTGCCCTCTAGGGGTGTATATTGGGGTAATATAGCCAAGTTAGCGCTCTCTAGGTGTGTATATGGAGTAATATACTCAGGCTAGTGCCCTCTAGGTGGGTATATGGGGTAACATAGTCAGGTTAGTGTCCTCTAGGGATGTATATTGGGGTTATATAGTCCCTCTGAGGTAATACAGTAAGGTTAGCGCCCTCTGGAGGAGTATAGAGGACAGTTAGCTCCTACAGGTGTCTGGTCACAGTCTACAAGGCAGCAAAGAGGGGGATATGGGTAACAGAGGTCCTTTGGGATCATATATAGGGTAATACAGACAAGTAATAGCACTATAAAGGAAACAGTCAGATTAGTGCCTTCTAGGGGAGTATATGGTAATATAGGTCCTCGGGGGGGGGGGGGGGGGGGCAGCAGAGTCAGATTAGCACCGTCTGGAGGTGTATAGGGGTCAGGCAGCTCCTACAGGTGGCCAGTCACAGTCTATGGGGGGGGGGGGTGTTTATGGTGTAATAGAGGCAGATTATCACCCTCTATGTGCATCTATGGGGCAATATAGTCAGGTTATATGTGTGAATATGTGATAACAAAGTCAGCTTAGCACCTTCTATGGGGTAAAACAGAAGTGTTATAGTCCTCTGGGGGTATATCGGGTTAACATAGGCCATCTTGGGGTAATAAAGCCAGGCCAGTGCCCTATAGAAGCGTATAAAGGACAGGCAGCTCCTACAGGTGCCCGGTCACATATGAGGTGTGGGGGGTATATATTGGGTAATAAAGTCAGGCCAGTGCCCCCTGGAGGTGTATATGGGGTAATAGAGACCCTATAGAGGTAATAAGAGTCAGGTTAACACCCCCTGGAGGTGTATATGGGGTAATAGAAGCCCCATAGAGGTGATAAGAGTCAGGTTACCGGCCCCTGGAGGTGTATATGGGGTAATAGAGGCCCTATAGGGGTAATAGGAGTCAGGTTAGCATCATCTGGAGGTCTATATGGGGAAATAGAAGCCCCATAGGGGTAATAAGAGTCAGGTTAGCACCCCTTGGAGGTGTATGTGGGGTAATAGAGGCCCCATAGGGGTAATCAGAGTCAGGTTAGCGCCCTCTGGAGGTGTATAGGGGCCAGGCCGCAGCCACAGGTGTCTTGTCACAGTATATGAGGAGGTATAGGAAGGTGTGGGGCAAGTACAAGCTGGTAGAGGGGCAGTATGAGCAGTTATACCCCGCTGGGAGGAGTCCCGGGTGTGAGGTAAACAAGTCAGGTTAGCACCCCCTGGAGGTGTATATGGGTTAACATAGGCCCTATAGGGGTAATAAGAGTCAGGTTAGCACCCTCTGTAGGTCTATATGGGGGAAATAGAAGCCCTATAGGGGTAATCAGAGTCAGGTTAGCGTCCCTTGGAGGTGTATGTGGGGTAATAGAGGCCCTACAGGGGTAATAGGAGTCAGGTTAGCGCCCTCTGGAGGTGTATAGTGGCCAGGCCGCAGCCACAGGTGTTTTGTCACAGTATATGAGGGGGTATATAGGGGTGTGGGGCAAGTACAGGCTGGTAGAGGGGCAGTATGAGCAGTTATACCCCGCTGGGAGGAGTCCCGGGTGTGAGGTAAACAAGGCCGGGGGCTATAGAGGCCACACACAGGGCGGGCCCGGTATATGCACAGTGACACCCGGAGGCCGCGGTGCCCCCTGGCGGCGGGGCAGATACCTGAGCAGAAGGGGGAGGGGCCTCGCAATCACCTCACCTGAGTGCGGCCTAAGCAGCGTCCTCTCGCGTGACTCCTCCTCTTCTCCCGGAGGCTCCGCCCTCTGTTACCGATCACCGGCTTCCCGCGCGCGCCCCGCCAGCACCTCACTCACCGGCGGGAGGAGGAGGGGAGCCGCAGAATGTTTGTGTCCCACAATGCACCGCACCCCGGAGACGGGAGGCGGGGACGTTAGTCGTGACGTCATGAAAAAAAAAAGGCGGGCATGTCTGTTGCCGCCTGATACCTGAGAAGCCCCGCCCACCCCCGACAGACAGCCAAATCAATGGCGCCCGGCCCTGTCTGAGGCGACGTCATCGCCGCGTTCCCGCCTATTCTCTGGCCCCGCCCACCCCTGAGGTGAGCCGCGCCAAGGCTCCGCCCCCCGGAATTCTCCCGCGTCTCCGCTATCTTACCTCACATTACCGCTGCTGTATAGTAACTAACGTATAGAGGTGACGTCACGTTACCGCTACTGTATAGCAACTAACGTATAGAAATTACCTCACATCACCGCTACTGTATAGTAACTAACGTATAGAAATTACCGCTACAGTATAGTAACTAACCGTAACGTATAGAAATTACCTCACATCACCGCTACTGTATAGTAACTAACGTATAGATATTACCGCTACTGTATAGTAACTAACGTATAGATATTACCGCTAATGTATAGTAACTAACGTATAGAAATTACCTCACATTACCGCAACTGTATAGTAACTAACGTATAGAAATTACCTCTCATTACCACTACTGTATAGTAACTAACGTATAGAAATTACCTCACATTACCACTACTGTATAGAAATTACCTCACATCACCGCTACTGTATAGTAACTAGCGTATAGAGGTGACGTCACATTACTGCTACTGTATAGTAACTAACGTATAGAAATCACCTCACGTTACCGCTACTGTATAGTAACTAACGTATAGAAATTAACTCACATCACCGCTACTGTATAGTAACTAACGTATAGAAATTACCTCACGTTACCGCTACTGTATAGTAACTAATGTATAGAAATGACCTCACATCACCGCTACTGTATAGTAACTAACGTATAGAGGTGACGTCACGTTACCGCTACTGTATAGTAACTAACTTATAGAAATTACCTCACATCACCGTACTGTATAGTAACTAACGTATAGAAATTACCTCACATCACCGCTAATGTATAGTAACTAACGTATAGAAATTACCTCACATTACCGCTACTGTATAGTAACTAACGTTTCGAAATTACTTCACATTACCGCTACTGTATGGTAACTAACGTTTCGAAATTAACTCACATCACCGCTACTGTATAGTAACTAACGTATAGAAATTACCTCACGTTACCGCTACTGTATAGTAACTAATGTATAGAAATGACCTCACATCACCGCTACTGTATAGTAACTAACGTATAGAGGTGACGTCACGTTACCGCTACTGTATAGCAACTAACGTATAGAAATTACCTCACATTACCGCTACTGTATAGTAACTAACGTTTCGAAATTACCTCACATTACCGCTACTGTATAGTAACTAACGTTTCGAAATTACCTCACATTACCGCAACTGTATAGTAACTAACGTATAGAAATTACCTCACATTACCGCTACTGTATAGTAACTAACGTATAGAAATTACCTCACATTACCGCTACTGTATAGTAACTAACGTATAGAAATTACCTCACGTTACCGCTACTGTATAGTAACTAATGTATAGAAATGACCTCACATCACCGCTACTGTATAGTAACTAACGTATAGAGGCGACGTCACGTTACCGCTACTGTATAGTAACTAACGTATAGAAATTACCTCACATTACCGCTACTGTATAGTAACTAACGTATAGAAATTACCTCACATTACCGCTACTGTATAGTAACTAACCTATAGAGGTGACGTCACGTTACCGCTACTGTATAGTAACTAACGTATATAAATTACCTCACATCACCGCTAATGTATAGTAACTAACGTATAGAGGTGACGTCACGTTACCGCTACTGTATAGTAACTAACGTATAGAAATTACCTCACATTACCGCTACTGTATAGTAACTAACGTATAGAAATGACCTCACATCACCACTACTGTATAGTAACTAACGTATAGAAATTACCTCACATCACCGCTACTGTATAGTAACTAACGTATAGGAATTACCTCACATTACCGCTACTGTATAGTAACTAACGTATCGAAATTACCTCACATTACCGCTACTGTATAGTAACTAACCTATAGGGGTGACGTCATGTTACCGCTACTGTATAGTAACTAACATATAAATTACCTCACATCACCGCTACTGTATAGTAACGTATAGAAATTACCTCACATCACCGCTACTGTATAGTAACTAACGTATAGAAATCACCTCACACGGCTGCTATATAATCACCTCCCTATAGAAATCACCTCACACTGCTGCCATATAGTCACCTCCCTATATAAATCACCTCACACTGCGGCTAGTCACCTCCCTATAGAAATCACCTCACACTGCTGCCATATAGACACCTCCCTATAGAAATCACCTCACACTGCTGCTATATAGTTACCTCACTATAGAAATCACCTCACACTGCTGCTATATAGTCACCTCCCTATAGAAATCACCTCACACTGCTGCTACATAGTCACCTCCCTATAGAAATCACCTCACACTGTGGCTATATAGTCACCTTCCTATAGAAATCACCTCACACTGCTGCTATATAGTTACCTCCCTATAGAAATCACCTCACACTGCTCCTATATAGTCACCTCCCTATAGAATTCACCCCACACTGCTGCTATATAGTCACCTCCCAATAGAAATCACCTCACACTGCCGCCATATAGTCACCTCCCTATAGAATTCACCTCACACTGTTGCTATATAGTCCTCTCCCTATAGAAATCACCTCACACTGCCGCTATATAGCCACCTCCCTATAGAAATCACCTCACACTACGGCTATAAAGTTACCTTCCTATAGAAATCACCTCAAACAGCTGCTATATAGTCACCTCCCTATAGAAATCACCTCACACTGCCGCTATATAGTCACCTCCCTATAGAAATCACCTCACACTGCTGCCATATAGACACCTCCCTATAGAAATCACCTCACACTGCCTCCATATAGTCACTTCCCTATAGAAATCACCTCACACTGCTGCCATATAGTCACCTCCCTATAGAAATCACCTCACACTGCCTCCATATAGTCACTTCCCTATAGAAATCACCTCACACTACCGCCGTATAGTCACCTCCCTATAGAAATCACCTCACACTACCGCTATATAGTCACCCCCTTTAGAAATGACCTAACACTGCCGCTATATAGTCACCTCCCTATAGAAATTACCTCACACTGCTGCTATATAGTCAGTGCCGCTATATAGTCACCTCCTTAGAGCAATCACCCCACACTGTGGCTATATAGTCAGCTCCCTATAGAAATCACCTCACACTGCAGCTATATAGTCACCTCCCAAAAGAAATCACCTCACACTGACGCTATATAGTCACCTCCCTATAGAAATCACATCACACTGTTGCTATATAGTCACCTCCCTATAGAAATTACCCCATACTGCTGCTATATAGTCACCTCCCTATAGAAATCACCTCACACTGACGCTATATAGTTACCTCCCCTTAGAAATCACCTCAAACTGCCGCCATATAGTCACCTCCCTATAGAAACCACCTCACACTGCCTCCATATAGTCACTTCCCTATAGAAATCACCCCACACTACCGCAATATAGTCACCTCCCTATAGAAATCACCTCACACTACCGCTATATAGTCACCCCCTATAGAAATGACCTAACACAGCCGCTATATAGTCACCTCCCTATAGAAATGACCTAACACTGCCGCTATATAGTCACCTCCCTATAAAAATTACCTCACACTGCTGCTATATAGTCAGTTTCGCTATATGGTCACCTCCTTATAGCAATCACCCCACACTGTGGCTATATGGTCACCTCCCTATATAAATCACCTCACACTGCAGCTATATAGTCACCTCCCAAAAGAAATCACCTCACACTGACGCTATATAGTCACCTCCCTATAGAAATCACATCACACTGCTGCTATATAGTCACCTCCCTATAGAAATTACCCCATCTTGCTGCTATATAGTCACCTCCCTATAGAAATTACCCCATACTACTGCTATATAGTCACCTCCCTATAGAAATCACATCACACTGCTGCTATATACTCACCTCCCTATAGAAATCACCTCACACTACCGCTATATAGTCACCTCCCTATAGAAATCACCTCACACTGCCACTATATAGTCACCTCCCTATAGAAATCACCTCACACTGCTGCTATATAGTTACCTCACTATAGAAATCACCTCACACTGCTGCTATATAGTCACCTCCCTATAGAAATCACCTCCCACTGCTGCCATATAGTCACCTCCCTATAGAAATCACCTCCCACTGCCGCCGTATAGTCACCTCCCTATAGAAATCACCTCCCACTGCCGCCATATAGTCACCTCCCTATAGAAATCACCTCACACTGCCGCCATATAGTCACCTCCCTATAGAAATCACCTCCCACTGCTGCCATATAGACACCTCCCTATAGAAATCACCTCACACTGCTGCCATATAGTCACCTCCCTATAGAAATCACCTCACACTGCTGCCATATAGACACCTCCCTATAGAAATCACCTCACACTGCTGCTATATAGTTACCTCACTGTAGAAATCAGCTCACACTGCTGCTATATAGTCTCCTCCTTATGGAAATCACCTCACACTTCTGCTACATAGTCACCTCCCTATAGAAATCACCTCACACTGCAGCTATATAGTCACCTCCCTATAGAAATCACCTCACACTGCTGCTATATAGTCACCCCCTATAGAAATCACCTCACATTGACGCTATATAGTTACCTCCTCTTAGAAATCACCTCACACTGCCGCCATATAGTCACTTCCCTATAGAAATCACCTCACACTACCACCATATAGTCACCTCCCTATAGAAATCACCTCACACTGCCACCATATAGTCACTTCCCTATAGAAATCACCTCACACTGCCGCCATATAGTCACCTCCCTATAGAAATCACCTCACACTACCACCATATAGTCACTTCCCTATAGAAATCACCTCACACTGCCGCCATATAGTCACTTCCCTATAGAAATCACCTCACACTACTGCCATATAGTCACCTCCCTATAGAAATCACCTCACACTGCCGCCATATAGTCACCTCCCTATAGAAATCACCTCACACTACCGCTATATAGTCACCTCCCTATAGAAATCACCTCACACTGCCGCCATATAGTCACTTCCCTATAGAAATCACCTCACACTACCACCATATAGTCACTTCCCTATAGAAATCACCTCACACTGCCGCCATATAGTCACTTCCCTATAGAAATCACCTCACACTACTGCCATATAGTCACCTCCCTATAGAAATCACCTCACACTGCCGCCATATAGTCACCTCCCTATAGAAATCACCTCACACTGCCGCTATATAGTCACCTCCCTATAGAAATCACCTCACACTACCGCTATATAGTCACCTCCCTATAGAAATCACCTCACTTAAAGTAGACCAAAACTGGGATTTTTACTATCCCGAGTTTTGTTCCTTAGCCCCGGGGCATCCTGATTTAGACAACATTTTTAATATAAGCAACACTTTTATTATACCAACAATAATTTTACACATAATTTTTTATATCTAATAAAAAATAAAATAAAAATTATTTATTATTAGATATAAAAAAAGCAATTCTGTGAGTGCTCACCTGTAGAATTGTTTTTGTTCTTGCATGGCACGGCCCGCTTCGGTATTCATATCATTTGGGTTATTCCGCCACAAGGTGGCACAGTGGTACTGAAGAAAAGCTGTGGCTTTTCCCAGCTCCCTATAAAAACGGGCTTAACCATAGAGTTCCCCAGCGTAGACAAGCAGTGAGACAAGAAGCCGGGAGAGAATAAGTAAAAAATGTGAAAAAGCTAAAAAAAAAACAATTAACTTGGAACAATCACCATAAAGAGGCAACCAAGAATAACGATAACAAGGGTGGGGTGAAGCGGGTCGTGCCATGCAAGAACAAAAACAATTCTACAGGTGGGACATCCAACTGTTAGGGTCCAGAGTAGGGTGGGAACCCCAATGAGTAACAGCCGGCAGTTCAAGTCACTACCACCTGAAGCACCTTGCGGCCAAAAGCAGCATCCGCTGAGGCCTTAACATCAACCTTGTAAAACTGGGAAAAAGTATGAACAGAAGACCAAGTAGCGGCCTTACAAACTTGTTCAACAGAGGCCTGGTGCTGAAAAGCCCAAGAGGCACCAATAGCATGAGTGGAATGAGCAGTAACCCTAAAGGGAGGTTCCTTTCCCTTAGCAGAATAGGCTTGAACCACCGCCTGACGGATCCACTTGCTGTTAGTGGATTTAGCCAGAGGCAAACCCTTTCTAGGTCCAGAAGTGAGAACAAAAAGAGCATCTTCCTGAAAGTCTCAGTGGCGACCAAATAAAACTTCAGAGCCCTGACCACATCCAAAGAGTGAAGGGTCCGCTCCTTGGAATTAGTAGGATTAGGACACAATGAAGGCAAGACAATGTCCTGATTAAGATGTAAGGCAGACACAACCTTTGGCAGGAAATACGACTTAAGCTGGAACACCACCTTATCCTGATGTCTCTCAAATAAAGAAGGTTTGATGGAAAGTGCCGCTAGCTCAGAAACTCGCCTTACAGAAGGGATAGCCACCAGAAAGGCTACCTTAATAGTCAAAATAGGCAAGGTAGCTTCACGGATAGGCTCAAAGGGAGGCCCTTGCAGAGCAGACAACACCAGATTCAAATCCCAGACCGGTAGCAAAGGCTTACGGGGTGGACGCACATGAGAAACACCCTGGAAAAAGGTTTTAACCAACCGGTGATTGGCAAAAGATCTTTGGAAAAAAATTGCCAGAGCTGAAACATGGCCTTTTAGGGTACTAAGTTGAAGGCCCAGATCCAAACCATGTTGTAAGAATTCCAGAATCCTGGGAATAGAAAACACCCGACAGGGAAGAGACTTGGACTCACACCAGGCAATGTAAGCATGCCAGACCCTGTAAAGGACGAGGACTTCTTCCTAGCCCGAATCATGGTATAAACAACAGAAGCAGGCAACCCCTTTTCCATCAATATGGAGGTTTCAGCAGCCAAGCCAGAATTTGTAAATTGGGATGGCGTAGCTGCCCTTGGGCAAGACATGCTGGTCTACTGCCAACCACACGTCTGCGAACCAAACTCTTCTTGGCCAACAAGGGGCCACCAGGATGGCTGGTACCCGCTCCTGGGCTATCTTGCACATGACCCTGCCCAGGAGAGGAAACACATAGAGAAGCTGAAACTCCTTCCAAGGTATTGCCAAGGCATCCATGGCGATGGCCAGAGGATCCTGAGACAGAGAGACAAATCTGGGAAATTTGTGATTGTAACGGGACGCAAACAGGTCCACATCTGGCTTACCCCAGCGGTGACAGAGGGAGAGAAACACCTGGTTGTTGAGAGACCACTCCCCCAGACGAGGCGTCCCCCTGCTCAGGGAGTCCGCCACCTGGTTCTCCACCCCTGGGATGTAAACCGCTAAGATGCAGGGAACATGCTGTTCCGCCCAAGACAGAATCAGGGACACTTCCTTGAAGGCTCGCTTGCTCCGAGTCCCTCCCTGATGGTTGATGTAGGCAACCGCCGTCTGGTTGTCTGAGCGAATCTGAACAGCCCGACCCCGAAGGTGAGTTGATAGGCGAGAATGAACCAACCTGACCGCACTCAGTTCCAGGATGTTGATGGAAGCATGGGCCTCTTGTGGGCCCCACCAACCCTGGAACCTCAGGGACTTCCAGAAGCCTCCCCAGCTGGTCAGACTGGCATTCCGTAGTGACCGTTTCCCAGCACGGGGTCAGGAAGGACCTGCCCCCAGAAGGTTCCTTGAGTCCAGCCATCACGAGAGAGACTGTCTGGCCAGGGGATCCAGAACAAATTCCTGATCCAGGGACACAGGGTCCCGATCCCAAACTGACAAGAGGTGCAACTGAAGAGGTCTCATGTGAAACTGAGCAAAGGGGACCGCCTCGAAGCAGGACACCATCAGGCCCACCAACTGCATCCCCTTACGGATGGAGGGATGGGGACACGACAGCAGAGCCCGAGCCTGCAGCTGAAGACCCTCCACCTTCTGCTGAGGAAGGAACACCTTGACCTGAGAGGTATCCAGAGTCATGCCCAGAAATGACCTCACGGGGACAGAGAAGACTTGGGATAATTGATCACCCAGCCGAAAGACTCCAGAGTGGATGTCACCATTTGAGTGTCCCGCTCGGCCTGAGGAAAAGACCAGGATGTCATCCAGGTAAGGTATGATGCGAATGCCCTGGTTCCTTAGCAGAGCCATCACTCCCGCCAGCACCTTGGTGAACACCCGAGGTGATACCGAAAGGTAGAGCCACAAACTGGTAATGCTGATCCTGCTGCTCGAACCTTAGAAATCTCTGATGACCTTGAAAGATAGGCACATGAAAATACGCATCCTTGATGTCTACAGTGGTCATGAAGTCGCCCGAGTGAAGGGTACTGACAGCAGAGCGCAGCGTCTCCATGCGAAAATGCTTGAATCTGACAAATTTGTTGAGGCCCTTCAGGTCCAGAATGGGCCTCAGAGAGCTGTCCTTTTTGGGGACCGTGAAAAGATTGGAATAGTACCCCTGACCTCTTTCTTGATGAGGCACCAAACAAATGACTCTGGACTCTTAACAGGCAATGAACCACCAGAAGCAACCCCTGAGCAGACAGGGGGTTTAAAGACATCCGGGATCTGCTGAATCTTGGGGGGGGGGGGGGCAGGCTGCAAACTCTATCTTGTAACCGGAGGACACTACCTCCTGAATCCACCGGTCTGAGACGTGAAGCCTCCAGACGTGAGCCGAAGCCGCCCCCCCAGGGCGCCCCTTCATGCCTGAGGGGGCTTGGGAGAGGGTTTGGGCTTAGGATTCCAGGAGAGACCAGGACGACCACGGGGTCTGCCACGGCCCCAGGAATCTCTGCGACCACTGGAGAGGAGGGAGCCATGGCCCCCTCTGAGAATACGAAAGGAAGGGAGGGGGCAGAGGACCCCCAAAAGGGTCGAGACTGCCTGCTACGCTGAGGCAGCCTCCCATCCTTGGCTAGAACATTAAGACGTTCCCCCAAACAGCCGCAGCCCCATGAAGGGGAGGCCAGCGAGAGCTTTCTTAGCCGCAGCGTCAGCTGCCCACTGGCGCAACCAGACAGATCGGCGCATAGCCACCAAGAGCGCAGAGGTCTTTCCACACAGCCGCACAGCATCATCCATAGCAGTAAGGATAAAGGCCACAAAATCAGTGAAAAGCAAGAGAGTCCTATATTCCTCCCCCACACTACCAGCTGTTGTGCCATCAATGAGACGCTTAAGCAGTTTCTTAAGGGCAATAGCAGTAATGGCGGCAGCACATACGGGGCCCAAGCCAGCCCCCACACAGGTAAAAGCATGGCAGGCCACTTGGTCCATGCGCCGTTCCTCACCGTCCCTCAGAGTGGTAGTGTCAGGGGAAGGCATGACCAAAGTATTGGACAAGCCTAGCACGGGAGCGTCCACTTCAGGGGGAAATGACCACCTCTTAACAAGATCCATAGGAAAGGGATACCTTTTATCCAAACACTTGGGCACTGTAGGCAACTTGTTAGGACGTTCCCATTCTTTAAGCACCAAGGTGGTAAAATGTTCCTGCTCAGGGAACTCTAGATGCTGTTTACCAGGGCGAAAAAGCTCCCCCTGCTTCCTTTTAGCTACTTCAGGGGCAGCAATGTGCAAAATGTAAAAAATATGTGACAGCTGATTATCAGTGTCCTCAGGGTACCATGATTCCTCTCCGGACGCAGACCCAGGGTCACTATCGCAACCCTCCTGCTGGTTCCCAGAGGAGTCAGAATCCTGGGAAAGTCCCCCCACCTGGGACAGCCACCAAGCTCATCAATCCCCACATACATCTCAGTAAGGGGAGCAGGCCTGGGGTCCAGGTGTCTCTTCTTGCCAGAGGCCTTCCTAGGAGCATTCCTGGCAAGCTGCTTTTCAGGAAGCAGCGCTGCAGCCAGGAAGGGAGAAATCCAGACGCGCAGCTCGTCCAAAATGGCGCCAGCAGAGGCTCCTCGAGGGGTGAGCCGCGGGGTGAACGACGCGATACGCGTCATCACCCAGCCCCGCCCCCCTCCGGAAGAGCGTGAAAAACGTCGCTCACGTGACCCGCCCGGCGCCATGACAAAGCAAAATCACCTCAGGTTATAGCGCCCACAGCCGCGGGTGCGGTAGCTAAAAACACCAGATAAAACACCAAAAAATGTAAAAACCCCACAGATAAGACTACTCAACGCTACCACCCCCCCCCAACTAAGTTAGGGGGGGGGGGAGAGAGAGAGACGAGAAAGCAACGGCGAGCAGCCATGGTCGGGGGGAGGGAGGGCGCGGGGGGACCCAAAGAAAAATGAGAGAGCCATCTTCTAACTTCGCAGTTCCACTGCAGAGGAAACACTGGTGAACTCTATGGTTAAGCCCGTTTTTATAGGGAGCCGGGACAAGCCACAGCTTTTCTGCAGTACCACTGCGCCACCTTGTGGCGGAATAACCCAACTGTTATGAATACCAAAGCAGGCCGTACCATGCAATAAGAAAGTTGTTGTATTTGTACTGTATTTAGGCACTATCTAGCATTATAATCTCGCATTAGTCACTTTTTCATTGTAATCCCGGACCCACTATTTATTATTTATTTTCTGTGCCGGCACAAATAACGTAATATTTCCCCACTCCTCTATTTTTTGTGAGTTATTTTTTGGGTATTTGGTTCCCTGATGAATTAGTGTCTTACAGGCTGATTCATCACTAACGCCAGGTAGCGACAGATGAGCGTCTGTAGCGGCATTTTCAGAGCGCCCGCTAGTAGTCGCTGTGCTCGGCCGTGGGTCGCTAGTTTATAGCGACGGGCAGGCTGATTCATCACTAACGCCAGGTAGCGACAGATGAGCGTCTGTAGCAGGCATTTTCAGAGCGCCTGCTAGTAGTCGCTGTGCTCGGCCGTAGGGTCGCTAGTTCATAGCGACTCAGTCGCTGTGCAGCAATGATGAATACATTGTGAGGAGTCGCTACTTGACCAGTACAGCGCTGTATTGGAGCGCATGTTAACGACTGGTCAGTGCGACCGACTCACAACATATTCAGCAAAAAAACAGCCTCACAAAACTCTGGTGCTGAAAAATGCTTCTCTGATGCCCAGAGCGCAGGAGGCTGTTTTTTAACATGTATTCACCAGTAACAAAGCGAAAACATAAAGAATTACATTGTAATAAGAGACACATTAATGCCAGACCTGTGATGTCATTTCTGCAGAAATATATAAAACATGAAAAATTTGGGAAAAAACTGCATTTTCAATGCAAGAAGAGGTCACAACATTATTTGAGATTTAAAAAAACAAAAAAACAAAACCCAGTTTAAAGAGAAGAAAAGGATCGTCCATAGAAATGTATGGCAGAGCGACAGGTAGCGGCAGGTAATGCCTGGCGCTGTGCAGGACTGAACGCCGGCGCTGTTCGCTGAGGCTGGGATAATGATGAATCGGACGCTATATGGCGTTATCCCAGTCACTCCACAGATTCTGCTTGATAAATGTGTAATTGCTGTCGTGTCCGGCGTCACCTGTCGCTACCTGTCATTACCAAGGCGCTACCTGGCGCTATCCCTTCTTAAATAACCCCCTTATAGTTTTTAATTGTGTTTTATGTTGTGATTGTATGCTCCTTTTTATATGTGTAACAGTATTGTTGGTATTATAAACGTGTTGCTTATATTAATCATTTTGTCTGGTGCTCCTAATTGGGGTGGGTGTGGCTAGTGGTCTGCAGTCCCCCCTTTGTTTAGGTAGACTAATGTTCAGTGAGCACAGGGATTGATTATAGTGGCGCACCCTTTTCCTGTGTGCATCCTGATTTAGGGTGAAAGCTTACCCTGACCACTGATCCGACAGCGCACGCATGGGAGCGCAGCCAATCAGAACACTCGGTTTCATCGGGCCCTTTCAGCTAAGGACTAAATGGGGCCAATTGCAGCTGGGTGCGTCGACGACCGCATCCTCGCTAGCCTCTAGCACAGGGCGTGCTGTTATGCAACAGAATTTTTAGGTGTAATATATATATTTTATTGAAAACATGGTAGAAACTTTTAAGTTGCTGACTTGGGGGGTTATTTAAGAAACGATAGCGTCAAGTAGTTGCCTTGTAAATGAGAGGTAGCGACAGGTGAACGCCGGACACGGCAGCAATTACACATTTATGAAGCAGATTCTGTTGAGCGACTGGGATAACGCCATGTAGCGTCCGATTCATCATTATCCCAGCCTCAGCGTAGAGAGCCACGTCTTACCTCTCGCTACCTGTCGCTCTCCCATGCATTTCTATGGACGATCCTTTTCTTCTCTTTAAACTGGGTTTTGTTTGTTTTTTTGTTTTGTTTTTTAAATCTCAAATAATGTTGTGACCTCTTCTTGCATTGAAAATGAAGTTTTTTCATAAATTGTTTGTTTTATATATTTCTGCAGAAATGACATCACAGCTCTGCCATTAAAGTGTCATGTTACAATGTTGTTACAATGTAATTCCATATGTTTTCGCTTTGTTACTGGTGGATACATGTTAAAAAACAGACTTTAATCACACAGCCTCCGGCGCTCTGGGCTTCAGAGAAGCATTTTTCAGCGCCAGGGTTTTGTGAGGCTGTTTTTTTAATGAATATGTTGTGAGTCGGTCGCACTGACCAGTCCCTAACATGCGCTCCCATACAGCGCTGTACTGGTCAAATAGCGACTCCTCACAACGTATTCATCATTGCTGCACAGCGACTGAGTCGCTAAGAACTAGCGACCCACGGCTGAGCACAGCGACTACTAGCGGGTGCTCTGAACTGCTATAGACGCTCATCTGTCGCTACATGGCGCTAACAATGAATCAGCCTGCCCGTTTTACTGTGTTGACTCAAACATTGAGAGATACAGCTCTGTGCTCGTCATAAAAGCCGCCATTGTCTATCCCTGAGAATGTTTGCTAAATGTTTACTACTATTTAACTCAGCTGTCTAAATAAGAAACTGAGAGGGAATTGGATCGTCAAAAGTCTAGTCAGCAAATAACTACTGGCTTTTCCTCCTTAAAAAAAGGGATCCACAGGTCTGTGAAGGAGAGGAATTATTAACCTGTGTTTTAAGAGGTCTTAAACCGGACCTTCACCATGATTTATTGAAAAGCCCAAACCCTTAAAAAACGATTCCCCAGCATCTAAAATTAATTAAATTAATTTTTATTCTTTCCTTCACTGGCCTGCAACTCTGTTCAGGACTCTAGGATACGGGCGCCGCCATCTTGACTCAGAAGCATCACGTACTGAGGAGAGGAGAATGGGATAAAGTACAGGGGGGCGAGTTATAGCTGTGCTTTGCTTAGACAGAGCAGAGCTGGGGTCAGGAAAAGGTCAGAAATCCCAGAATGCAGAGCGGCACAGTCAGAAGGCACTTCCTGTTTGCAGGCTGCCTGATGTTCTCTAAGCGCCGCCATCTTGGATGTTTAAAGGCTCATAACATGCAGTAGATGCAGGTAGGATGATTTTTAATGAGGGCAATCTGTATGTACAGGGTGTGGGAAACATATAAGATAGGCTCTTATTCAGGGTGAAGGTCCGGATTAATGTGAGCAATCTGTATGTACAGGGTGTGGGAAACATATAAGATAGGCTCTTATTCAGGGTGAGGGTCTGGATTAATGTGGGCAATCTGTACAGGGTGTGGGAAACATATAAAATAGGCTCTTATTCATGGTGAAGGTCCGGATTAATGTGAGCAATCTGTATGTACAGGGTGTGGGAAACATATAAGATAGGCTCTTATTCAGGGTGAAGGTCCGGATTAATGTGAGCAATTTGTATGTACAGGGGGGAAACATATAAGATAGGCTCTTATTCAGGGTGAGGGTCCGGATTAATGTGGGTAATCTGTATGTACAGGGTGTGGGAAACATATAAGATAGGCTCTTATTCAGGGTGAGGGTCCGGATTAATGTGGGTAATCTGTATGTACAGGGGGGAAACATACAAGATAGGCTCTTATTCAGGGTGAGGGTCCGGATTAATGTGGGCAATCTGTATGTACAGGGTGTGGGAAACATATAAGATTGGCTCTTATTCAGGGTGAGGGTCCGGATTAATGTGGGTAATCTGTACCGCTTTAACACAGTGTGGTCTCTCTGCCTTTCGCCGTACCTCTGATCCCTCCGGCTGATGCTCAGGCGGATGGCGATAGGAGCGCGCTCTGTTTCGTGGTACAGTGGTGCCGATTTCCCATTCAGGTTCCCATCGGAAAGGTGATGTTACTGAGTGGTGATGTTATATTAGTGTGTGAATGAAGGAGCTGCACCTACCTGTGTCAGGGACATTGGCCTCGATTCAATAAGGTAGAAAAAAATTCTCATGGTAGTAAATAATTCAATTCATGGGAAAAAAGCCTGAGAATGTCACTGTTACTGAATCACTAGATAAAAAGACAATGAAAGTCAATGTCACTGTTACTGAATCACCAGATAAAAAGACAATGAAAGTCAATGTCACTGTTACTGAATCACCAGATAAAAAGACAACGAAAGTCAATGTCACTGTTACTGAATCCCGAGATAAAGACACTGAAAGTCACTGTTACTGAATCACTAGATAAAAAGACAATGAAAGTCAATGTCACTGTTACTGAATCACCAGATAAAAAGACAATGAAAGTCAATGTCACTGTTACTGAATCACCAGATAAAAAGACAATGAAAGTCAATGTCACTGTTACTGAATCCCGAGATAAAGACACTGAAAGTCACTGTTACTGAATCACTAGATAAAAAGACAATGAAAGTCAATGTGACTGTTACTGAATCACCAGATAAAGACACTGAAAGTCACTGTTACTGAATCACCAGATAAAAAGACAATGAAAGTCAATGGCAGCTTTTACTACATTGTAGAAAGGAGGAAACAGTTCTCTACTTTTCTTAGGAGTAAAAAAGTGCCATTGACTTTCATTGTTAGCTGGTGATTCAGTAACAGTGAAATTCTCTTATTCTAAGTATGTCACACACCCCGCTTCAGAATATCCATAACATGTGGGTAATATCGTCCTGAAGAGGGCGTTCCTGCAGAGATGATAGCAAAAAGAAAGCCCCTCCCCGATCCATAAATACCTGGGACCTCCCACTCATCACCCAGTTTTCCATCTCTGCAGACGGCGAGCAAGTCAGAAGATGATGGCTCCTCCTTGCACAGGGGGATTTCAGGTAGCCGGGATGATTCCCGGCCCGCTACTTAATTATTTCCGTTTGGACCAATTTATCCCTAGAGTATATATGCCTCCCAGCCGTGGCTGCGGGTCCAGGTGAGGGTTTTTTAGCACCTCTGGTGCTCAGGAGCAACGCTCCACCGTGAGACCCTATACAAGAGGGTAGGCGGTTACTCCGGGTTGGTGACCCCGGCTTGGGATGCCCTGTCCCTTAGTTAATGATTGCATTGGCCCTCCCAGGATCCCTTTCCACAGTGGGGATGGGTGGTTTTTGGGTCCCCTCCTTATTATTCTTTCAGTCAGGAGGCTGTCTTTTATCACAGTTTTGTGTGTGTGTGTGTCTTTAACTGTCATTTTCAGCGCTGCGGTCGCGCTTGGAGACCTCTGTGTGGTTTTGGGCTTTTCCTTCTCCCTCATGATGGCGGAGGTAATTTACCTCACGCAATGTATAGAATGTAGTGGGGGGGGGGCGGGGCCGGACCTTCGGTGCGGGCCGGGGTCCGTCCCTCCTTGTGTGTGACAGAGCCCTCCGTTTTGAATGGGTGATAGGTTTGTGCGTGTGTGTTTTTACTTCACTGTCTTTTGGTGGGGGTACCAAGCGCCGCGGGCGCATATTTACTGCGGCGCGGGACGGTGTTGGCGCTCTTTTTTCCCTGAGGGAATCTTCCCTCACGACTATGCTCTTGGGGGCGGGGCCGGTCTTGCAGCGTCACACGGCCCGCCCCCATCTATCTCTAGGCGCCGCTGAGGAGCTGATACTGTTCTTAGGAAGGGGGGGGGCGTGGTTCGGCGTCTCGCGCGCCCCGCGCTGACCACGCCCCTTTCTCCTCTTCTCCTCTTCTCAGTCTGAAAAGCTTCTCTTCACGGTCTCAACGCCATTGCGAGTCCTGCGGTACTGTGAGTGGCCTGTGGTCCCCTCCTCATTTTACTGTATTTGTCTGCTTGTGTGCATGTTTTTTGAATCTTATCTCCTCATTAGTTCCTTCTGTGTCTTTCAGGAGGAAGTTATCAGGAGGATCTCCAGTAGCATTAGAGGGTTTCTCCCGGTCCTAATCCCTGGGTTCCATTTATTGTTCTAAATTCCTCCCACTCGGGACATTAAAGGGGCATCCCGGGTTGCTTACTGGCGTAATTCCCTGGGTCATAGCGACCACTAAAAGTTCACCTTATGGAGGCATCCCGGATACTGGGATTGGGACCCCTTCGGGGCATCCCAAAAAGTGTATGTTGTGTGGGGTATCCATTTCTGGGGACGATGTACTTCTGTGTATACCTTGTGCACAGCAAACGATTACGCGGCAGTCCGAACCCCAGGCTTCGGGGTCTGCACAGCCGGTCGCCTCATCTCCCCCTCCCGCCTTGAAACGCGCCCCGTGTGACGTAGTCATGGGCAGGGATCTGCAATCTGAGATGTGCGCCAGATTGGCCAACCTTGAGAAAATGGTTTCCAGCTCGGTCGCCCGTAAGGCCCCGACTAAGAGAAAGCATTTGTCACCGGCTCTGCCGGTGGATGACCATGATGACGTTGATAATCTGGATTGGTCTGATTATTCCCCGCTAGAGGAAGGGGAGGTTTATGAGGCGTCAGATGCTTCGGACGATGAGCAGTCTTTTGCCGCTGATGCCGAGCTTGGTGACCTGGGGAGATCCTCTGATACTCCCCACGCTCTGGCTCTCATGTTGGAGGTTCTGAATATTTCTCCTCCTGAGGAGGCTTCACAGCAAAAGGGTGAATTATTTGAGGAATCCAGGCCGCGCTTGGAGTTCCCTACACAACGACATTTTGACAAGATCATTGATAAGGAATGGGACAGGCCGGCTCGGCTCCCTGGCATCCCTCAGGGGTGGGATAAGAAATATCCTTTCCCTTCGGAGGCGGTTAAGCGCTGGGTTTCTCCCCCCGAGGTGGATGCGCCGGTTCTGGGGTTGTCCAACTCCTCGGTCTTAAATAGACCTGATTGTTCCACCCTCAAGGACGGAGAGGATAAACGCATTGACCAGATGGCTTGTCATGGTTTTACTAGCGTTGGGTCAGCCATACGGCCCGTGTGCGCTTCAGAACTAATGGTGTTGGCTGCCAGGTCTGTGGTCAGGGACCTGTTGACTTCTTCCGGGCTTCGTCCTGGTAGTAGCGAGTTTCTTAGCCTTAAACGGTGTGAGTTGTTTTTATCCTTTGTGTTAACAGCCCTGGATGACACCTTGATGATGTGTGCAAGGACGTCGGCTCTGCTGGTGACTATTAGGCGGTCGGTGTGGTTGCGCCAGTGGGCGGCCGATTTTATGTCCAAAAAGTCACTGACGGCTCTACCTTTTGTCGGACTTCGGCTTTTTGGAGAGACTTTGTATTCTGTCACCAAGGGTGGTAAATTACCTCAACGCAGGAAACAACGCCGTCCTTTTCGAGGGGCGACTGTTTTTACTCCCTCCTTTCGTGGAGCCAGATCTGGCAGGGGTGTTGCATTCCCCTCTTCCAGAGGAGACTCTGGAAACAGGGGCAGAGGACGTGCACGTTCTGGATACAGCTGGGGCTCTAAGCCCAAACCGGCTACTAAGCCTGCTCAGCAATGAGGGGGCGCCCTCACCCATTCGGGTGGGGGGACGGCTGCGACACTTCTCCCAAATCTGGGATCAAGAAGTTTCGGACAGATGGATCCGGGAAGTGGTGTCTTCCGGTTACAAGTTAGAGTTCGAGCTCCGCCCCCCCCTCCAGATTTTTCAGGTCTCGGATGCCTTCGGAGCCTCTGGCGGCGCAGGGGCTCCTGATGGCAGTAGAGAATCTTCTGGACATGGCTGTCATTTGCCCAGTGCCCCCCTCAGATCGGGGCAGGGGTTTTTATTCCAATCTGTTCACGGTACCCAAGAAGGACGGGTCGGTCCGACCCATCTTGGATCTGAAATTCCTCAACAGGTTCATCCGGCCGCGGAAATTCCGAATGGAAACGCTGCGCTCGGCTATTCACTCTCTCCGCCAGGGAGATTTTCTGACGTCCATAGACATCAAGGACGCTTATCTACACGTTCCGGTTTTTCCAGCGCACCAGAGGTTCCTCAGGTTCGTGGTGGAGGATCGGCACTTTCAGTTTGTGGCTCTTCCTTTCGGTCTCACCTCGGCTCCTCGGGTGTTCACCAAGGTGCTAGCGGGGGTGATGGCTCTGCTCAGGGTTCAGGGTATCCGCATTGTGCCCTATTTGGACGATCTACTGATCATGGCTTCTTCCTTCAACCAAGCGGAGTTGGACACCAGAGCGGTGGTGTCCACGCTGGAGAGGTTCGGTTGGGTGATCAACCACCCCAAGTCTTCTCTTTCTCCGTCCAGAGTGGTGACCTTTCTGGGAATGTCTCTGGACACTTCGCAGGCCAGGGTGTTTCTGCCCCAGGCCAAGATTCTTTTGATTCAGGAGTTAGTTCGGCTTCTCTTGTCGGCCCCTCGTCAGACCATCCGGTTAGGGATGAGGCTGGTGGGGCTAATGGTGGCCTCATTCGAGGCAGTTCCCTTTGCGCAGTTTCATACGAGGACGCTTCAGCTTCATCTGTTGAAGGTTTGGGACAAGTCTCCACTATCGTTGGATCAGTCCTTCCTGATGACTCCCCGAGTTCGTCGATCCCTGCAATGGTGGCTGGGGTCTGTCAATCTGTTGAAGGGCAGATCTTTTCTGGCACCGTGTTGGGAAACTGTCACCACGGATGCCAGTCTGTCAGGTTGGGGGGGTGTTTGGAAAGACCTCCAGTTTCAGGGTCTGTGGGGCCCGCAGGAGGCTCACGAGCCCATCAATGTTCTGGAGTTGAGAGCCATCAGGTTGGTTCTGTTTCGCTTGACTCATCAGTTGCGGGGCCTGCCTGTTCAGGTCAGGTCGGACAACCGGACGGCGGTTGCTTACATCAATCACCAGGGGGGGACTCGCAGCAGGAGTGCCCTCAGGGAAGTGTCTTTGATTCTGGACTGGGCGGAGAGTCACGTCCCGTGTATCTCAGCAGTCTACATTCCGGGAGTGGAGAACACGGAGGCGGACTCGCTGAGCAGGGCCTCCTCCCGTCAGGGGGAGTGGTCTCTCAGTCCCAAGGTGTTTCGCTCGATCTGTCTCAGGTGGGGGTTCCCAGCGGTGGACCTCTTTGCCTCTCGGCACAATCACAAGCTTCCAGCCTTTGTGTCTCTCTCGCAGGATCCTCTGGCTCTGGCAGTGGATGCCATGTCTCTGAACTGGAGAGATCTGGGGTTTCTTTACCTGTTCCCTCCGTTCCCAATGGTAGCCAGAGTGGTGCGCAAACTGGCCCTGGAAGGCGCGTCGGCGATTCTGGTGGCACCAAGGTGGCCAAGGCGGGTTTGGTTCGCAGACCTCGTAAGGCTGGCAGAGGATCAGTTCATTCTGCCTCTACTGCCGGACCTGCTCACTCAGGGTCGGCTACGCTATCCCAATTTACCATCGCTGGCTTTGACGGCGTGGCTGCTGAAACCGCCATCTTGAAGGAAGAAGGTCTTTCTGACGCGGTGATTCAGACTCTTATCAGCGCCAGGAAGCGGTCTTCCTCTACTATCTACTACAGGACCTGGAGGTCCTATATTGATTGGTGTGAAAGTAGGTCTTTCTCTTGTCGGGAGTTCTCCATTCCTAGAATTCTGGAGTTTCTGCAACATGGTCTGGATCTGGGGCTCCAACTTAGTACCTTGAAGGGGCAGGTTTCTGCCCTGGCGGTGTTCTTTCAAAGGTCTTTTGCACTTCATCCCTTAGTCAAGACCTTTTTCCAAGGAGTTACGCATGTACGCCCTCCTAGGAAGCCCTTTGTTCCAGTTTGGGATTTGAATCTGGTTCTTTCTGCTCTTCAGGGTCCCCCGTTTGAGCCCTTGAATGAGGTTGCTTTGGCTTCTCTTACTCAAAAGGTGGCCTTTTTGGTGGCTATCACTTCGGTTAGGCGTGTTTCTGAGTTGGCAGCTTTATCCATTAAAGCTCCATACTTCGAAAGTCATCAGGACAAGGTTGTCTTTCGTTTTAAGCCGGATTTTCTTCCTAAGGTGGTCTCGGCCTTTCATCTGAATCAGGACATTGTTCTGCCCTCTCTATGTCCTAATCCTAGCAACGACAAGGAAAGGGCGCTGCATTCCTTGGATGTAGTTCGTGTTGTGAAATATTATCTGGTGGTTACGTCTTCCTTTCGTAAGACTGATGCTTTCTTTGTGGTGCCCTTTGGGCCTAGGAAAGGTTTGGCTCCTGCCAAATCTTCCATTAGTAAATGGATTCGTCAGGCCATTATTGGGGCCTATTCTGCCAAGGGGAGGAGTCCCCCTTTTCGTGTTACTGCTCATTCTACTCGTGCTGTTGGAGCGTCCTGGGCTTTTCAGCACCAGGCCTCTGTTGAGCAAGTTTGTAAGGCTGCTACCTGGTCTTCTGTTCACACCTTTTCCAAGTTTTACAAGGTTGATGTTCGGGCCTCAGCGGATGCTGTTTTTGGCCGCAAAGTTCTGCAAGCTGTTGTGGTTTAAGTTGTGCATTGTTGCCTTGTTTTGGATCCCCGCCCTTGTTATGGACACTGCTATTGGATGTCCCACATGTTATGGATATTCTGAAGCGGGGTGTGTGACATACTTAGAATAATACCATTTTGTGAAATACTCACCTGTAAAATGGGTATTATAAGTATGTCACACACCCCGCTTCAACCCGCCCTTTTTGTATTCTGGATCCTCTATATTGTGAACTTTGCGTTGTTTTTTGGTTTATATTTGCCTCTTCCTGGTCCCTTACCTTACTGCTTCTATATACTGGGTAATGAGTGGGAGGTCCCAGGTATTTATGGATCAGGGAGGGGCTTTCTTTTTGCTATCATCTCTGCAGGAACGCCCCTTCAGGTCGGTATTACCCACATGTTATGGATATTCTGAAGCGGGGTGTGTGACATACTTATAATACCCATTTTACAGGTGAGTATTTCACAAAATGGTATTTTTTCTCATGAATTGAATCTTTTACTACCATGAGAATTTTTTTCTACCTTTATTGAATCGAGGCCATAGTGTTGTTTCCCACAAACGCCTTGTCTGTCGCCTCCCCTGTGACTCCTGTGGCTGATGAATCTCAGACAATGGTTGTTTCTGTGGTGATGTCATATGTATCCCACTTGTGCATTTGCACATGAGAGGTATTTCATTGTATATTTTATATTTCTTAGCTATAAGGTTATAAAGCTCTAAGATTTGGGAGGTCTTTCTAAAGCACTTTAGTTTTTTGTGTGATTAGTATTGCTGCACATGGCATTTGTTTTGATATAAATCTAGTTGCATTTAGGCATCTCTAATATATTATCTTTTTCTGCACTTTAAGGGGGCTTTTGCAGTAAAATATATATATATATATATATATATATATATATTTAACCATTTACTGGTATACATTTATTATAAGGGACAAAAAGGAGGGATTGTGGATTCATAAGAGGGACACATAGCAACAAGTTATTTGTGTGATAGGTACGCCAAAAGATACTAGGTGTAGATTAATCATTGAATCGTTATATTGGTCCGGGGTAGACAGTCTTTTGTGGTTTTAACTTTGTCCTTTGTATATTGTCTTTACATGTTTTTTATGAGTGCGGTGGTTTTATATGTATAATTTAAGTATTGGTTTTCAGAATAATAGGTTGTAGTGCCCTTTATGTGGCTCCATTTTGTATTTAGTGTTGCTTGCATCTTGTTAAAGTGGACCAACACCCAGGATTTTCACTATCCTGGGTTTTGGTCCACTTCTGCGGGGCACCCCCCAGAATGGCAGAAAAAACTCACCTCACCCCGCTCCTACGGCGCATGCGCGGGCCTCGTCCAATCAGCGCGCTCAGAGCCGCTGTGGTATGCACGTACAAGGGACGGACAACCACAGCAGCTAACAGGGAGCGCGAGATGCGGGCGCGCCCCGCGCATGCGCCGTTGGAACGGGAGTAAGGTAAGGTGAATGGGGCATCCTGCGGGGTTTCACACAGCGGGGCATCCCGATTTCGGATGCCCCGCGGGGAGGGATCTGATCAGCCTGGGAATCTTATAGTGGGTGTTGGTCCACTTTAAGGAGCTCACTGGTGCACTCCCTTTCTTTGTTCCTTATATGGGTAGTGCTTATCCCTCTTCTCAACCACTAAGTTTTAAGCTATTTATTACTGTGTGGTGAAGTTTTCCTGTATTTATATGTATTTTTACCTTTGTTAAGCTTTCTTTTCTGTACATAGGTATATTATATATATATATTCTTTTTATATCTTATTTAGAATAAAATAATATTCTTTATTGGTTATGCTCTGATCCCTTTAAAACAATATAATGAACCTGCATTTATATTAGTAGCCCTGCCCTGGGCATTAATTAGTAAAGTATTAGGTAGTTGGGTGTGTGTCTGTGCTTATGCCGGCCATTCACAAATGCATGCATCTAGCTAAAGGTATAGAGCAGTACAGCCCGCATATGCGCTGTTAGATCGGGGATCAGAGAGGGTCTCACCAGCGGGATGCCCTGGGGAAAGGGGATCAGGCGACCCTGGACTGTTAGAGATTTACACTAGAACTTACCCCATCAGCACATGGCGTCAGCTGTGCGCAGCATTGGGGAGCGGCCAGCGGGTGGCGCCCAGCAATTGTTATATTCAGAACTCACTGGCAGCCATGAATATTCCCAGACCAGACAATAGCCTGTGCATGTACTGTGGGAACGTGGTAAGGAAATAGATCATCTGAGGGGGGTTCCCACACAAATTGGGATGCCCCTATAGAGGGAAACCTAAAACCAAGACGGTAAAAATCCTGGGTTTTGGTCCGTTTTAATTGTTGGAAAAATAAATAAACACAGGTCTATTTATATAGCGCCACCATCTTCTGCAGCGCTGTACAATAAAGCTATAAACAGACAATTAAAGCACAACAAAGTATAGATGTTTAAAGGGGAACAATTCTCTCTATAAGGCTCTAGGGTTGGTGGTCTCCCTCTTAATGGGGCATCCTGAATTGGGATGCCCCACTGTGTGTATACCCTGAGACCTACTCACCTCACTGGTGATCCCGCACTGCATTCCTGCTATACCTTTAGCCCAAGACATTGACAGGCGCTAAATATTTTGTCCAGGACAGGCACTAAATATTGTGCCCAGGACAGACACTAAATATTTTGCCCAGGACAGACACTCACAGGGACTAAATATTTTGCCCAGGACAGATACTCACAGGGACTAAATATTTTGCCCAGAACAGACACTGACGGTGGCTAAATATTTTGCCTAGGACAGACAATAAATATTTTGCCCTGGACGGACAATGACAGGCACTAAATATTTTGCCAAGAACAGACACTCACAGGGACTAAATATTTTGCACAGAACAGACACTGACTGTGGCTAAATATTTTGCCTAGGACAGACAATAAATATGTTGCCTAGGACAGACATTGACAGGCACTAAATATTTTGCCCAGGACATACTTATAGGAGCTAAATATTTTGGCCAGGACAGACACTGACAGGCACTAAATATTTTGCCCAGGAGAGATGCTTATAGGAGCTAAATATTTTGCCTGGGAAAGATGCTGACAGGTGATACATATTTTGCCCGGGAGAGATGCTTATAGGAGCTACCGTAAATATTTTGCCCTGGACAGATACTGACTGGCACTAAATTTTTTGCCCAGTAGAGATGCTTATAGGAGCTAAATATTTTGCCCAGGACAGATGCTGACAGGTGCAAAATATGTTGCCCAGGACAGATGCTGACAGGCACTAAATATTTTGCCCAGGACAGACACTGACAGGCTCTAACTATTCTGCCCAGGACAGATGCTGACAGGCACTAAATATTTTGCGTAGGACAGACGCTGGCAGGGGCTAAATATTTTTCCAAGGACAGACACTGACAGGCACTAAATATTTTGCCCAGGAGAGATGCTGACAGGTGCTAAATATTTTGCCCAGGACAGATGATAATAGGTGCTAAATATTTTGTCCGGAACAAAAACTGACAGGTGCTACATATTTGACCCAGGACAGACACTGACATGTGCTATATATTTTGCCCAGGACAGAAACTGACAGGTACTAAATATTTTGCCCAGGACAGGCACAGATACAGATACTGACAAACGCTAAATTTTTTTTTTTGCCTGGACAGACACTGACACACAATAAATATTTTGCCCTGGACGGACAATGACAGGCACTAAATATTTTGCCCAGAAAAGACACTGACAGGCACTAAATATTTTGCCTATGGCAGACAATGACACACACTAAATGTATTGCCCAGGACAGACGCTGACAGGCTCTAAATATTTTGCACAGGACAGACACTGACAGGGGTTAAATATTTTTCCCAGGACAGACACTGACAGGCACCAAATATTTTGCCCAGGAGAGATGCTTATAGGAGCTAAATATTTTGCCTGGGAAAGATGCTGACAGGTGATACATATTTTGCCCGGGAGAGATGCTTATAGGAGCTACCGTAAATATTTTGCCCTGGACAGATACTGACTGGCACTAAATATTTTGCCCAGTAGAGATGCTTATAGGAGCTAAATATTTTGCCCAGGACAGATGCTGACAGGTGCAAAATATGTTGCCCAGGACAGATGCTGACAGGCACTAAATATTTTGCCCAGGACAGACACTGACAGGCTCTAACTATTCTGCCCAGGACAGATGCTGACAGGCACTAAATATTTTGCGTAGGACAGACGCTGGCAGGGGCTAAATATTTTTCCAAGGACAGACACTGACAGGCACTAAATATTTTGCCCAGGAGAGATGCTGACAGGTGCTAAATATTTTGCCCAGGACAGATGATAATAGATGCTAAATATTTTGTCCGGAACAAAAACTGACAGGTGCTACATATTTGACCCAGGACAGACACTGACATGTGCTAAATATTTTGCCCAGGACAGAAACTGACAGGTACTAAATATTTTGCCCAGGACAGGCACAGATACAGATACTGACAAACACTAAAATTTTTTTTTTGCCTGGACAGACACTGACACACAATAAATATTTTGCCCTGGACGGACAATGACAGGCACTAAATATTTTGCCCAGAAAAGACACTGACAGGCACTAAATATTTTGCCTATGGCAGACAATGACACACACTAAATGTATTGCCCAGGACAGACGCTGACAGGCTCTAAATATTTTGCACAGGACAGACACTGACAGGGGTTAAATATTTTTCCCAGGACAGACACTGACAGGCACCAAATATTTCTCCCAAGAGAGATGCTTATAGGAGCTAAATATTTTGCCCGGGACAGATGCTGACATGTGCTAAATATTTTGCCCAGGACAGTTGCTGACAGGCACTAAATATTTTGCCCAGGACAGACACGGACAGGCACTAAATATTTTGCCCAGGACCGACACTGACAAGCACTAAATGTTTTTCCCAGGACAGACTAGATATTTTACCTCTTTCAGCTTCCTATTGACATCCTTGGGCTTCTTCTTTGGCTTTCTGTAGCCTCTTGTGGGTTATTTCTCAATTCCAGCTTGCTACTGGCACACTTGGGCACCTTCTTTGGCTTTCTGAAGCTCCACATTGGGTCTTTGTTTAGGAGCTCCTGGTTCAGCTTGCTACTGACACACTTGGGCTTCTTCTTTGCCTTTCTGAAGCTCCACATTGGGTCTTTGTGACATTGTTCAGGAGCTGCTGGTTTAGCTCGCTATTGACGCCCTTGGGCTTCTTCTTTGGCTTTCTGAAGCTCCACATTGGGTCTTTGTGACATTGTTCAGGAGCTCCTGGTTCAGCTTGCTACTGACACACATGGGCTTCTTCTTTGGCTTTATGGAACTCCACATTGGGTCTTTGTTCCATTGTTCAGGAGCTCCTGGTTCAGCTCACTACTGACGCCCTTGGGCTTCTTCTTTGGCTTTATGGAGCTCCACGTTGGGTCTTTGTGGCATTGTGCAGTAGCTCCTGGTTCAGCTTGCTACTGAAGCCCTTGGGCTTCTTCTTTGGCTTTCTGAAGCTCCACGTTGGGTGTTTGTGTCATTGTTCAGGAGCTCCTGGTTCAGCTTGCCACTGACGCCGTTGGGCTCCTTCTTTGGCTTTCTGAAGCTCTACATTGGGTCTTTGTGGCATGGTTCAGGAGCTCCTGGTTCAGCTTGCTACTGATGCCCTTGGGCTTCTTAATTGGCTTTCTGAAGCCCCACGTTGGGTCTTTGTGACATTGTTCAGGAGCTCCTGGTTCAGCTTGCTACTGACGCCGTTGGGCTCCTTCTTTGGCTTTCTGAAGCTCCACGTTGGGTCTTAGTGACATTGTTCAGGAACTGCTGGTTCATGTTGCTACTGACGCCCTTGGGCTCCTTCTTTGGCTTTCTGAAGCTCCACATTGGGTCTTAGTGACATTGTTCAGGAACTGCTGGTTCATGTTGCTACTGACACCCTTGGGCTTCTTCTTTGGCTTTCTGAAGCTCCACGTTGGGTCTTTGTGACATGGTTCAGGAGCTCCTGGTTCAGCTTGCTACTGACGCCCTTGGGCTTCTTCTTTGGCTTCCTGAAGCCCCACGTTGGGTCTTTGAGACATGGTGCAGGAGCTCCTGGTTCAGCTTGCTACTGACTCCCTTGGGCTCCTTCTTTGGCTTTCTGAAGCTCCACGTTGGGTCTTAGTGACATTGTTCAGTAACTGCTGGTTCATGTTGCTACTGACGCCCTTGGGCTCCTTCTTTGCCTTTTTGAAGCTCCACGCTGGGTCTTTGTGACATTGTTCAGGAGCTCCTGGTTCAGCCTGCTACTGACACCCTTGGGCTCCTTCTTTGGCTTTCTGAAGCTCCACATTGGGTCTTAGTGACATTGTTCAGGAACTGCTGGTTCATGTTGCTACTGACACCCTTGGGCTTCTTCTTTGGCTTTCTGAAGCTCCACGTTGGGTCTTTGTGACATGGTTCAGGAGCTCCTGGTTCAGCTTGCTACTGATGCCCTTGGGCTTCTTCTTTGGCTTTCTGAAGCCCCACGTTGGGTCTTTGAGACATGGTGCAGGAGCTCCTGGTTCAGCTTGCTACTGACGCCCTTGGGCTCCTTCTTTGGCTTTCTGAAGCTCCACGTTGGGCCTTAGTGACATTGTTCAGGAACTGCTGGTTCATGTTGCTACTGACGCCCTTGGGCTCCTTCTTTGGCTTTCCGAAGCTCCACGCTGGGTCTTAGTGACATTGTTCAGGAGCTCCTGGTTCAGCTTGCTACTGACGCCGTTGGGCTTCTTCTTTGGCTTTCTGAAGCTCCACGTTGGGTCTTTGTGACATGGTTCAGGAGCTCCTGGTTCAGCTTGCTACTTACGCCCTTGGGCTTCTTCTTTGGCTTTTTGAAGCCCCACCTTGGGTCTTTATGACATTGGACAGGAGTTTGTAGTTCAGTTTTCCACTGACACTCTTAGGCTCCTTCTTTGGCTGTTTTGAGCTCCTCGTTGGGTCTTTCTGACACTGTACGGTAGGTCCCGTTTCAGTTTTCCACTGACACTCTTGGGCTGGAGCTCCTCACTGGTTCTTCCTAACACTGTACAGGAGCTCCTTTTTAAGATCCCTACTGACTCTTACTGACCTTCTTTGGCTCTGTGGAGCTCCTTGCTGGTTCTTTCTGACACTCAGAGGCGCAGCTAAGCTTTCTGGCACCCGGGGCAAAGATTCAAAATGGTACCCCCCCTTTGGTGCCCCCTTGACCTGCTGCACCCAGGGCACATATCCTCCCTGCTCCCCCTAGCTAAGCCCCTGCTGACACATTACATGTGTTCCTAGTTCAGCCATATATTGATGCTCTTGGGGTCCTTCTTTAGCTGTCTGGAACTCCTCGGGTCTTTCTGACACTTTACAGCAGCTCCCCTTTCAGTTTTCCACTGACACTCATGGGCTGGAGCTCCTCACTATTTCTTGTTGACACTTTACAGTAGCTCCTCTTCAAGAGCCCTACTGAGGAATCTTCTTCCTTGCTGGACACTTTACAGGTGTTCCTATTTTAGCTATATATTGATGCTCTTGGGTTCCTTCTTTAGCTGTCTGGAATGCCTCGGGTCTTGCTGACATTGAACAGGATCTCTTTGTTCAGCTTTCTACAGATAATTTTAGGCTCCTTCTTTGGCTCTCTGGATCTTTTCGCTTGTTCTTTCTTACACTGTACAGGATCCTCCTTCAGCTTTATGACACTCTTGGGCTCCTTCTTTGGCTGTCCTCGGGTCTTTATGACATTGTACAATAGCTCCCCTTTCAGTTTTACACTGACGCTCTTGGACTCCTGCCTCTATTCTGGTTCTCTCTGACACTGTCGGGAGCTCTTTGGATCTTTCTGGCACTTTACAGGAGCTCCCCTTTCAGCTCTATAGTGATGCTCTTGGACTTCTCCGTCTCTGCTGGTTCTCTCTGATACTGAAGCTCCTCGTTGGGTCTCTCTGAGACTCTACAGGAGCTCCCCTTTCAGCTCTTTACTGACGCTCTTGGACTTCTGGCTCTATGCTGGTTCTGACACTGTCTGGAACTTTTCGGGACTTTGTGACACTTTACATGAGCTCTCCTTTCAGCTCCCTACTGATTCTTTTGGACTCATTCCTTGGTGCTCTGGAGCTCCTCACTGATTCTTTCTGACACTTTACAGACATTCCCAGTTTAGCCCAGTCTATTGACGTTCTTGTCCTCTATCTTTGGCTGTCTGAAACTCTTCATTGGGTCTCTCTGACACTGTACAGGAGCTCTCCTTTCAGCTCTCTATAGACGCTCTTAGACTCCTGCCTCTATGCTGGTTCTCTTTGACACTGTCTGAAGCTCCTCGTTGGGTCTTTCCGACACTGTACCTGCGTCTTTGCTGGTTCTCTCTGACACTGTCTGAAGCTCTTTGTGACACTGTACAGCAGCTCTCCTTTTAGCTCTCTACTGATGCTCTTGGACTCCTCCGTCTATGCTGGTTCTCTCTGACACTGAAGCTCCTCGTTGGGTCTCTCCGAGACTCTACAGGAGCTCTCCTTTCAGCTCTCTACTGATGCTTTTGGACTCCTGCCTCTATGCTGCTTCTCTCTGACACTGTCTGGGGCTCTTCGGGTCTTTGTGACACTGTACAGCAGCTCTCCTTTCAGCTCTCTACTGACGCTCTTGGACTCCTGGGTTTATGCTGGTTCTCTCTGACACTGTCTGGAGCGCCTCGTTGGGTCTTTGTGACACAGTACAGGAGCTCTCCTTTCAGCTCTTTACTGACGCTCTTGGACTCCTGGGTTTATGCTGGTTCTCTCTGACACTGTCTGAAGCTCTTTGTGACACTGTACAGCAGCTCTCCTTTCAGCTCTCTACTGATGCTTTTGGACTCCTGCCTCTATGCTGGTTCTCTACTGACACTCTTGGACTCTTGTGTCTATGCTGGTTCTCTCTGACACTGAAGCTCTCTACTGATGCTCTTTGGTTCCTGGCTCTATGCTGGTTCTCTCTGACACTGTCTGAAGATCCCCATTGGGTCTTTTTGACACTGTACAGCAGCTCTCCTTTCAGTTCTCTACTGACGCTCTTTGGCTTCTGCCTCTATGCTGTTTTTCTCTGACACTGTCTGGAGCTCTTCGGGTCTTTGTGACACTGTCTGGAGCTCTCCTTTCAGCTCTCTACTGATACTCTTGGACTCCTGCCTCTATTCTTGCTCTCTCTCTGGTTCACTGTCTGAAGCTCCTTGTTGGGTCTTTGTGACACTGTACAGCAGCTCTTCTTTCAGCTCTCTACTGACGCTTTGTGACTTTTGCCTCTATGCGGGTTCTCTCTGACAATGGAGCTTTTTGCTTCTTTGTGACACCGTACAGCGTACAGCAGCTCTCTACTGACGCCCTTGGACTCCTGCCTCTAAGCTGGTTCTCTCTGATACTGTCTGGAGCCCTTCTGGTCTTTGTGACACTGTCTGAGCTTTCCTTTCAGCTCTCTACTGGCGCTCTTTGACTCCTGCCTCTATGCTGGTTCTCTCTGACACTGAAGCTTCTCGTTGGGTCTTTGTGATACTGTGCAGGAGCTCTCCTTTCCGCTCTCTATTGTAGCTCTTGGACTTTTGCCTCTATTCTGATTCTCTCTGACACTGAAGCTCCTCGTTGGGTCTTTGTGATACTGTGCAGGAGCTCTCCTTTCCGCTCTCTATTGTAGCTCTTGGACTTTTGCCTCTATTCTGATTCTCTCTGACACTGAAGCTCCTCGTTGGGTCTTTGTGATACTGTGCAGGAGCTCTCCTTTCCGCTCTCTATTGTAGCTCTTGGACTTTTGCCTCTATGCTGATTCTCTCTGACACTGAAGCTCCTCGTTGGGTCTCTCTGACACTGAACAGAAGCTCTCCTTTCAGCTCCCCAACAGTCACATAGCAGAAGGCTATACATTTTCATTGGGTAACTTTTTTTGTTCGGGAAGCAGTACGGTCGTCTTGGGCTCTTGTCCAATGAGAGCCACCGACTTTGACTTTGTCATTCGGCAGGCGGCTCTGATTGTTCACATTGGGGAGAGCATGCTACCGCATCCCCGGTGTCACGTGCACGCTCCTGTCATTCAGTTGGCCTGGGTATCCTATTCAAATAAATGAGAACTGCCTGCCAAATTGCATAGTCACAGCAGGAGAATTGAATGAGAGCCCCCTCTTGCGCCGTTTGAACCTGGAAAGGTGAGTTTTTTTCCTTGCAGAGTTCCATCTGCAAGGTAAGTTCTGTGAAAAAGCTTCTGTCACTTGTCATGTGACTGGTTGCTCCCGAGTCAACGCACCAGCCTTGAAATGTATGGTTGCCTGTCATTTTAAATGTGGCATTCCAGTTGCTTTTACCTTCTGTTTAGTATAAGAGGGCCGCTGTGTCATTTGCTCTGCTTTCCATATAGCAGTCTCTCTCTTTTTATGTCCCTGTTTGTGGCATCTAAAGCGCACTCCTGGTTTCCTTCCTGCGTATATTTGTGTCTGTAGCCTTAAAGTGGACCAAAACCCAGGATTTTGACTATCCTGGGCTTTGGTCTTTGCCCCCACCCCAGGGGATCCTGGCCACACACACATGGCAAATCTAACCAACCAGACACTTAGAGGGAGTCACAGGCAGCCAATAGTGAGGGCCTGGATGACCAGCCAATCATTTAGTGCCATCTGTTAGCCAATAGCACATGGGTTAAAGATCTCAGTCAGCCAATCAGTGGGGAGAAGGAGGAAATTCCTATTTTGCCGGTTGATTTTATAGTTTGGCAGGGTGACAGGGTGAAGGGGGGTTAAAAACCGGGCGACTCCCTAAAAAAACGGGTGACTTGGCATCTCTGGGTCCGACAGGGAGTAACGTGCACAGGGATCTTGGCCACACCCTAAGGGCAAATCTGACCAACCAGACACTTAGAAGGAGTCAGAGGCAGCCAATAATGAGGGGCTGGATGACCAGCCAATCATTTAGTGCCATCTGCTGGCCAATAGAACAAGATCTCAGTCAGCCAATCGGTGGGGAGAAGGAAGAAATTCCTATTTTGCCGGGTGATTTCATAGTTTCGCAGGGTGACCGGGTGAAGGGGGTAAACACGGGGTCCGACGGGGAGTAACACGCACACACGGACGCTCCCTTTAAAACAGATTTGGCCGGCGGTGTGTTCCTGGTAAATATTTAGAGAGGACGATGGCTGACACAAGCAAAGCAAGTGTGAAAAAACACTTAAAGTAGACCAAGACCTGGGATTTTCACTATCCTGGTTTTTGGTCTCTCGCCCTGGGGTACCCTGATTTGGGGTCCACTTACCTCTCCTCAGGCACACTCTGCGACTAGAGCAGCTGTCTCGAATCCTAGCTGCACCTCCGAGCGGTGCCGGCATCACTCGGCTCCCTTCGGCTGTGGGTGGCCCTGCACAGCCAGTCAGGTGAGTTTACTGCACGCCCTGGAGGGTTTCACATAAAGGGGCTGGCTTGGGCCTTTGTCAAATTTGAGGGGATCCAAGCGCGCTGGCGGCCACATCCCCTGCTACCCTGTAACAGGGAGTGTGCCTGCATCAGCCATTAACAAGTGCCTGCCGCGAACACGCGCCCCGCTAAAGGGATAGTGGGGATGCAGCTGCTGCGCCATTGGACCGGGGGAGAAGGTGAGTTTCCAGGGAATCCGATTTTGGATGCCCTGGGGGAGGGAAACAAACAACCCTGGAATCTCTCATTGAGTTTTGGTCCACTTTACATTTATGTAATTTTGCCTTATATTCTGATTCATTTTACCCAGTTAGTGGACCCCCAGTAATTTCTGAGTGGAGGGCCACTTTAAAGTGCCCCTTTATCAGTGGGGGATGCCCCGCCACACATATTGCAGCTGGAAGCCCAAGAACGGGCAGAGGCACTTACCTTTGCCTTTACTTACAGCTATTGAGGTTTGCAGGGAAGGCTGCCACAGTGCTGTGCTTCCTTTGCTGATCACTGGTGGTTACATGGGGCAGTAGAATAGGACAAGGGAATGAGGAGATAGGTAAGTATCTGTGCCTGATCTTGAAGAAGAATCCCTTTCCTCTGCCACAACAAATCATTGGTGGAGTAGGAGCAGATATGAAATGAACTATGCCGAGTGCCGGCCTTCCACCCTGAGATCACAGAAATTAAAGCAGACCAAAAGTTTACATATATTTTTGATCCACTTAAAATGTGTCCTAGGGTGAAGCCCGATTAGGGATGCTCCACAGTGTAAATCCCTAGGGAACCACATCATACAGCATTCTCACCCACTTCCAGGGTGATCATATACAACATCAAGCAGAGTGACCGCACTGTTCCTCCAGTTCTAGGGCTGACAGGGGACCCTGGCCACACCCACAGGTCAAATCTAGCTAATCAGATATTTATAAGGAGTCAGAGCCAGCCAATAGTAAGGGGCTGGATGGCCAGCCAATCATTTAGTGCCATCTACTAGCCAATAGCACATGGGTTAAAGATCTCAGTCAGCCAATCGGTGGGGAGAAGGAAGAAATTCCTATATCGCCGCGTGAAATTCCTATTTTGGCCGGCGCATGCACAGGCTTTGACTACGTAATTCGGAAGGCGGCTCTGATTGTTCACATTGGGGAGAGCGAGCTACCACATCCCCGGTGTCACGTGCACGCTCGCTGCTGTCATTCAGATAGACCTGGGCATCCCATTCAAATAAATGAGGGCCGCCTGCCAAATGACGCAGCTGGAGGCTCTTATTGGATGTTTGAACCTGGAAAGGTGAGTTTTTTTTCCACTTGCAAAGTGAATAGTCACTTTGTTATTCAGATCAAGTTCTGTGAAAAAGCTTCTATAACTTGTCATGTGACTGGTTGCTCCCGAGTCAATGCACCAGCCTCGAAATGTATCGCCTGTCACTTTAATTGTGGCAATCCGGTCCCCTTCACATGGATCAGAGATTGTGGCTTTTACCTTCTGTTTAGTCGCTGTGTCATTTGCTCTGCTTTCCATATAATACAGTCTCTCTTTTTATGTCCCTGTTTGTGGCATCTAAAGCACACCCTGGTTTCCTTCCTGCGTATCTTTGTGTCTGTAGTCTCAAAGTAGACCAAAACCCAGGATTTTGACTATCCCAGGCTTTGGTTTTTGCCCCTCCAGGGGATCCTGGCTACACCCTAAGGGCAAATCTAACCAACCAGACTCTTAGAGGGAGTCAGAGGCAGCCAATGTTGAGGGGCTGGATGACCGGCCAATCATTTATCTGCTAGCTAATAGCACACTGGTTAAAGATCTCAGTCAGCCAATCGGTGGGGAGAAGGAAGAAATTCCTATTTTGCCGGATGATTTCATAGTTTGGCAGGGTGACAGGGTGAAGGGGGGTAAACACCGGGTGACTCCCTAAAAAAAATGGTGACTTGGCATCTCCAGGTCCGATGGGGAGTAACGTGCAGGGGGATCCTGGCCACACCCTAAGGGCAAATTTAACCAACCAGAGACTTAGAGGGAGTCAGAGGCAGCCAATAGCGAGGGGCTGGATGACCAGCCAATCATTTAGTGCCATCTGCTGGCCAATAGAACGTGATCTCATTCAGCCAATCGGTGAAAAAAGAAATCTCTTTTTTTCTGGGTGATTTTATAGTTTCACAGGGTGAAGGGGGGTAAAAACCGGGTGACTCTAAAAAAAATGGGTGACTTGGCATCTCTGGGGCCGACGGGGAGTAACGTGCACGAGGATCCTGGCCACACCCTAAGGGCAAATCTAACCAAACAGACACTTAGAGGGAGTCAGAGGCAGCCAATAGCGAGGGGCTGGATGACCAACCAATCATTTAGCGCCATCTGCTGGCCAATAGAACGAGATCTCAGTCAGCCAATCGGTGGGGAGAAGGAAGAAATTCCCATTTTGCCGGGTGATTTCATAGTTTTGCAGGGTGAAGGTGGGTAAATACAGGGTCCGACGAGGAGTAACGCTCACGGACGCTCCCTTTAAAGCAGATTTGGCCGGCGGTGTGTTCCTTGTAAATATTTAGAGAGGACGATGACGAGCCAGAGCGGCCACTCTCTTAATAAAGCTCGGGGTCAGCGCTCGCTGGAAGAATTCCTGGAAGCAAGAGCGAGGATTGCAGAGAGCGATCTAACAAAAGGAGTGTGAAATATTCCCTGTTATTTTAATGTGCAATTATCTTGTCACTGGCTGAACATTCTGACTCCGACTCCCGACAAGAGCAACGTGTACTTGTCTGCGTCCTTTCGCCGCTCTCACTCGCTTTCATCTGCCCTCGCTCCCCCGTCACATTAAAGAGGCCGGTATCTTCATCGGACGTGCTAATCCGCCATTATAGCTGTTATCCCGTATTTATGAAGCGGCATCCTCCTCCACCCCGACGCGTTGCACCATTAGCTCTTTCATCAGGGTGCAGCACAAATCCTGTCGTTAAAAGCAATGCGATGTCACGAGAACTATGCCACGTACACTACATGAATCCTGCGTCATATGGAAGTAAAAGAAAGAAGACGGGCGTAAAAACCTTACATGAAGAGAAATGTGTATTTTCCAATGTTAAAGTGGAACAAAACCCACAAGCGGCTGTTCTGGGATAGAAAAGATTCTTTCTTATTTTTTCTGGGGCATCTCGAATCAGGATGCCCTGCTATGTGAAACTCCCCCAGGAAGTCTAAAAACACTCACCTTCCCGGGCTCCAATGGCCCATGCACAGGCTCTCGTCCAATGAGAGCCACCTGATTTGACTACGCCATTCAGCAGGCGTCTGGGATTGTTTACAATGGGGAGAGAGATCGCTGCCGCATCTCCTTCATCCCCAGCGTCATGTGCACGCTCCAGCTCCTGTCATTCAGATAGGCCTGGGCTCCCCATCCAAATAAATGAGAGCCGTCTGCTAAATGACGTAGTCACAGCAGGAGGCTCTCATTGGATGAGAACCCGCTCATGCGCCCTTGGAACCTGGACAGGTGAGTTTTTTGGGGCCTCCGGGGGGTTGTCACACGGAGGCACGGAACAATACCCGGGAAACCCACTTCAAAACTGGAAAAAATCCGGGGCCGGCCCTGTGATCTAAAAGATTCCAGGGCCGTCTGGGTCAGGTTGCCCCGCTGTGTGAACCCCCCCGGGCCCTGGTTAACTTACCTTCTTCCTCACTGATGTAAATATTGAGGGCCACATACCTGTTGCAGAGTGTTAGAGCTGGGTGCAGTGGACTCAAACCTTTCTGGGCTTTGCTCTGCCTGGACCGCGCTTGGTTCACTGGACTTTATCCCATTGCTGTGGCTTTATTCAGACTGGACGAGAGCTTGCGCATGCGCCTTAGGACCGGGGGGTGGTGAGTTTTTTTGGGCAATCTGGGGGGTTTCCCAAATCGGAATACCCCTGGGGGCAAGAAACAAAACCCAGGATGGTCCTAATCCTGGGTTTTGTTCCACTTTATAGTGGCACGCCCATGTACCCGATTACCTCTGGTGATGATGCAGCAGGTCTGTTTTCAAAAAGAAATGCGTTTATCCACCGCTGAGGCCACGCCCACCTTGCATTTTTGAGACCAGCAATTGGCTGATATTAAGGATGCCTCCTGACGTGACCCCGGCCGCTGGCCACATCCCCGGCATTCCCTATAGACTGGGAAACGTTCCACAGCTATAGGAAAGCCCCAGCAAATGTGAGTTTATTGGCGACCTCAGGGGTTTCACACAGCGATTTGAAGTCCCGGTGATTCCAGGGCCGGCTGGCACAGCCTTTTTTTTTTTATATATACGGTAAGCTATAATTTAGGTACTTCGCAGCATCTTTGCAGTTTGCTTTATGACTCATTTATTTTGGTGAACACACGGCCGACATTGTACAGTTCACTCGCTAGTCTTATGAAGCTCTATGACATCATGGCCGGTCCTCTCCCCTCATTGGACGCTGTATGACCACCTCCCAGGTGAGCGCCCTCCATAGTCTCCATTTATTTACATTGGTGTGACACTCGGGGCAGCATGGAGGCTCGGGAGCATTTATGTCGTTAGTTTGCGCCGCAGCGATCCCGTGATTGGAGCTTGTTTATGGAATGCGTTTTCACCGACTCGGCGCAATTATTTTGTCCGCTTATGTTTATTGGTTGACTCATGATTTTCAAGGTTCGGTGTGTGTCAACCTGTTCCGAAAGGAATCTGCTAACAAGATGCTTATTTATGTCAGGGATGAGTAATGGAGAACGCGTTTCAGCGGCAATCCACATCTGACGAGACGGACGGCGTGTTTTCCACTGCGTGCTCAGGAAGTGGGGCGCCGTTGTGGTGGATGGAAAAGGTGAGTAAAGCCTCTTTCCCATTGTGTGCTCACAATGGAGTGCTGCGCTGTGACTTTAGTGTGGGACAGGGGCAGCACCTGTGCACCCATTGGGCACCTGGAACGGGAATTGCTGGAGGACAAGGCAACAGCATAGGATTAGGAATCAGCGGCAGCGGAGGACGAGACGGCGGAGGCAGGGACAGACTTGTCATTGTTGGGGCCCCATGCAAACTTGTGTCTGGGGGCCTGAAGCAAAGACATTTTTTGTATAAGCAATAAGATTTTCTATTTTGTGTTCTGCAGAGCTGGGGGCCCCCTGACAGGGGAGACCCATGAAATGGCATGGGTTGCGTGGTGGTTAAGCACGTCACTGGGCGGAGTATGATGAGGCAGCAACGATGAGGCAAAAGTGAGGCCTAGGTGGAGGCAGCGGCAGGGGATGAGACAGTGGTGAAGGACTAGGTGGAAACAGTGGCAGGGGACAAGGCAGCGGTGGAGGACTAGGTGGAGGCAGCTGCAGGGGACAAGCAGCGATGGAGGAATAGGTAGAGGCAGCGGCTGAGGACGAGTCGAAGGCGGAGGACGAGGTGGAGGCAGCGGCAGGGGACAAGGCTGAGGCAGCGGCTGAAGACAAGGCAGCTGTGGAGGACTAAGTGGAGGCAGCAGCAGGGGACAAGGCAGTGGTGGAGGACAAGATGGAGGCAGCAGCTGAGGACAGGACAGCAGAGGAGGGTTAGATGGTGGCAGTGGCAGGGGACAAGGCTGCGATGGAGGACTATGCGGAGGCAGCGGCAGAGGACAAGACAGAGGTGGAGGACCAGGCAGAAGCAGCATCATGGGACAGCGACAGGGGATGAGACATCGTTGGGGAACTAGGCCAAAGGCAGCGGCAAAGGACAAGACAAAGGTGGAGGACCAGACAGAGGACAAGACAGCGGTGGAGGACCAGGCAGAGGCAGCGGCAGGGGACAGCGACAGGGTATGAGACATTGGTGGAGGACTAGGCCGAAGGCAGAGGACAAGGCAGCGGTGGAGGCAGTGGCAGGGGACAAGGCAACAGTGGAGGAATAGGTGGAGGAAGCGGCTGAGGACAAGGCAGTGGTGGAGGACAAGGCAGAGGCAGCGGATGAGGACAAGACAGCAGTGGAGGACTAAGCGGAGGCAGCGGCTGAGGACAAGATAGTGGTGGAGGACAAGGCAGAGGCAGTGGATGAGGACAAGACAGTGGTGGAGGACAAGGCAGAGACAGCGGCTGAGGACAAGACAGCAGTGGTGGCAGCGGCTGAGGACAAGACATCAGTGGAGGACTAAGCGGAGGCAGCGGCTGAGGACAAGATAGTGGTGGAAGACTAAGCAGAGACAGCGGCTGAGCACAAGGCAGTGGTGGAGGACTAGGCAGAGGTAGCGGCTGAGCACAAGGCAGTGGTGGAGGACAAGGCAGAGGCAGCGGATGAGGACAAGACAGCAGTGGAGGACTAAGCGGAGGCAGCGGCTGAGGACAAGATAGTGGTAGAGGACTAAGCAGAGACAGCGGCAGGGGATGAGACAACGGGCGAGAGATGCTGTGGGCTAAGAGCGTCTCCAGCCTGCCAGTACATAGTGTGACCAGAAAAGGGGGGCGAGAGATGATAAGAGCGTCTCCAGCCTGCCAGCACATAGCGTGACCAGAAAAGGGGGGCGAGAGATGATAAGAGCATCTCCAGCCTGCCAGCACATAATGTGACCAGAAAAAGGGGGCGAGAGATGCTGCAGGACAAGAGCTTCTCCAGCCTGCCAGCACATAGTGTGACCAGAAAAAGGGGGTGAGAGATGCTGCAGGATAAGTGCGTCTCCAGCCTGCCAGCACATAGTGTGACCAGAAAAAGGGGGTGAGAGATGCTGCAGGATAAGAGCCTCTCCGGCCTGCCAGCACATAGTCTGACCAGAAAAAGGGGGTGAGAGATGCTGCAGGATAAGAGCGTCTCCAGCCTGCAAGCACATAGTGTGACCAGAAAAAGGGGGTGAGAGATGCTGCAGGATAAGAGCGTCTCCAGCCTGCCAGCACATAGTCTGACCAGAAAAAGGGGGCGAGAGATGCTTCAAGCTAAGCCAGCATATAGTGTGACCAGAAAAAGGAGGCGAGAGATAAGAGAGTCTCCAGCCTGCCAGCACATAGTCTGACCAGAAAAAGGGGGCGAAAGATGCTGCAGGATAAGAGCATCTCTATCCTGCCAGCACATAATGTGACCAGAAAAAGGGGCGAGAGATGCTTCAGGATAAGAGCATCTCCAGCCTGCCAGCACCTAGTGTGACCAGAAAAAGGGGGTGAGAGATGCTGCAGGATAAGAGCGTCTCCAGCCTACCAGTACATAGTGTGACCAGAAAAAGGGGGGTGAGAGATGCTGCAGGCTAAGAGCATCTCTATCCTGCCAGCACATAATGTGACCAAAAAAGGGGGGCGAGAGATGCTTCAGGATAAGAGCGTCTCCAGCCTGCCAGCACCTAGTGTGACCAGAAAAAAAGAGTGAGAGATGCTGCAGGATAAGAGAATCTCCAGCCTGCCAGCACATAGTGTGACCAGAAAAAGGGGGCAAGAGATGCTTCAAGCTAAGCCAGCATATAGTGTGATCAGAAAAAGGGGGGTAAGAGATGCTGCAGGATAAGAGCGTCTCCAGCCTGCATGCACATAGTGTGACCAGGAAAAGGGGGCGAGAGATGCTGCAGGCTAAGAGCGTCTCCAGCCTGCCAGCACATAGTGTGACCAGCTTAAGGGGGAGAGAGATGCTGCAAGCGAAGAGCGTCTCCAGCCTGCCAGCACCTAGTGTGACCAGAAAAAGAGAGTTAGAGATGCTGCAGGATAAGAGCGTCTCCAGCCTGCCAGCACATAGTGTGACCAGGAAAAGGGGGCGAGAGATTCTGCAGGCTAAGAGCGTCTCCAGCCTGCCAGCACATAGTGTGACCAGCTTAAGGGGGAGAGAGATGCTGTAGGCTAAGAGCGTCTCCAGCCTGCCAGCACATAGTGTGACCAGAGAGGAGGGCGGGGTTTCAGAGCTGCAGGGAGAGGCAGCTAATCAGGACGTCTGAGGAGGGAGTGGGGGATGTTTCCGTTCTTAGTCTACTGTGTTGTGGTTTCTCCCGGTCCTGCTCCTTACCCCCCCTCATCTGCCCTTACTGATTCTGGGGGCATCTCTTGGGGGGGCATCCCGGGTGGCTTTTATTAGCCTTAGCCTGTGCTGGCCTATTGTGCCTGTATTAATCACCATATGGAGGCTTCTGGGGATAGCGTGCTCGGGGGCCCTTCGGGGCAATCCCGGCTGTGTGCCATGTGTGGGGTATCCCCTATTAGTAACAATGTCACGGTGTGCGTGCCGTGCGCCCAAGATATCGTTGCGCTCCAGTCTGGGCTGCCTGCTTCTTTCCCCAGCTCTGCGCCCCCTCCGGCATCGCCTACCCCCCCCGCGCCTGCATTTAGCCCCCAGTGAGGGGGATACTAGCAGGGGGTCACAGTCTGATCTGGCACTTCGTGTGGCCAGCATTGAGAGGCAGCTTGCCAGGCCTGTTCCACGTAAGGCTCTAGTAAGAAGCGGCACCTTGCTCCCACGCCTGCCTGGGTTACTGAGGAGCAGGAGGAAATTGATCTTTTTGATGACCGTTACTCCCTAGAGGAGGGGGAGCTTTTCCCGCGCTTTGATTCCTCTGGGGACCAGCAGGTGGGCGGCGACAGTGACCCTGGGTCTGAGTCTGAGGATTCCTGGTTCCCTGATGACACTGATAGACTGTTGTCTCACATTTTTTAAATTTTGCACATTGTCCCCCCTCAGGTGGCTAAGAGGAAGCAGGGTGAGTTTTTCTGTACCATTAAACAGCGTCTGGAGTTCCCTGAGCAGAGTCATTTCACTAATATGGTGCTCAAGGAGTGGGAACGTCCTAATGGATTGCCCGCAGTGCCCAAAGGGTTGGATAAGAAATACCCCTTTCCTGCTGACCTGGTTAAGCGATGGTCGGGTCCCCCCAAGGTGGACGCTCCTGTTCTAGGGCTGTCCAACACCTCGGTCATGCCTTCCCCTGACACTACTACACTGCGGGACAGCGAGGACCGGCGTATGGATCAGCTGGCCTGCCAGGCTTTTACATTTGTGGGGACTGGGCTGCGTCCAGCCTGTGCCGCTGCCATAACAGCTATTGCCCTTAAGAGACAGATCAGGCATCTCCTTGATGGCGCTACAGCTGGTAGGAGGAGGGAGCATTATAGGGCCCTCTTGCCTTGCTCTGATTTTGTTGCCTTTATCCTTACTGCCATGGATGATGTGGTACGGCTGAGTAGTAGGGCCTCTTGGTGGCTATGCGCCGCTCTGTTTGGTTGCGTCAGTGGGCAGCTGACGCTGCTGCTAAGAAAGCTCTCACTGGGCTCCCTTTGCAGAACTGCGGCTCTTTGGTGAGCGTCTGGATGTTTTAGCCAAGGATGGTAGGCTGCCTCAGCTTAGGAGGCAGCCTCGGCCTTTTCGGGGGCCCTCCGCTTCCTTCTCCTCCTTTCGTGCCCCCAGCGGAGGTCGAGGCCCCCTCTTTTCAGGTATCCGCAGGGGCTCTTGGGGCCGTGGCAGATCCCGTGGTCGTCCCGGTCTCTCATGGGACCCCAAGCCCAAACTTTCTCCCAAGCCCCCTCAGGCATGAGGAGGCGCCCTCACCCATCCGGGTGGGGGGGGCGGCTTCGGCACTTTGCTGACGTCTGGAGGCTACGCGTCTCAGATCGGTGGATTCAGGAGGTGTGTCCTCCGGTTACAAGATAGAGTTTGCAGCATGGCCGCCCCCCAGATTCATCAGATCCCGGATGCCTCAAAATCCTCTGTCAGCTCAAGGGTTGCACCTTGCGGTTCAATGTCTTTTGGAGTCAGTGGTCATTTGTCTGGTGCCTCCCCAGGAACCGGGTCAGGGTTTCTACTCCAATCTCCAGTCCCCAAGGAGGGCAGAAGCAGGCACGGACTCTGCTCTTGTGTCCCCATCCCTCCATTCGGCAAGGGATGCAGTTAGTGGGCCTGATGGTGTCCTGCTTCGAGGCGGTCCCTTTTGCTCAGTTTCACATGAGACCTCTTCAGTTGCACCTCTTGTCAGTCTGGGATCGGGACCCTGTGTCCCTGGACCAGGAATTTGCTCTGTCTCCCCTGGCCAGACAGTCCCCCTCGTGGTGGCTGGACTCAGGGGATCCTCTAGTGGGCAGGACCTTTCTGCCTCCGTGCTGGGAAACTCAACACACATGCCAGTCTGACCGGTTGGGGGGGCTTTTGGAAGTCTCTGAAGTTCCAGGGTCGATGGGGCCCCCAGGAGGCTCATGCTCCCATCAATGTCCTGGAACTGAGGGCGGTCAGGTTGGTTCTTTGTCAGCTGACCACACACCTTCGGGGTCGGGCTGTTCAGATCTGCTCGGACAACCAGACGGTGGTTGCCTACATCAACCATCAGGGAGGGACTCGGAGCAAGCGAGCCCTCAAGGAAGTGTCTCTGATACTGTCTTGGGCGGAAGAGAATATCCCTTGAATCTCGGCGGTTTACATTCCGGGGGTGGAGAACCAGGAGGCAGACTTCCTGAGCAGGGGGACGTCTCGGCTGGGGGAATGGTCCCTCAGCAACAAGGTGTTTCACTCCCTGTGTCACCGCTGGGGTCACCCGGATGTGGACCTGTTTGCATCCCGTCACAATCACAAGCTTCCAAGATTTGTCTCCCTGTCACAGGATCCTCTGGCCTTCGCCACGGATGCACTAGCAATGCCTTGGACTGAGTTTCGGCTCCTCTATGTGTTCCCTCCTTTTCCTCTGCTGGGCAAGTCTCCGTTTGGGACTTGAATCTGGTGTTGTCTGCTCTGCAGGGTCCTCCCTTTGAGCCTATCCGTGGGGCTGCCTTGTCCATTCTGTCTCTTAAGGTGGCCTTTCTGGTGGCTATCCCTTCTGTCAGGCGAGTTTCTGAGCTGGCGGCGCTTTCCATTAAACCTCCTTATTTTGAGTGGCATCAGGATAAGGTGGTGTTTCGGCTTAAGCCAGATTTCTTGCCTAAGGTTGTGTCTGCTTTTCTTCTCAATCAGGACATTGTCTTGCCTTCATTGTGTCCTAACCCTGCTAATTCCAAGGAGTGGACACTTCATTCTTTGGATGTGGTCAGGGCTCTGAAGTTTTATTTGGTTGCTACTGAGTCTTTCAGGAAGTCTGATGCTCTTTTTGTTCTTCCTGCTGGACCTAGAAAGGGTTTGCCTCCGGCTAAATCCACTATCAGCAAGTGGATCCGTCAGGCGGTGGTTCAGGCCTATTCTGCTAAGTGGAAGGTTCCTCCTTTTAGGGTTACTGCTCATCCTACTCGTGCTGTTGGGGCGTCCTGGGCTTTTCAGCACCAGGCTTCTGTTGAGCAGGTTTGTAAGGCCGCTACTTGGTCTTCTGTTCATACTTTTTTTCAAGTTTTACAAGGTTGATGTTAAGGCCTCAGCTGATGCTGCTTTTGGCGGCAAGGTGCTTCAGGCGGTAGTGGCTTGAACTGCCTGTTGTTACTCATTAGGGATCCCACCCTGCTTTTGTACACTGCTTTTGGATGTCCCAGATGTTATGACTTCTTGAAGCGGGCCGTGCCATGCAATGGGAAAAAGACAATTCTGTGAGTACTCACCTGTAGAATTGCTTTTACCATGCATGGCGCGGCCTGCTTCACCCCACCCTTGTTATTATTGTCTTTGGTTGCCTCTTTATGGTGATGGTTCCAAGTTCATTGGGGTTCTATTACCTTTTTTGCCTTTATTATCTCCCGGTTTCTTAAATAACTGCTTGTCAAACACTGGAGAAGTCTTCGGTGATTCAGTTTTTACATGGTACCGGGAGGAGCCACAACTCTTCTGCAGTGCACTGCACCACCTTGTGGCAGGATACGCAGTTGTAATGACTTCTTGAAGCAGGCCGCGCATGGGAAAAGCAATTCTACAGGTGAGTGCTCACAGAATTGTCTTTTTATTTCCCTGCGCTTCTCTCACTTGTGTTCTAAGTATATTGATTCTTAGATTTTGATTTGTTATTATTTATTATTATATTATTATTCGTTATCATTAGTGAACCATTGGGAGGCGTCACATCTTTACATTTAGCTTTGGTTTACGCGCTGTTTAATTCACACCATTATTGTATTATTATTATACGCCGCTTATTGTTGTTATATTGATAGTTTACGTGGATGGGATCTATCCGGGTCAGTAGTTGGGTGGTAACAGGCTCCGCCCCCTACGTGATATAACATCGCTGTTCGCCATCTGCGCCTCCCTCTTGTTGTTTCTTTTAATCCGGACCTTCACCATGATTTAATGAAAAGCCCAAACCCTTATAAAACCATTCCCCAGCATCTAAAATGTATATATTTTAAGTTTTTAGTCACTTACATATTATTCTTTCCCCCACTGGGCTGCAACTCTGTTCAGGACTTTAGGATACGGGCGCCGCCATCTTGACTCAGAAGCATCACATACTGAGGAGAGGAGAGTGGGATAAAGTGCAGGGGGCAGGGTTATAGCTGTGCTTTGCTCAGAGCAGAGCTGGGGTCAGAAAAAGGTCAGCAATCCCAGAATGCAGAGCAACACAGTCAGAAGGCACTTCCTGTTTGCAGGCTGCCTGATGCTCCATGAGTCGCCATCTTAGATGTTTAAAGACTCATAACATGCAGTAGATGCAGGTAGGATGATTTTTAATGTGAGCAATCTGTATGTACAGGGGGGGGGAAACATATAAGATAGGCTCTTATTCAGGGTGAGGGTCCGGATTAATGTGAGCAATCTGTATATACAGGGTGTGGGAAACATATAAGATAGGCTCTTATTCAGGGTGAGGGTCCGGATTAATGTGAGCAATCTGTATATACAGGGTGTGGGAAACATATAAGATAGGCTCTTATTCAGGGTGAAGGTGCGGATTAATGTGAGCAATCTGTATGTACAGGGGGGAACATATAAGATAGGCTCTTATTCAGGGTGAAGGTCCGGATTAATGTGAGCAATCTGTATGTACAGGGTGTGGGGAACATATAAGATAGGCTCTTATTCAGGGTGAAGGTCCGGATTAATGTGAGCAATCTGTATGTACAGGGGGGAAACATACAAGATAGGCTCTTATTCAGGGTGAAGGTCCGGATTAATGTGAGTAATCTGTATGTACAGGGTGTGGGAAACATATAAGATAGGCTCTTATTCAGGGTGAAGGTTCGGATTAATGTGAGCAATCTGTATGTACAGGGTGTGGGAAACATATAAGATAGGCTCTTATTCAGAGTGAAGGTCCGGATTAATGTGAGCAATCTGTATGTACAGGGGGGAACATATAAGATAGGCTCTTATTCAGAGTGAAGGTCCGGATTAATGTGGGCAATCTGTATGTACAGGGGGGAACATATAAGATAGGCTCTTATTCAGGGTGAAGGTTCGGATTAATGTGGGCAATCTGTATGTACAGGGGGGAACATATAAGATAGGCTCTTATTCAGGGTGAGGGTCCGGATTAATGTGAGCAATCTGTAGGTACAGGGGGGGAAACATATAAGATAGGCTCTTATTCAGGGTGAGGGTCCGGATTAATGTATGCAATCTGTATGTACAGGGGGGAACATATAAGATAGGCTCTTATTCAGGGTGAGGGTCCGCTTTAATATTGTCCCTCATCCCACCCTGATATGCAGTTAGCAGTTGGTTGCGGCAGGCAGGCGGTTAATGGTGGAAGCGTTTGGCAGATAGAGGGATACTGTCATGAAGTCATCCTCGGAACATGCGCGGGCGTGCCAAGCTGCGCAGGGTCAGGGGCGAGATGCGAGCGGCTGCTATGTAACAAGCAGTCACCCCGGGACAGGGCCGTTCTATTTTAGGGCGAGAGTCATTCCGAGCTCTGAGATCCATAGCACTCTGTATGTCTCCCGGCGGCTCGCCCGCTATGGGAGATCTGGCACCGCGACGCGGGACGCCTCAGCCGCGCTCATGACATCATCTCCATGGAATTTATTTCTATGCTCACAGGCCCTTTTCTGTATAACCGGAGAGGGGGCCCCGGGGCCCAGCCTCTCTGCTGCCAAGCCAACATGGCCGCCTTCACCGGTGAGCACCCCAAGGTGCCGGAGTGATGGTCCTGCCACCAGCCAGTCCTTACTGCTTTCATCCGGGGCCCCCTCATAAATTCATCCCACAGCACAGTTCCAACCTGAAGATGCCAAGGCCCTGGTGCGCCCAATGCTGGTGCCGCGCGGGTTTAAATGTTACAGCCACATATTCTCACGCTCCCAGTTTGGGATGCCCCACTGTGTATATCCCCATAGACTGCTCAGCCAATCAGTAGCTTGTCTCCATTCAGCTTGTGACATCACACTGGAGCCACATCACAGCTCATCTCTGCATCAGACTTATAGTAACCTGGGGGACCCGCTCGTGCCAGGGTAAGCATACTTCCCAAGATGGAGGCACTGTCCCTCTTTGGAGTCCATGTCCCCATGTCCCTCGTTGTTCTTCACTGTCCCTCTTTGAGGTGTAACATGCAGATCTGCAGCAATAAATGATTCATTTGCCTATTCAAAGTGTTTCTATTGTAACTGTTACAGTGTATCTCCGTATCCATCCCTCAATGAGGGGGCGTGGCTTCATACATCCCTCAATGAGGGGCGTGGCTTCATCCATCCCTCAATGAGGAGGCGTGGCTTCATTTACATATTGTCCCTCTTTGAGGTGTAACATGCAGATCTGCAGCAATAAATGAATCATTTGCCTATTCAAAGTGTTTCTATTGTTGTAACTGTTACAATGTATCTCCTATCCATCCCTCAATGAGGGGGCGTGGCTTCATCCACCCCTAATGAGGGGCGTGGCTTCATCTATCCCTCAATGAGGAGGCGTGGCTTCATTTACATATTGTCCCTCTTTGAGGTGTAACATGCAGATCTGCAGCAATAAATGAATCATTTGCCTATTCAAAGTGTTTCTATTGTTGTAACTGTTACAATGTATCTCCTATCCATCTCTCAATGAGGGGGCGTGGCTTCATCCACCCCTAATGAGGGGCGTGGCTTCATCTATCCCTCAATGAGGGGGCGTGGCTTCATCTATCCCTCAATGAGGGGGTGTGGCTTCATTTAATAATTATCCCTCTTTCCTACCCTGAAAAGTTGGGAGGTTGGCACTGCAGGGCCGGGGGCTCCCAGGAGCCAGAGACATCAGAGCAGGGTGCAGTGTGATGCTTGTCCCCCTGTTCTGGGTTCGGTGAGACACACGCCCTCCCCTGTGTGCCAGGGCTAATAATACCGGCAGGCAGCGAGCCGGACTATATGAGGAGATGAGGCTCACACGCCGGCCACCTCCATGCCGCATCCTGTTCTCTAACACTGTCATCTATTTAAGAGGACCTGTATTGTGTGTCCTCCTGCAACCCACCAGCACATGACCATCAGCCATATTGGGGTGGTCTGCAACTTACCCAGAGAACCTCTCCACCTTATAATATTATTTTATATAATTTTTATTACAAAGCTGAGCCCAGCATTCTCACCTGGGTTTTGGCCCTGCTTTACAGGTGTAACTGATTGCTTTTTGTATAAGCTCCTACAACACATGTTCAGGCTCCTATGCAATCACAACTCACCTCCGGGCATATTCATGACACACCCCCATTAAATACTTACCCCATACCTTCCAACTTTTCAGGGTGGGAAAGAGCGGCAATATGTAAATGAAGCCACATGCCCTCACTGAGGGATGGATAGGAGATACATTGTAACAGTTGCAACAATACAAAACACTTTGAATAGGTAAATGAATCATTTATTGCTGCAGATCTGCATGTTACACCTCAAAGAGGGATAATATGTAAATGAGGCCACGCCCCCTCATTGAGGGATAGATGAAGCCACACTCTCTCATTGAGGGATAGATGAAGCCACACTCTCTCATTGAGGGATAGATGAAGCCATAATCTCTCATTGAGGGATAGATGAAGCCACACCCTCTCATTGAGGGATAGATGAAGCCACGCCCCCTCATTGAGTGATAGATGAAGCCACACTCTCTCATTGAGGGATAGATGAAGCCACACTCTCTCATTGAGGGATAGATGAAGCCACGCTCTCTCATTGAGGGATAGATGAAGCCACGCTCTCTCATTGAGGGATAGATGAAGCCACGCTCTCTCATTGAGGGATAGATGAAGCCACACTCTCTCATTGAGGGATAGATGAAGCCACACTCTCTCATTGAGGGATAGATGAAGCCACACTCTCTCACTGAGGGATAGATGAAGCCACACACCCTCATTGAGGGATGGATGAAGCCACACTCTCTCATTGAGGGATAGATGAAGCCACACTCTCTCACTGAGGGATAGATGAAGCCACGCTCTCTCATTGAGGGATAGATGAAGCCACACACCCTCATTGAGGGATAGATGAAGCCACACACCCTCATTGAGGGATAGATGAAGCCACGCCCCCTCATTGAGGGATGGATGAAGCCACGCTCTCTCATTGAGGGATAGATGAAGCCACGCTCTGTCATTGAGGGATAGATGAAGCCACACTCTGTCACTGAGGGATAGATGAAGCCACACTCTCTCATTGAGGGATAGATGAAGCCACACTCTGTCACTGAGGGATAGATGAAGCCACGCTCTCTCATTGAGGGATAGATGAAGCCACACTCTCTCATTGAGGGATAGATGAAGCCACGCCCCCTCATTGAGGGATAGATGAAGCCACGCCCCCTCATTGAGGGATGGATGAAGCCACACTCTCTCATTGAGGGATAAATGAAGCCACGCTCTCTCATTGAGGGATAGATGAAGCCACGCCCCCTCATTGAGGGATGGATGAAGCCACACTCTCTCATTGAGGGATAGATGAAGCCACGCCCCCTCATTAAGGGATAGATGAAGCCACACTCTGTCACTGAGGGATAGATGAAGCCACGCTCTCTCACTGAGGGATAGATGAAGCCACACTCTCTCACTGAGGGATAGATGAAGCCACGCTCTCTCACTGAGGGATAGATGAAGCCACACTCTCTCATTGAGGGATAGATGAAGCCATGCCCTCTCATTGAGGGATGGATGAAGCCACGCTCTCTCACTGAGGGATAGATGAAGCCACACTCTCTCATTGAGGGATAGATGAAGCCACGCCCCCTCATTGAGGGATAGATGAAGCCACGCTCTCTCTTATTGAGGGATGGATGAAGCCACGCTCTCTCATTGAGGGATGGATGAAGCCACGCTCTCTCATTGAGGGATAGATGAAGCCACGCTCTCTCATTGAGGGATAGATGAAGCCACGCCCCCTCATTGAGGGATAGATGAAGCCACGCTCTCTCATTGAGGGATGGATGAAGCCACACTCTCTCACTGAGGGATAGATGAAGCCACGCTCTCTCACTGAGGGATAGATGAAGCCACGCCCCCTCATTGAGGGATAGATGAAGCCACGCTCTCTCTTATTGAGGGATGGATGAAGCCACGCTCTCTCATTGAGGGATGGATGAAGCCACGCTCTCTCATTGAGGGATAGATGAAGCCACACTCTCTCATCGAGGGATGGATGAAGACACGATCTCTCATTGAGGGATAGATGAAGCCACGCCCCCTCATTGAGGGATAGATGAAGCCACGCTCTCTCTTATTGAGGGATGGATGAAGCCACGCTCTCTCATTGAGGGATGGATGAAGCCACGCTCTCTCATTGAGGGATAGATGAAGCCACACTCTCTCATCGAGGGATGGATGAAGCCACTCTCTCTCATCGAGGGATGGATGAAGACACGATCTCTCATTGAGGGATAGATGAAGCCACACTCTCTCATCGAGGGATGGATGAAGCCACACTCTCTCATCGAGGGATGGATGAAGACACGATCTCTCATTGAGGGATAGATGAAGCCACGCTCTCTCATTGAGGGATAGATGAAGCCACACTCTCTCACTGAGGGATAGATGAAGCCACGCTCTCTCATTGAGGGATAGATGAAGCCACGCCCCCTCATTGAGGGATAGATGAAGCCTCGCTCTCTCTTATTGAGGGATGGATGAAGCCACGCTCTCTCATTGAGGGATGGATGAAGCCACGCTCTCTCATTGAGGGATGGATGAAGCCACGCTCTCTCATTGAGGGATAGATGAAGCCACACTCTCTCATTGAGGGATGGATGAAGACACGCTCTCTCATTGAGGGATAGATGAAGCCACACTCTCTCATTGAGGGATGGATGAAGCCACGCTCTCTCATTGAGGGATAGATGAAGCCACACTCTCTCATTGAGGGATGGATGAAGCCACGTCCCCTCATTGAGGGATGGATGAAGCCACGCTCTCTCATTGAGGGATATATGAAGCCACGCTCTGTCATTGAGGGATGGATGAAGCCACACTCTCTCATTGAGGGATGGATGAAGCCACGCTCTGTCATTGAGGGATAGATGAAGCCACGCTCTGTCATTGAGGGATGGATGAAGCCACACTCTCTCATTGAGGGATGGATGAAGCCACGCTCTCTCATTGAGGGATAGATGAAGCCACGCTCTGTCATTGAGGGATGGATGAAGCCACGCTCTCTCATTGAGGGATAGATGAAGCCACGCTCTGTCATTGAGGGATAGATGAAGCCACACTCTCTCATTGAGGGATGGATGAAGCCACGCTCTCTCATTGAGGGATGGATGAAGCCACACACTCTCATCGAGGGATAGATGAAGCCACACTCTCTCATTGAGGGATAGATGAAGCCACACTCTCTCAATTGATGGATAGATGAAGCCACGCTCTCTCATTGAGGGATAGATGAAGCCACGCCCCCTCATTGAGGAATAGATGAAGCCACGCCCCCTCATTGAGGGATAGATGAAGCCACACTCTCTCATTGAGGGATGGATGAAGCCACACTCTCTCATTGAGGGATAGATGAAGCCACGCCCCTCACTGAGTGATGGATGAAGCCACGCCCCCTCATTGAGGGATGGATAGGAGATACATTGTAACAGTTACAACAATAGAAACACTTTGAATATGCAAATGAAGCATTTATTGCTGCAGATCTGCATGTTACACCTCAGAGGGACAATATGTAAATGAGGGCACGCCCCCTGATTGAGGGGTGTATTAAGCCACGCCCGCTCGTTGAGTGATGGATGAAGCCACGCCCCCTCATTGAGGGATGGATGGAAGATACATTGTAACAGTTACAACAATAGAAACACTTTGAATAGGCAAATGAATCATTTATTGCTGCAGATCTGCATGTTACAGTTGAGAGGGATGCCTTACAGCTCAGGGCCCCCCAACACGATGGAACCCATAAAATTATATAGGGATTTTCTTTCTTTTTAGGTATTTTATTAGGTCAAATATGCCACTGTATGCTTGTGCACACATATCAATTTGGAGGGTTAGGTGTCTGGGGAGCAGTTAGGTGTCTGGGGAGCAGTTGGAGGGTTAGGTGTCTGGGGAGCAGTTGGGGGGTTAGGTGTCTGGGGAGCAGTTAGGTGTCTGGGGAGCAGTTGGAGGGTTAGGTGTCTGGGGAGCAGTTGGGGGGTTAGGTGTCTGGGGAGCAGTTGGAGGGTTAGGTGTCTGGGGAGCAGTTGGAGGGTTAGGTGTCTGGGGAGCAGTTGGGGGGTTAGGTGTCTGGGGAGCAGTTAGGTGTCTGGGGAGCAGTTGGAGGGTTAGGTGTCTGGGGAGCAGTTGGGGGGTTAGGTGTCTGGGGAGCAGTTGGAGGGTTAGGTGTCTGGGGAGCAGTTGGAGGGTTAGGTGTCTGGGGAGCAGTTGGGGGGTTAGGTGTCTGGGGAGCAGTTAGGTGTCTGGGGAGCAGTTGGAGGGTTAGGTGTCTGGGGAGCAGTTGGGGGGTTAGGTGTCTGGGGAGCAGTTGGAGGGTTAGGTGTCTGGGGAGCAGTTGGAGGGTTGGCTGTCTGGGGAGCAGTTGGAGGGTTAGGTGTCTGGGGAGCAGTTGGGGGGGTTAGGTGTCTGGGGAGCAGTTGGAAGGTTAGGTCTCCGGGGAGCAGTTGGAGGGTTAGGTGTCTGGGGAGCAGTTGGAGGGCTAGGTGTCCGGGGAGCAGTTGGAGCGTTAGGTGTCTGGGGAGCAGTTGGAGGGTTAGGTGTCTGGGGAGCAGTTGGAGGGTTAGGTGTCTGGGGAGCAGTTGGGGGTTTAGGTGTCTGGGGAGCAGTTGGGGGGTTAGGTGTCTGGGGAGCAGTTGGGGGGTTAGGTGTCTGGGGAGCAGTTGGGGGGTTAGGTGTCTGGGGAGCAGTTGGAGGGTTAGGTGTCTGGGGAGCAGTTGGAGGGTTAAGTGTCTCGGGAGAAGTTGGAGGGTTAGGTGTCTGGGGAGCAGTTGGAAGGTTAGGTCTCCGGGGAGCAGTTGGAGGGTTAGGTGTCTGGGGAGCAGTTGGAGGGCTAGGTGTCCGGGGAGCAGTTGGAGCGTTAGGTGTCTGGGGAGCAGTTGGGGGTTTAGGTGTCTGGGGAGCAGTTGGGGGGTTAGGTGTCTGGGGAGCAGTTGGGGGGTTAGGTGTCTGGGGAGCAGTTGGGGGGTTAGGTGTCTGGGGAGCAGTTGGAGGGTTAGGTGTCTGGGGAGCAGTTGGAGGGTTAAGTGTCTCGGGAGAAGTTGGAGGGTTAGGTGTCTGGGGAGCAGTTGGAGGGTTAAGTGTCTCGGGAGAAGTTGGAGGGTTAAGTGTCTGGGGAGCAGTTGGAGGGTTAAGTGTCTGGGGAGCAGTTGGAGGGTTAGGTGTCTGGGGAGCAGTTGGGGGTTTAGGTGTCTGGGGAGCAGTTGGGGGGTTAGGTGTCTGGGGAGCAGTTGGAGGGTTAGGTGTCTGGGGAGCAGTTGGAGGGTTAGGTGTCTGGGGAGCAGTTGGGGGGTTAGGTGACTGGGGAGCAGTTGGAGGGTTAGGGTTAGGGTTAGGTTGGAGGGTTAGGGTTAGGTGTCTGGGGAGCAGTTGGGGGGTTAGGTGTCTGGGGAGCAGTTGGGGGGTTAGGTGTCTGGGGAGCAGTTGGAGGGTTAGGTGTCTGGGGAGCAGTTGGAGGGTTAAGTGTCTCGGGAGAAGTTGGAGGGTTAGGTGTCTGGGGAGCAGTTGGAAGGTTAGGTCTCCGGGGAGCAGTTGGAGGGTTAGGTGTCTGGGGAGCAGTTGGAGGGCTAGGTGTCCGGGGAGCAGTTGGAGCGTTAGGTGTCTGGGGAGCAGTTGGGGGTTTAGGTGTCTGGGGAGCAGTTGGGGGGTTAGGTGTCTGGGGAGCAGTTGGGGGGTTAGGTGTCTGGGGAGCAGTTGGGGGGTTAGGTGTCTGGGGAGCAGTTGGAGGGTTAGGTGTCTGGGGAGCAGTTGGAGGGTTAAGTGTCTCGGGAGAAGTTGGAGGGTTAGGTGTCTGGGGAGCAGTTGGAGGGTTAAGTGTCTCGGGAGAAGTTGGAGGGTTAAGTGTCTGGGGAGCAGTTGGAGGGTTAAGTGTCTGGGGAGCAGTTGGAGGGTTAGGTGTCTGGGGAGCAGTTGGGGGTTTAGGTGTCTGGGGAGCAGTTGGGGGGTTAGGTGTCTGGGGAGCAGTTGGAGGGTTAGGTGTCTGGGGAGCAGTTGGAGGGTTAGGTGTCTGGGGAGCAGTTGGGGGGTTAGGTGTCTGGGGAGCAGTTGGAGGGTTAGGTGTCTGGGGAGCAGTTGGGGGGTTAGGTGTCTGGGGAGCAGTTGGAGGGTTAGGTGTCTGGGGAGCAGTTGGGGGGTTAGGTGTCTGGGGAGCAGTTGGAGGGTTAGGTGTTTGGGGAGCAGTTGGAGGGTTAGGTGTCTGGGGAGCAGTTGGAGGGTTAGGTGTCTGGGGAGCAGTTGGAGGGTTAGGTGTCTCGGGAGAAGTTGGAGGGTTAGGTGTCTGGGGAGCAGTTGGAGGGTTAAGTGTCTGGGGAGCAGTTGGGGGGTTAGGTGTCTGGGGAGCAGTTGGAGGGTTAGGTGTCTGGGGAGCAGTTGGAGGGTTAGGTGTCTGGGGAGCAGTTGGGGGGTTAGGTATCTGAGGAGCAGTTGGAAGGTTAGGTCTCCGGGGAGCAGTTGAAGGGTTAGGTGTCTGGGGAGCAGTTGGAGGGTTAGGTGTCTGGGGAGCAGTTGGAGGGTTAGGTGTCTGGGAAGCAGTTGGGGGGTTAGGTGTCTGGGGAGCAGTTGGAGGGTTAGGTGTCTGGGGAGCAGTTGGAGTGTTAAGTGTCTGGGGAATAGTTGGGGGGTTAGGTGTCTGGGGAGCAGTTGGGGGGTTAGGTGTCTGGGGAGCAGTTGGAGGGTTAGGTGTCTGGGGAGCAGTTGAAGGGTTAGGTGTCTGGGGAGCAGTTGGGGGGTTAGGTGTCTGGGGAGCAGTTGGGGGGTTAGGTGTCTGGGGAGCAGTTGGAGGGTTAGGTGTCTGGGGAGCAGTTGGAGGGTTAGGTGTCTGGGGAGCAGTTGGAGGGTTAGGTGTCTGGGGAGCAGTTGGAGGGTTAGATGTCAGTTGGAGGGTTAGGTGTCTGGGGAGCAGTTGGGGGGTTAGGTGTCTGGGAAGCAGTTGGGGGGTTAGGTCTCTGGGGAGCAGTTGGAGGGTTAGGTGTCTGGGGAGCAGTTGGAGGGTTAAGTGTCTCGGGAGAAGTTGGAGGGTTAGGTGTCTGGGGAGCAGTTGGGGGGTTAGGTGTCTGGGGAGCAGTTGGAGGGTTAGGTGTCTGGGGAGCAGTTGGAGGCAGTTAGGTGTCTGGGGAGCAGTTGGAGGGTTAGGTGTCTGGGGAGCAGTTGGAGGGTTAAGTGTCTGGGGAGCAGTTGGAGGGTTAGGTGTCTGGGGAGCAGTTGGGGGGTTAGGTGTCTGGGGAGCAGTTGGAGGGTTAGGTGTCTGGGGAGCAGTTGGGGGGTTAGGTGTCTGGGGAGCAGTTGGAGGGTTAGGGGTCTGGGGAGCAGTTGGAGGGTTAGGTGTCTGGGGAGCAGTTGGGGGGTTAGGTGTCTGGGGAGCAGTTGGGGGGTTAGGTGTCTGGGGAGCAGTTGGAGGGTTAGGTGTCTGGGGAGCAGTTGGGGGGTTAGGTGTCTGGGGAGCAGTTGGAGGGTTAGGGGTCTGGGGAGCAGTTGGAGGGTTAGGTGTCTGGGGAGCAGTTGGAGGGTTAGGTGTCTGGGGAGCAGTTGGAGGGTTAGGTGTCTGGGGAGCAGTTGGAGGGTTAGGTGTCTGGGGAGCAGTTGGAGGGTTAGGTGTCTCGGGAGAAGTTGGAGGGTTAGGTGTCTGGGGAGCAGTTGGAGGGTTAAGTGTCTGGGGAGCAGTTGGGGAGTTAGGTGTCTGGGGAGCAGTTGGAGGGTTAGGTGTCTGGGGAGCAGTTGGGGGGTTAGGTATCTGAGGAGCAGTTGGAAGGTTAGGTCTCCGGGGAGCAGTTGAAGGGTTAGGTGTCTGGGGAGCAGTTGGAGGGTTAGGTGTCTGGGGAGCAGTTGGAGGGTTAAGTGTCTGGGAAGCAGTTGGGGGGTTACGTGTCTGGGGAGCAGTTGGAGGGTTAGGTAACTGGGGAGCAGTTGGAGGGTTAGGTGTCTGGGGAGCAGTTGGAGTGTTAAGTGTCTGGGGAATAGTTGGGGGGTTAGGTGTCTGGGGAGCAGTTGGGGGGTTAGGTGTCTGGGGAGCAGTTGGAGGGTTAGGTGTCTGGGGAGCAGTTGAAGGGTTAGGTGTCTGGGGAGCAGTTGGGGAGTTAGGTGTCTGGGGAGCAGTTGGGGGGTTAGGTGTCTGGGGAGCAGTTGGAGGGTTAGGTGTCTGGGGAGCAGTTGGAGGGTTAGGTGTCTGGGGAGCAGTTGGAGGGTTAGGTGTCTGGGGAGCAGTTGGAGGGTTAGGTGTCTGGGGAGCAGTTGGAGGGTTAGATGTCAGTTGGAGGGTTAGGTGTCTGGGGAGCAGTTGGGGGGTTAGGTCTCTGGGGAGCAGTTGGAGGGTTAGGTGTCTGGGGAGCAGTTGGAGGGTTAAGTGTCTTGGGAGAAGTTGGAGGGTTAGGTGTCTGGGGAGCAGTTGGGGGGTTAGGTGTCTGGGGAGCAGTTGGAGGGTTAGGTGTCTGGGGAGCAGTTGGAGGGTTAGGTGTCTGGGGAGCAGTTGGAGGGTTAGGTGTCTGGGGAGCAGTTGGAGGGTTAGGTGTCTGGGGAGCAGTTGGAGGGTTAGATGTCAGTTGGAGGGTTAGGTGTCTGGGGAGCAGTTGGGGGGTTAGGTGTCTGGGAAGCAGTTGGGGGGTTAGGTCTCTGGGGAGCAGTTGGAGGGTTAGGTGTCTGGGGAGCAGTTGGAGGGTTAGGTGTCTGGGGAGCAGTTGGAGGGTTAGGTGTCTGGGGAGCAGTTGGAGGGTTAGGTGTCTGGGGAGCAGTTGGAGGGTTAGGTGTCTGGGGAGCAGTTGGAGGGTTAGATGTCAGTTGGAGGGTTAGGTGTCTGGGGAGCAGTTGGGGGGTTAGGTGTCTGGGAAGCAGTTGGGGGGTTAGGTCTCTGGGGAGCAGTTGGAGGGTTAGGTGTCTGGGGAGCAGTTGGAGGGTTAAGTGTCTTGGGAGAAGTTGGAGGGTTAGGTGTCTGGGGAGCAGTTGGGGGGTTAGGTGTCTGGGGAGCAGTTGGAGGGTTAGGTGTCTGGGGAGCAGTTGGAGGCAGTTAGGTGTCTGGGGAGCAGTTGGAGGGTTAGGTGTCTGGGGAGCAGTTGGAGGGTTAAGTGTCTGGGGAGCAGTTGGAGGGTTAGGTGTCTGGGGAGCAGTTGGGGGTTTAGGTGTCTGGGGAGCAGTTGGGGGGTTAGGTGTCTGGGGAGCAGTTGGAGGGTTAGGTGTCTGGGGAGCAGTTGGAGGGTTAGGTGTCTGGGGAGCAGTTGGAGGGTTAGGTGTCTCGGGAGAAGTTGGAGGGTTAGGTGTCTGGGGAGCAGTTGGAGGGTTAGGTGTCTGGGGAGCAGTTGAAGGGTTAGGTGTCTGGGGAGCAGTTGGAGGGTTAGGTGTCTCGGAAGAAGTTGGAGGGTTAGGTGTCTGGGGAGCAGTTGGGGGGTTAGGTGTCTGGGGAGCAGTTGGAGGGTTAGGTGTCTGGGGAGCAGTTGGAGGGTTAGGTGTCTGGGGAGCAGTTGGAGGGTTAGGTGTCTGGGGAGCAGTTGGAGGGTTAGGTGTCTCGGGAGAAGTTGGAGGGTTAGGTGTCTGGGGAGCAGTTGGAGGGTTAAGTGTCTGGGGAGCAGTTGGGGGGTTAGGTGTCTGGGGAGCAGTTGGGGGGTTAGGTGTCTGGGGAGCAGTTGGAGGGTTAGGTGTGTGGGGAGCAGTTGGAGGGTTAGGTGTCTGGGGAGCAGTTGGGGGGTTAGGTGTCTGGGGAGCAGTTGGAGGGTTAGGTGTCTGGGGAGCAGTTGGGGGGTTAGGTGTCTGGGGAGCAGTTGGAGGGTTAGGTGTCTGGGGAGCAGTTGGGGGGTTAGGTGTCTGGGGAGCAGTTGGAGGCAGTTAGGTGTCTGGGGAGCAGTTGGAGGGTTAGGTGTCTGGGGAGCAGTTGGAGGGTTAAGTGTCTGGGGAGCAGTTGGAGGGTTAGGTGTCTGGGGAGCAGTTGGGGGTTTAGGTGTCTGGGGAGCAGTTGGGGGGTTAGGTGTCTGGGGAGCAGTTGGAGGGTTAGGTGTCTGGGGAGCAGTTGGGGGGTTAGGTGTCTGGGGAGCAGTTGGAGGGTTAGGTGTCTGGGGAGCAGTTGGGGGGTTAGGTGTCTGGGGAGCAGTTGGAGGGTTAGGTGTCTGGGGAGCAGTTGGAGGGTTAGGTGTCTGGGGAGCAGTTGGAGGGTTAGGTGTCTCGGGAGAAGTTGGAGGGTTAGGTGTCTGGGGAGCAGTTGGGGGGTTAGGTGTCTGGGGAGCAGTTGGAGGGTTAGGTGTCTGGGGAGCAGTTGGGGGGTTAGGTGTCTGGGGAGCAGTTGGAGGGTTAGGTGTCTGGGGAGCAGTTGGGGGGTTAGGTGTCTGGGGAGCAGTTGGAGGCAGTTAGGTGTCTGGGGAGCAGTTGGAGGGTTAAGTGTCTGGGGAGCAGTTCTGGGGTTAGGTGTCTGGGGAGCAGTTGGGGGGTTAGGTGTCTGGGGAGCAGTTGGAGGGTTAGGTGTCTGGGGAGCAGTTGGAGGGTTAGGTATCTGAGGAGCAGTTGGAAGGTTAGGTCTCCGGGGAGCAGTTGGAGGGTTAGGTGTCTGGGGAGCAGTTGGAGGGTTAGGTGTCTGGGGAGCAGTTGGAGGGTTAGGTGTCTGGGGAGCAGTTGGAGGGTTAGGTGTCTGGGGAGCAGTTGGAGGGTTAGGTGTCTGGGGAGCAGTTGGGGGGTTAGGTGTCTGGGGAGCAGTTGGAGGGTTAGGTGTCTGGGGAGCAGTTGGAGTGTTAAGTGTCTGGGGAATAGTTGGGGGGTTAGGTGTCTGGGGAGCAGTTGGGGGGTTAGGTGTCTGGGGAGCAGTTGGGGGGTTAGGTGTCTGGGGAGCAGTTGAAGGGTTAGGTGTCTGGGGAGCAGTTGGAGGGTTAGGTGTCTGGGGAGCAGTTGGGGGGTTAAGTGTCTGGGGAGCAGTTGGAGGGTTAGGTGTCTGGGGAGCAGTTGGAGGGTTAGGTGTCTGGGGAGCAGTTGGAGGGTTAGGTGTCTGGGGAGCAGTTGGGGGGTTAGGTGTCTGGGGAGCAGTTGGGGGGGTTAGGTGTCTGGGGAGCAGTTGGAGGGTTAGGTGTCTGGGGAGCAGTTGGAGGGTTAGGTGTCCGGGGGGCAGTTGGAGGGTTAGGTGTCTGGGGAGCAGTTGGAGGGTTAGATGTCCGGGGGGCAGTTGGAGGGTTAGGTGTCTGGGGAGCAGTTGGAGGGTTAGGTGTCTGGGGAGCAGTTGGGGGGTTAGGTGTCTGGGGAGCAGTTGGGGGGTTAGGTGTCTGGGGAGCAGTTGGGGGGTTAGGTGTCTGGGGAGCAGTTGGAGGGTTAGGTGTCTGGGGAGCAGTTGGAGGGTTAGGTGTCTGGGGAGCAGTTGGGGGGTTAAGTGTCTGGGGAGCAGTTGGAGGGTTAGGTGTCTGGGGAGCAGTTGGAGGGTTAGGTGTCTGGGGAGCAGTTGGAGGGTTAGGTGTCTGGGGAGCAGTTGGAGGGTTAGGTTGTGGCAGCATTGGCTGATGAGGCACTGCAATCCCCAGCATTTCCTGCCCTCCATTGCTGGGGCATTACAACCCCCACCCATCTGTAGGTCCCATCATGTTAGAGACTACCGTACAACATCTCTGTATGCAAAAAAGCATTGGTTAGGCCATAAAACTCAACTTTTTGGCGTTCGCACGGCACAGGCAAGACCGAGACCAAGCACGATGACTGGCTGAGCGATTCCCTTAGCCAATCAGAGCTCCCAATTTTGCTTGGCTCCCATCATGTCTGCTAGCAGCTAAGCAGCCGGAGCCTTTCATTGAATGAAGCCGAGCTGAGCCGAGTGTTGCTGTGATGCCCAGCGGGACACCAGCCTTCTGTAAGCAGGCAACCCCCAATCTCCAGCGCCGCTTCTGCCTATAGTCAAGCCCCCGTTTCCCGGGACGCTATGAACGCCCCCAGGTCTTAACAGACGCAAAGGATGTCTGCTTACGGTGAAGGCTGATGAACCACAAGGGTATCCCAAAGCCGTGGTCGTTCACAGATAGTCAGTCCGGAAGGTGCGTCAGAACACAGGGATGAGACAGGTGCATAGTCAGGAACAGCCGAAGGGTCAAGCCGGGAGGTCAGAGATGGCGGGGTATCCAAAGGGGAGGCAGGTTTGAGGTCAGACAAGTAAAGGTCGGTTCTGGCAGCGGACAGGGTTGGTCGATAACTGTCACCCGGGAGGCCGCCCAGCAGACGCTCGCCGTGGGCCCCTAGATACAGGTAAGTCTCTTACAGTTGCCTCCCGCATCAAAAAGGCCTGATACAGGTACACACACAGCTAAAGGTGAGCGGGGATGTGGCCATGGCGCCGAGGGCTCCAGGAGCAGGTGAGTGAAATGGCCAATCAGGGGGTTTCACACAGCGGGGCATCCTGATTCCTGATGCCCCAAATAGTGGGACTCGGACGGCCTCTGAGCCTTTATTCTTCAGGGCCTCCGAATGTTCCTCTTTAAACCGGACCTTCAGCATCATTTAACGAAAAGCCCAAACCCTTAAAAAATGATTCCCCGGCATCTAAAATTAATATATTTAAAGTTTTTAGTCACTTGTTATTCTTTCCTTCACTGGGCTGCAACTCTGTTCAGGACTCTAGGATATGGGTGCCGCCATCTTGGCTCAGTAGCATCACATACTGAGGAGAGGGGTCATAAGTGCAGGGGAGCGGGATTATAGCTTTGCACAGACAGCGCAGTGCTGGGGGTCAGGAAAAGGTCAGCAATCCCAGAATGCAGAGCGACACAGTTATAAGACACTTTCTGTTTGCAGGCTGCCTGCACCTCCATGGGCCGCCATCTTGGAGAGCAATCTGTATGTACGGGGGGGGGGGGGAACATATAATTTAGGATCTTCTCCAGGGTGAACGTCCGCTTTAAAGGAATACATGAATTAGTGTTGTAAAAATGGGAACCCAGTTGCCAACTGAAAGTCAGTTAGTGGGGTGACCTGGGCTTCAAAACAAAAACACAAAATGACATAAAACAAATATAAAATGCGCAACGACATGAACAGACTGACAATTTTTTCTACAAAATTATAAACTTTTATTGATTTTGCTGCATTAACCACTTTTAGAATCACATTGTCTTTACACACATTGCGCATTGTGACAAAAGGTTTCAGGATAAATACATTCATGGCTTCTCCTATAGAGTTAGTGTCAACCTGTGGGGTGTGCGGAGAGCCCATTACAGAACCAGCGATCGGTCCTCCTCTATGTCTCATCCCAGAGGAGCGTTACTCCCATCATTACAGCGATACATTCATGGCTCCTCCTATAGTGTCAGCCTGTGGGGTGTGCGGAGAGCCCATTACAGAACCAGCGATCAAGCCTGGTCTCTGTTTCATCCCAGAGGAGCATTGCGCCTATCGTTACAGCAATACATTCATGGCTTCTCCTATAGTGTCAGCCTGTGGGGTGTGCGGAGAGCCCATTACAGAACCAGCGATCAAGCCTGGTGTCTGTTTCATCCCAGAGCAGCATTGCGCCTATCGTTACAGCAATACATTCATGGCTTCTCCTATAGTGTCAGCCTGTGGGGTGTGCGGAGAGCCCATTACAGAACCAGCGATCAAGCCTGGTGTCTGTTTCATCCCAGAGGAGCATTGTGCCTATCGTTACAGCAATACATTCATGGCTTCTCCTATAGTGTCAGCCTGTGGGGTGTGCGGAGAGCCCATTACAGAACCAGCGATCAAGCCTGGTGTCTGTTTCATCCCAGAGGAGCATTGTGCCTATCGTTACAGCAATACATTCATGGCTTCTCCTATAGTGTCAGCCTGTGGGGTGTGCGGAGAGCCCATTACAGAACCAGCGATCAAGCCTGGTGTCTGTTTCATCCCACACCCTGTACATACAGATTGCTCACATTATTCCGGACCCTCACCCTGAATAAGAGCCTATCTTATATGTTTCCCACACCCTGTACATACAGATTGCTCACATTAATCCGGACCTTCACCCTGAATAAGAGCCTATCTAATATGTTTCCCACACCCTGTACATACAGATTGCTCACATTAATCCGGACCTTCACCCTGAATAAGAGCCTATCTAATATGTTTCCCCCCCCTGTACATACAGATTGCCCACATTAATCCGAACGGAGAATAGACAGGATGGAGGGTTCCCCTATAGCTCCTGCCTGTGAGGTGCGGGATGCAAGGGGGATGCAGAGATTGGTTTTGGTCTGCTTTAAAGTGACCGACCACCCAATAAAAACAAGATGTGTACTCGCCGTTTGTCTCCTGTAGCTGACTGGTCCTAGTCTTGGGTTCAGCAGCTCACCCGATGGCTGGATCCTGCACTGGCATTGCCCTCTAGTAGCCCGGCATTGCTCTCTAGTAGCCCGGCATCACCCTCTATTAGCCCGGCATCACCCTCTATTAGCCTGGCATTGCTCTCTAGTAGCCCGGCATTGCTCTCTAGTATCCCGGAATCACCCTCTAGTAGCCCGGCATTGCTCTCTAGTATCCCGGCATTGCCCTCTAGTAGCCCGGCATCGCTCTCTAGTAGCCCGGCATCACCCTCTATTAGCCTGGCATCACCCTCTAGTAGCCCGGCATTGCTCTCTAGTAGCCCGGCATTGCTCTCTAGTAGCCTGTACTTGCTCTCTAGTAGCCCGGCGTTGCCCTCTAATAGCCTGTCATTGCTCTCTCATAGCCCCGCATTGCCCTCTAGTAGCCCGGCATTGCTCTCTATTAGCCTGTCATTGCTCTCTCATAGCCCCGCATTGCCCTCTAGTAGCCCCGCATTGCTCTCTAGTAGCCTGTCATTGCTCTCTCATAGCCCAGTGTGGCCCTCTAGTAGTCCAGCATTGCCCTCTAGTAGCCCGGCATTGCTCTCTATCAGCCTAGAATTGCCCTCTAGTAGCCCGGCGTTGCCCTCTAGTAGCCCGGCATTGCTCTCTAATAGCCCGGCATCACCCTCTAGTAGCCCAGCATTGCTCTCTAGTATCCCGGCATTGCTCTCTAGTGTCCTGGCATCACCATCTAGTAGCCCGTCATTGGTCTCTATTAGCCCGGTATAGCTCTCTAGTAGCCTAGCATTGCCCTCTAGTAGCCCAGCATTGCCCTCTAGTAGTCCAGCATTGCCCTCTAGTAGCCCGGCATAGCTCTTTAGTAGCCCGGCATTGCCCTCTAGTAGCCCGGCATAGCTCTTTAGTAGCCTAGCATTGCCCTCTAGTAGCCCAGCATTGCCCTCTAGTAGCCCGGCATAGCTCTTTAGTAGCCCGGCATTGCCCTCTAGTAGCCCGGCATTGCCCTCCAGTAGCCCGGCATTGCCCTCCAGTAGCCCGGCATTGCTCTCTAGTAGCCCGGCATTGCATTTTATTCTGTCAGTTCTCCTGTAGTCAAGGCAAAGAGTTCTGATTGGACGAGAGCCATGGACTGAGGAAAGGTGAGTTTTACTGGGCGTTCTGGAGGCGTTTCACATATCAGGCCATCCGAATTCAGGATGCCCCCTAGTGGGGCCTAGAGGTAATGGGGAGCGGACCTGACCCCCCAACTGCTCCCCAGACACCTAACCCTCCAACTGCTCCCCAGACACCTAACCCCCCAACTGCTCCCCAGACACCTAACCCTCCAACTGCTCCCCAGACACCTAACCCCCCAACTGCTCCCCAGACACCTAACCCTCCAACTGCTCCCCAGACACCTAACCCTCCAACTGCTCCCCAGACACCTAACCCTCCAACTGCTCCCCAGACACCTAACCCTCCAACTGCTCCCCAGACACCTAACCCCCCAACTGCTCCCCAGACACCTAACCCCCCAACTGCTCCCCAGACACCTAACCCCCCAACTGCTCCCCAGACACCTAACCCCCCAACTGCTCCCCAGACACCTAACCCCCCAACTGCTCCCCAGACACCTAACCCCCCAACTGCTCCCCAGACACCTAACTCCCCAACTTCTCCCCAGACACCTAACCCCCCAACTGCTCCCCAGACACCTAACCCTCCAACTGCTCCCCAGACACCTAACCCTCCAACTGCTCCCCAGACACCTAACCCTCCAACTGCTCCCCAGACACCTAACCCCCAACTGCTCCCCAGACACCTAACCCCCCAACTGCTCCCCAGACACCTAACCCCCCAACTGCTCCCCAGACACCTAACCCTCCAACTGCTCCCCAGACACCTAACCCTCCAACTGCTCCCCAGACACCTAACCCCCCAACTGCTCCCCAGACACCTAACCCCCCAACTGCTCCCCAGACACCTAATTCCCCAACTGCTCCCCAGACACCTAATTCCCCAACTTCTCCCCAGACACCTAACCCTCCAACTGCTCCCCAGACACCTAACCACCCAACTGCTCCCCAGACACCTAACCCCCCAACTTCTCCCCAGACACCTAACCCTCCAACTGCTCCCCAGACACCTAACCACCCAACTGCTCCCCAGACACCTAACCCCCCAACTTCTCCCCAGACACCTAACCACCCAACTGCTCCCCAGACACCTAACCCTCCAACTGCTCCCCAGACACCTAACCCTCCAACTGCTCCCCAGACACCTAACCCTCCAACTGCTCCCCAGACACCTAACCCTCCAACTGCTCGCCAGACACCTAACCCTCCAACTGCTCCCCAGACACCTAACCCTCCAACTGCTCCCCAGACACCTAACCCTCCAACTGCTCCCCAGACACCTATCCCCCCAACTGCTCCCCAGACACCTAACCCTCCAACTGCTCCCCAGACACCTAACCCCCCAACTGCTCCCCAGACACCTAACCCCCAACTGCTCCCCAGACACCTAACCCTCCAACTGCTCCCCAGACACCTAACCCCCCAACTGCTCCCCAGACACCTAACCCCCCAACTGCTCCCCAGACACCTAACCCTCCAACTGCTCCCCAGACACCTAACCCTCCAACTGCTCCCCAGACACCTAACCCTCCAACTGCTCCCCAGACACCTAACCACCCAACTGCTCCCCAGACACCTAACCCCCCAACTTCTCCCCAGACACCTAACCACCCAACTGCTCCCCAGACACCTAACCCTCCAACTGCTCGCCAGACACCTAACCCTCCAACTGCTCCCCAGACACCTAACCCTCCAACTGCTCCCCAGACACCTAACCCTCCAACTGCTCCCCAGACACCTAACCCTCCAACTGCTCGCCAGACACCTAACCCTCCAACTGCTCCCCAGACACCTAACCCTCCAACTGCTCCCCAGACACCTAACCCTCCAACTGCTCCCCAGACACCTATCCCCCCAACTGCTCCCCAGACACCTAACCCTCCAACTGCTCCCCAGACACCTAACCCCCCAACTGCTCCCCAGACACCTAACCCCCAACTGCTCCCCAGACACCTAACCCTCCAACTGCTCCCCAGACACCTAACCCCCCAACTGCTCCCCAGACACCTAACCCTCCAACTGCTCCCCAGACACCTAACCCTCCAACTGCTCCCCAGACACCTAACCCCCCAACTGCTCCCCAGACACCTAACCCTCCAACTGCTCCCCAGACACCTAACCCTCCAACTGCTCCCCAGACACCTAACCCCCCAACTGCTCCCCAGACACCTAACCCCCCAACTGCTCCCCAGACACCTAACCCCCCAACTGCTCCCCAGACACCTAACCCCCCAACTGCTCCCCAGACACCTAACCCCCCAACTGCTCCCCAGACACCTAACTGTCCCAACTGCTCCCCAGACACCTAACCCCCCAACTGCTCCCCAGACACCTAACCCTCCAACTGCTCCCCAGACACCTAACCCCCAACTGCTCCCCAGACACCTAACCCTCCAACTGCTCCCCAGACACCTAACCCCCAACTGCTCCCCAGACACCTAACCCTCCAACTGCTCCTCAGACACCTAACCCCCCAATTGCTCCCCAGACACCTAACCCTCCAACTGCTCCCCAGACACCTAACCCTCCAACTGCTCCCCAGACACCCAACCCCCCAACTGCTCCTCAGACACCTAACCCCCCAATTGCTCCCCAGACACCTAACCCTCCAACTGCTCCCCAGACACCTAACCCTCCAACTGCTCCCCAGACACCTAACCCTTCAACTGCTCCCCAGACACCCAACCCCCCAACTGCTCCTCAGACACCTAACCCCCCAATTGCTCCCCAGACACCTAACCCTCCAACTGCTCCCCAGACACCTAACCCTCCAACTGCTCCCCAGACACCTAACCCTCCAACTGCTCCCCAGACACCTAACCCTCCAACTGCTCCCCAGACACCTAACCCTCCAACTGCTCCCCAGACACCTAACCCCCCAACTGCTCCCCAGACACCTAACCCTCCAACTGCTCCCCAGAGACCTAACTGCCTCCAACTGCTCCCCAGAGACCTAACTGCCTCCAACTGCTCCCCAGACACCTAACCCCCAACTGCTCCCCGGACACCTAACCCCCAACTGCTCCCCAGACGCATAACCCCCCAACTGCTCCCCAGACACCTAACCCTCCAACTGCTCCCCAGACACCTAACCCTCCAACTGCTCCCCAGACACCTAACCCTCCAACTGCTCCCCAGACACCTAACCCTCCAACTGCTCCCCAGACACCTAACCCTCCAACTGCTCCCCAGACACCTAACCCTCCAACTGCTCCCCAGACACCTAACCCTCCAACTGCTCCCCAGACACCTAACCCTCCAACTGCTCCCCAGACACCTAACCCTCCAACTGCTCCCCAGACACCTAACCCCCCAACTGCTCCCCAGACACCTAACCCCCCAACTGCTCCCCAGACACCTAACCCTCCAACTGCTCCCCAGACACCTAACCCTCCAACTGCTCCCCAGACACCTAACCCTCCAACTGCTCCCCAGACACCTAACCCCCCAACTGCTCCCCAGACACCTAACCCTCCAACTGCTCCCCAGACACCTAACCCCCCAACTGCTCCCCAGACACCTAACCCCCCAACTGCTCCCCAGACACCTAACCCTCCAACTGCTCCCCAGACACCTAACCCCCCCAACTGCTCCCCAGACACCTAACCCTCCAACTGCTCCCCAGACACCTAACCCCCCAATTGCTCCCCAGACACCCAACCCCCCAACTGCTCCCCGGGCACCGTAATTAGGGCAGCCCACCGCTCCGAGCATGTGTACACTCACTGCACAGATGGGTAAAATGCGGAGGACGAATTCCTATGCGTGCGCAAGCATACAATGGCCATCTATGCATTCAAAATTTTAAAAAAAGAAAAGTAAGGGTCAACTGTGGGTTTTGTTCAGCTTTTAAGTGGACCAAAACCCACCATGATAAGCCCTGGAACCTATAGGATTCCCGGGCCGATCTATTCCCTCCCCCCCGGGGCATCCAAAATCGTTCTGCCCCCGCTATGTGATACCCCCCAGGTCACCCCAGTCACTTACTTTGCTTCCTGGTAAAATGGCGCATGTGCGAGCCGCATCCCCGCTATCCCTCTAGCAGGGCTCTTGTGATTGGCCGGCGTGGGCGCGCTCCCTGTTAGAGGGAAGCGGGGGATGCGGCCGCCAGCGCACTGATTGGATGATAGGAACAGGGAAGGGTAAGTGAGATCGGGTGATCTGGGGGCAGGGCCGGCTCCAGGCTTTTGTGGGCCCCCGGGCAACAGAGTCTTAGTGGGTCCCTTGTGTCACATCACATGCCCCGAAATGAAAAGAAAAGTAAAAACGGGCAAGAGAAATAGAAATAGGGAGAAAAAAAAGAAAGAAGAGAAAGAAAAATACAAAAAGAAAAAAAAAGGCAGATAGCAGGGTAGAAAGAGAAAAAATAGAGGGAGAATGTGAGGAGAGGGAGAAAGAAAAGAAAGAGGAAATAAATGAAAAAAGGAATATATATAAGAAGGAGAGAAAGAAAGAAGGAGAGAAAGAAAGAAAGAAAAAGAAGGAGAGAAAGAAAGAAAACAAGAAGGAAAGAAAGATAGAAAACAAGAAGGAAAGAAAGAAAGAAAACAAGAAGGAAAGAAAGAAAGAAAACAAGAAGGAAAGAAAGAAGGAGAAATAAAAGGAGGAAAGAAAGAAGGAGAAATAAAAGGAGGAAAGAAAGAAGGAGAAATAAAAGGGGGAAAGAAAGGAAGGAACCATAGTGGATAAGAAAATGCAAGGGAGCGACAATGGGAGGAAGGAAGGAGGAAGGAAGGATCACGGCCCCCCTGGGCCTGCGAGGTGGGCCCCCATGGCTTCGGGGCCCTTGGCACGTGACCGAGTTTGCCGCCCTTTAGCGCCGGCCCTGTCTGGGGGGGGGGGGGGGGGTCACACAGTGGGGCATCCCCGATCGGGGACCAAAACCCCAAATCCTGGGTTTTGGTCCACTTTAAAAGCAGAAAAAAGGGACCAGTAACCAGTGCGCCTTTCCTTTTGAGGCCCCAGCAATGGGCCCCCTGCATCCCTCGGGGCCGCGCAGAGGGAGCGACACACGTGAGCTCCGGTGTTTGGCAGCCGATTCGACATTCCCACATGGCGTCCAGCTGTTGTCTATGGAAACGGTGACAGCGGCCGCTCTTCCTCCTGACCCATCGCCCTGTTTAACCGTTGCGCCTCCGGAAGCCTCGCGGGGAAGCGCTGGGGGGGCCCATCCTATCCCTGGATGTGGGGAACGGGGTCGGCATAGGTCGCCACAGCCCTCCCTGCCCTCGTTGGGGTTCTTATGGGACGCGGCGCGCGCCCCTGCGTGCAGAGCAGCGGCAATGCAAGGGTGGCCCCGCGACTGTAACACATAACTTGGCAAACGCCAGACGCGCGTCTTGCACAACATTCTATTCTATTTCAGTGTTTCCAGTAAATTCACAACAGCAGCCCCCAGATTGGAGGTACGAGAGGGGCGCGGCACAGGGGCCCCCTTATATGCGGTGCGGAGTCTCAATCCCACCGCAGCCCGGCCTCTCACAGCCTGCAGATGCTCCGCAATGCTCATCTGGGCCACCAGAGGTCACCATGGGTCAGCGGGGCAACGGTCACCTCCATATTGTGGGGCCCCGTGTTTTCTACTAATGGGGCCCAGCATAGGATTGTGCTCATCTCCCATCATGCTCCATTCTCAGCCTCTCCTATTGGTTCTCCACCTGGGCCCTATATAGAGAATCAGGGGGCCGTGACCTAGTGACCCCTCCAGGGATTCCCCTAGTGACCCCTCCAGGGATTCCCCTAGAGACCTCTCCAGGGATTCCCCTAGAGACCTCTCCAGGGATTCCCCTAGAGACCCCTCCAAGGATTCCCCTAGAGACCCATCCAGGGATTCCCCTAGTGACCCCTCCAGGGATTCCCTTATCGACCCCTCCAGGGATTCCCCTAGTGACCCCTCCAGGGATTCCCCTAGTGACCCCTCCAGGGATTCCCCTAGAGACCCCTCCAGGGATTCCCCTAGAGACCCCTCCAGGGATTCCCCTAGTGACCCCTCCAGGGATTCCCCTAGTGACCCCTCCAGGGATTCCCCTAGTGACCCCTCCAGGGATTCCCCTAGTGACCCCTCCAGGGATTCCCCTAGTGACCCCTCCAGGGATTCCCCTAGTGACCCCTCCAGGGATTCCCCTAGTGACCCCTAAAGAGATTCCCCTAGAGACCCCTCCAGGGATTCCCCTAGTGACCCCTCCAGGGATTCCCCTAGTGACCCCTCCAGGGATTCCCTTATTGACCCATCCAGGGATTCCCCTAGTGACCCCTCCAGGGATTCCCTTAGTGACCCCTCCAGGGATTCCCCTAGTGACCCCTCCAGGGATTCCCCTAGTGACCTCTCCAGGGATTCCCCTAGTGACCCCTCCAGGGATTCCCCTAGTGACCCCTCCAGGGATTCCCTTAGTGACCCATCCAGGGATTCCCCTAGAGACCCCTCCAGGGATTCCCTTGGTGACCCCTAAAGAGATTCCCCTAGTGACCCCTCCAGGGATTCCCCTAGTGACCCCTCCAGGGATACCCCTAGTGACCCCTCCAGGGATACCCCTAGTGACCCCTCCAGGGATACCCCTAGTGACCCCTCCAGGGATACCCCTAGTGACCCCTCCAGGGATACCCCTAGTGACCCCTCCAGGGATACCCCTAGTGACCCCTCCAGGGATTCCCCTAGTGACCCCTCCAGGGATTCCCCTAGTGACCCCTCCAGGGATTCCCCTAGTGACCCCTCCAGGGATTCCCCTAGTGACCCCTCCAGGGATTCCCCTAGTGACCCCTCCAGGGATTCCCCTAGTGACCCCTAAAGAGATTCCCCTAGAGACCCCTCCAGGGATTCCCCTAGTGACCCCTCCAGGGATTCCCCTAGTGACCCCTCCAGGGATTCCCTTATTGACCCATCCAGGGATTCCCCTAGTGACCCCTCCAGGGATTCCCTTAGTGACCCCTCCAGGGATTCCCCTAGTGACCCCTCCAGGGATTCCCCTAGTGACCTCTCCAGGGATTCCCCTAGTGACCCCTCCAGGGATTCCCCTAGTGACCCCTCCAGGGATTCCCTTAGTGACCCATCCAGGGATTCCCCTAGAGACCCCTCCAGGGATTCCCTTGGTGACCCCTAAAGAGATTCCCCTAGTGACCCCTCCAGGGATTCCCCTAGTGACCCCTCCAGGGATACCCCTAGTGACCCCTCCAGGGATACCCCTAGTGACCCCTCCAGGGATACCCCTAGTGACCCCTCCAGGGATACCCCTAGTGACCCCTCCAGGGATACCCCTAGTGACCCCTCCAGGGATACCCCTAGTGACCCCTCCAGGGATACCCCTAGTGACCCCTCCAGGGATACCCCTAGTGACCCCTCCAGGGATTCCCTTAGTGACCCCTAAAGAGATTCCCCTAGTGACCCATCCAGGGAGGCATTGCCCTCTAGTTGTCTGACGCTGCTCTCTTGTAGCCCAGCATTGCTCTCTAGTAGCCTGTCATTGCTCTCTAGTAGCCCAGCATTGCTCTCTTGTAGCCTGGCATTTCTCTCTCGTAGCCTGGCATTGCTCTCTCGTAGCCTGGCATTGCTCTCATGTAGCCCCGCATCACCCTCTCGTAGCCCAGTAGCCTTTCTAGTAGCCCAGAATTGCTCTCTAGTAGCCCAGCATTGCCCTCTAGTAGCCCAGCCTCGCTCTCGCGATGTGTGATCATGGGGGACACACCGGGGCCACTGACATATAACAAATCTCTGAGTCATTTTCCATCATCCAGAAGCCGCAGTGTCTGCGTTATGCAGCGTTTCCATCTGCCTAAAGCTGCGGCGCCGCCCGTGGCCTTCTAGGAAAACACTTCTATGGCCACAAACCCCCCGGGCCTAGAGCTTTGCCTGAAGGAAAAGCTGACAACACAAAGCCCGAACCCCCCGGGCCTGGAGCTTTGCCTGCAGGTATAGCTGACAACACAAAGCCCGAACCCCCCGGGCCTGGAGCTTTGCCTGCAGGTATAGCTGACAACACAAAGCCCGAACTCCCCGGGCCTGGAGCTTTGCCTGCAGGTATAGCTGACAACACAAAGCCCGAACTCCCCGGGCCTGGAGCTTTGCCTGCAGGTATAGCTGACAACACACAGCCCGAACCCCCAGGGTCTGGAGCTTTGCCTGCAGGTATAGCTGACAACACAAAGCCCGAACCCCCCGGGCCTGGAGCTTTGCCTGCAGGTATAGCTGACAACACAAGCCCGAACTCCCCGGGCCTGGAGCTTTGCCTGCAGGTATAGCTGACAACACAAAGCCCGAACCCCCAGGGCCTGGAGCTTTGCCTGCAGGTATAGCTGACAACACAAAGCCCGAACTCCCCGGGCCTGGAGCTTTGCCTGCAGGTATAGCTGACAACACACAGCCCGAACCCCCAGGGTCTGGAGCTTTGCCTGCAGGTATAGCTGACAACACAAAGCCCGAACCCCCCGGGCCTGGAGCTTTGCCTGCAGGTATAGCTGACAACACAAGCCCGAACTCCCCGGGCCTGGAGCTTTGCCTGCAGGTATAGCTGACAACACAAAGCCCGAACCCCCAGGGCCTGGAGCTTTGCCTGCAGGTATAGCTGACAACACAAAGCCCGAACCCCCCGGGCCTGGAGCTTTGCCTGCAGGTATAGCTGACAACACAAGCCCGAACTCCCCGGGCCTGGAGCTTTGCCTGCAGGTATAGCTGACAACACAAAGCCCGAACCCCCCGGGCCTGGAGCTTTGCCTGAAGGAAAAGCTGACAACACAAAGCCCGAAACCCCCTGGGCCTGGAGCTTTGCCTGCAGGAAAAGCTGACAACACAGAGCCAGAACCCCCCGGGCCTGGAGCTTTGCCTGCAGGTATAGCTGACAACACAAAGGCTGAACCCCCCGGGCCTGGAGCTTTGCCTAAAGGAAAAGCTGACAACACAAAGGCCGACCCCCCCCCGGGCCTGGAGCTTTGCCTGCAGGTATAGCTGACAACACAAAGGCCGACCCCCCCGGGCCTGGAGCTTTGCCTGCAGGTATAGCTGACAACACAAAGCCCGAACTCCCCGGACCTGGAGCTTTGCCTGAAGGAAAAGCTGACAACACAAAGCCTGACCCTTCCGCAGCCAATGGGAGCGTGCACACCGTGCAGCAGGGGTGAAAGCAGCAGTGGCCGCAGCCAATAGGCAATAGTGAGGTAGATTGCTCTCCTGTACCCTGTACGACAGGGGCGCTCCTGTTCTGGAGTTAGTATTTGTTACATAGTGCACGCTCGCTCCCCGTGTTACAGTGTACGGAGCACGGGTCTTTGGGATGCCCCTTCTCTGCTCGCAGCAATGCGGCCCCGCCCTCAGCACTCCTCCAGCACACACGGAGTCAGGGGCGCTCCTGTTCCGGAGTTAGTGTTTGTTACATAGTGCAGGCTCGCTCCTGTTGTTACAGTGTATGGAGCACAAGCCTTTGGGATGCCCCTCCTCAGCTCGTCCTCAGCACTCCTCCAGCACACACGGAGCCGGGGGCGCTCCTGTTCCGGAGTCAGTGTTTGTTACATAGTGCACGCTCACTCCTGTTGTTACAGTGTACGGAGCACACGTCTTTGGGATGCCCCTCCTCGGCCTCGCCCTCAGCACTCCTCCAGCACACACGGAGTCGGGGGCACTCCTGTTCCGGAGTCAGTGTTTGTTACATAGTGCACGCTCGCTCCTGTTGTTACAGTGTACGGAGCACACGTCTTTGGGATGCCCCTCCTCAGCTCGTCCTCAGCACACACGGAGCCGGGGGCGCTCCTGTTCCGGAGTCAGTGTTTGTTACATAGTGCATGCTCACTCCTGTTGTTACAGTGTATGGAGCACATGTCTTTGGGATGCCCCTCCTCGGCCTCACCCTCAGCACTCCTCCAGCACACACGGAGACGGGGGCACTCCTGTTCCGGAGTCAGTGTTTGTTACATAGTGCACGCTCGCTCCTGTTGTTACAGTGTAAGGAGCACACGTCTTTGGGATGCCCCTCCTCGGCCTCGCCCTCAGCACTCCTCCAGCACACACGAAGCCGGGGGCGCGGCCGAGCGCTTCTCGGGGTCGCACTTGTCCTCTTCGGTCTCTTGCCCCGCGTAGTCCATGCAGTAAACCCGCCGCGTCCTTATCCCTCCTCCGCAGCTTCGGGAACATGGCGACCAGCTCCCCGCCCTCCACACGGGGCAGGGCACGTCCCCGCAGGCCCGGATGTCTTCGGGCCTCAGCTCCTGCGGGCACTGGTCCGAGGGCCCCCCGGCCACGTCTCTGCACTCCACCGTCCTCCTCTTCCACCCGGAGCCGCAGCTCTTGGAGCAGGACGACCAGTCCCCGAGGACCCAGCGGGAGGTCAGGAGGGGCCTGAGCAGGTGATGGGACGGTTTGTCGCGGGCGCCCGGCTTCCCGTACGGCGAGGTCTTGGGGATGAAGAAGGTGTATTTCAGTTTGGGGGGCGCGGCCTCGGCGCTCACCCGCAGCAGCTGCACGGTCAGGACCTCGGGCAGGGGTTGGAAGCTCTGGATCCGCTCCAGGGAGGCGTTGGAGCCGCTGTACAGCAGCACCGTCCCCCTGAGGTGCAGGTCCTGCTCCATGGCCGACACGGCGTAGTCCCCGTTTAGCAGGTAGGTGCCGTCCGCCCTCCTCAGGGCCAGGTACATGCCGTCGTAGATGATGCCGCGGTGACTGCGCTGCTTCACGTCCAGGTTGGTGGCCCCGGCCGGGACCGTGACCACGTCAGTGTAGCCGAACCTGCGGGCAGAAGAAAAGCGCTTATTAAAGAGGGACATTGCGGGTATTGGGGAGTTAAATCGGACCAAAACCCATTCGTCTTGTTACACATGTGACACGTTGCTGCCTGTATAAGATGTGTTACAGTTTGTCATAAGATTCCCAGGCCGATCAATTCCACCCCCTCCCCCCCCGCCCCCCGGGGTATCCAAAATCGGGAAAGTCAAAATCCTGGGTTTTGGTCCACTTTAAACCAAAGAAATAGGATAGGGACATACATAGGGAGATCCATAATGCAGAACTGTAACACTTAGAAAGTATCTTATACAGGCAGCAACGTGTCACATGTGTAACAAGACGAATGTAACAACATTATAGATACATCACATGTACAGGATCCACCTGGAAGCTGCCGGCAGATGAGTTTGATACAAGTGACTGATGCTGATACAGATCTGATACAATGTATCACTACAAGCTCACACTCTGGACATTACAAACCGCTGCAGAAACAATTATTGTAAATATAATACAAAAGAAAGAAAAGTCTCTGTATATTTATTTACAATGGCACCATGTGACCCCATTAGGGTTAAATTAGGGGCAATATACAGGGATAACACACAGTCCCTAATGCAGGGACAGGCGGCCTATTCACATACATTATCCCCATTATTAAATAAGCGGATGATAATTAAATACATGGGCTGAGATCTACTGGTTTATTAACCTTCCTGGCGTTGCGAAACAGACAAATGCAATGGCAACGAAAGCGTTGCCATTGCATTTGTCTGTCACGCACGGCTCCGCCCCCATGAGCCTCTGCGGCTCAGAGAGACGGAACCCGGAAGCGGAGAGGGACGCTGCAGCCACGGCTCTCACCTGCGATCGCGGCGGAGACATCGCTGGATCGCAGGGAGAAGGTAAGGAGGCTGCGCCGCCCGCTCTTGCTCCCAAATCGATCCCGAGCGTGACTCGGGGTCACCGCCACTTACAGCGCAAATTGACCCCGAGTCACGCTCGGGATCGCCGTCAAGGGGGTTAAAGTGGACCAAAACCCATGCCAATCAGCCCGAGAATCTATAAGATTCCTGGGCTGATCCATCCCCTCCGCCTGGGGCATCCAAAATCGGGATGTGTGAAACCCCCCAGGTCGCCCCATACACTTACCTCTGTTCCCGGTCCAATGGCGCGTCTCTGAGCAGCGTCCGCATCCCCGCTATCCCTCTAGCAGGGCGTGTGCCTGCACCAGGCATTTGTGAATGGCCGGCGTGGGCAGAGAGCTAGGATCCGCTCGCCTTAGACATAGCTCTTAGCTCCGAGCGCACTGATTGGACGAGAGGCCGCGCATGCGCCGTAGGACCGGCAAAGTGTGGGTCAGATCGGGCGACCCGGGTGGTTCCACACCGTGGGCCATCCCCGATCGGATAGTCAAAATCCAAGAAATAGGATGGGGACATTCAGATCCATAATGCAGAGGTTATTATCACTGTGACAAACTGTAACACTTTCCAAAGTATCTTATACAGGCAGCAACGTGTCACATGTGTAACAAGACGAATGTAACAACATTATAGATACGTCACATGTACAGGATCCACCTGGAAGCTGCCGGCAGATGAGTCTGATACAAGTGACTGATGCTGATACAGATCTGATACAATGTATCACTACAAGCTCACACTCTGGATATTACAAACCGCTGCAGAAACACTTATTGTAACTATAATACCAAAGAAAGAAAAGTCTCTGTACGTTTATTTACAGCGGCACCATGTGACCCCATTAGGGGCAATATACAGGGATAACACACAGTCCCTAACGCAGGGACAGGCGGCCTATTCACATACATTATCCCCATTATTAAATATTCGGATGATAATTAGATACATGGGCTGAGATCTACAGGTTTATTAAAGTGGACAAAATCCAAGCGCAATCCAAAAGATTCCCTCCCCCTGGGGCATCTAAAATCGGGGATGCCCCGCTGTGTGTTACCCCTAAAGTCACCCCATACACTTACCTTTGTTCCTGGTCCAACGGCACATGTGCGAGTCCGCTATCCCTCCACAGGCCACCCCACTATTTGCAGCACCAACCTGCAGCTGAGCTGGGATGCCCTGTATACTCACCTCGGGAATTAACGTGCACAGCTGAAGGGGAGCAACCCTGCATTACAGAGATACTCACCTTTTCCTAGCAGAGCTCTATCTGATGTGGACAGGAAACTACTGCACCTCCCCCCTCACACCATCAGTGAGCCCTGCATTAGAGAGATACTCACCTTTTCCTAGCAGAGCTCCATCTGATGGAGGACAGGAAACTACTGCACCCCCCCTCACACCATCAGTGACCCTGCATTAGAGAGATACTCACCTTTTCCTAGCAGAGCTCCATCTGATGGGGGACAGGAAACTACTGCACCTCCCCCCTCACACCATCAGTGACCCTGCATTAGAGAGATACTCACCTTTTCCTAGCAGAGCTCCATCTGATGGGGGACAGGAAACTACTGCACCTCCCCCTCACACCATCAGTGACCCTGCATTAGAGAGATACTCACCTTTTCCTAGCAGAGCTCCATCTGATGGGGGACAGGAAACTACTGCACCTCCCCCTCACACCATCAGTGACCCTGCATTAGAGAGATACTCACCCTTTCCTAGCAGAGCTCCATCTGAGAGGTTATGGAAGAGTTAGGGATACAGGGAGACCCCGGCAATGACTTACCTGGCCTTGCTGAGTGATCCCGAGATTTTGCGGCAGTCGGACCCGTCCCCTCCGCACACCGAGCACTTATCCAGCTTCTTGGTGGAATGTAGCTCGTGATCACAGCCGGCCTTCACACACCGGCCCTGGACGCACACAGCCAGGCTCTCGGGGCCGCACAGGGTGCCATCCACCACCTGGGGGAGCAGAGACACAGCGGGGTCACAGGGGGCAAAACCCAGGCCGGGCTTCAGGTCCACATTAATACTGAGAAACTGCACTGTGCTGCCCTGTATCCTGCCTGCCAACACCGAGGTCACATGACCCACTGCAGAGCGACCATACCTACTGCACCCACCTACCACCACCCAGCCACCCACCTCTACCACCACCCAGCCACCCACCTCTACCACCACCCAGCCACCCGCCTCTACCACCACCCAGCCACCCGCCTCTACCACCACCACCCAGCCACCCGCCTCTACCACCACCACCACCCAGCCACCCGCCTCTACCACCACCACCACCCAGCCACCCGCCTCTACCACCACCACCACCCAGCCACCCGCCTCTACCACCACCACCACCCAGCCACCCGCCTCTACCCCCACCACCACCCAGCCATCCGCCTCTACCCCCACCACCACCCAGCCACCCGCCTCTACCCCCACCACCACCCAGCCACCCGCCTCTACCCCCACCACCACCCAGCCACCCGCCTCTACCCCCACCACCACCCAGCCACCCGCCTCTACCCCCACCACCACCCAGCCACCCGCCTCTACCCCCACCACCACCCAGCCACCCGCCTCTACCCCCACCACCACCCAGCCACCCGCCTCTGCCACCACCACCACCCAGCCACCCGCCTCTGCCACCACCACCACCCAGCCACCCGCCTCTGCCACCACCACCACCCAGCCACCCGCCTCTGCCACCACCACCACCCAGCCACCCGCCTCTACCACCACCACCACCCAGCCACCCGCCTCTACCACCACCACCACCCAGCCACCCGCCTCTACCACCACCACCACCCAGCCACCCGCCTCTACCACCACCACCACCCAGCCACCCGCCTCTACCACCACCCAGCCACCCGCCTCTACCACCACCCAGCCACCCGCCTCTACCACCACCACCACCCAGCCACCCGCCTCTACCACCACCACCACCCAGCCACCCGCCTCTGCCACCACCACCACCCAGCCACCCGCCTCTGCCACCACCACCACCCAGCCACCCGCCTCTGCCACCACCACCACCCAGCCACCCGCCTCTGCCACCACCACCACCCAGCCACCCGCCTCTGCCACCACCACCACCCAGCCACCCGCCTCTACCACCACCACCACCCAGCCACCCGCCTCTACCACCACCACCACCCAGCCACCCGCCTCTACCACCACCACCACCCAGCCACCCGCCTCTACCACCACCCAGCCACCCGCCTCTACCACCACCACCACCACCACCCAGCCACCCGCCTCTACCACCACCCAGCCACCCGCCTCTACCACCACCACCACCCAGCCACCCGCCTCTGCCACCACCACCACCCAGCCACCCGCCTCTACCACCACCACCACCCAGCCACCCGCCTCTACCACCACCCAGCCACCCGCCTCTACCACCACCACCACCCAGCCACCCGCCTCTACCACCACCACCACCCAGCCACCCGCCTCTACCACCACCACCACCCAGCCACCCGCCTCTGCCACCACCACCACCCAGCCACCCGCCTCTGCCACCACCACCACCCAGCCACCCGCCTCTACCACCACCACCACCACCCAGCCACCCACCTCTACCACCACCACCACCCAGCCACCCGCCTCTACCACCACCACCACCCAGCCACCCGCCTCTGCCACCACCACCACCCAGCCACCCGCCTCTACCCCCACCACCACCCAGCCACCCGCCTCTACCCCCACCACCACCCAGCCACCCGCCTCTACCCCCACCACCACCCAGCCACCCGCCTCTACCCCCACCACCACCCAGCCACCCGCCTCTACCCCCACCACCACCCAGCCACCCGCCTCTGCCACCACCACCACCCAGCCACCCGCCTCTGCCACCACCACCACCCAGCCACCCGCCTCTACCACCACCACCACCCAGCCACCCGCCTCTACCACCACCACCACCCAGCCACCCGCCTCTACCACCACCACCACCCAGCCACCCGCCTCTACCACCACCCAGCCACCCGCCTCTACCACCACCCAGCCACCCGCCTCTACCACCACCACCACCCAGCCACCCGCCTCTACCACCACCACCACCCAGCCACCCGCCTCTGCCACCACCACCACCCAGCCACCCGCCTCTGCCACCACCACCACCCAGCCACCCGCCTCTGCCACCACCACCACCCAGCCACCCGCCTCTGCCACCACCACCACCCAGCCACCCGCCTCTACCACCACCACCACCCAGCCACCCGCCTCTACCACCACCACCACCCAGCCACCCGCCTCTACCACCACCACCACCCAGCCACCCGCCTCTACCACCACCCAGCCACCCGCCTCTACCACCACCACCACCACCACCCAGCCACCCGCCTCTACCACCACCCAGCCACCCGCCTCTACCACCACCACCACCCAGCCACCCGCCTCTGCCACCACCACCACCCAGCCACCCGCCTCTACCACCACCACCACCCAGCCACCCGCCTCTACCACCACCCAGCCACCCGCCTCTACCACCACCACCACCCAGCCACCCGCCTCTACCACCACCACCACCCAGCCACCCGCCTCTACCACCACCACCACCCAGCCACCCGCCTCTGCCACCACCACCACCCAGCCACCCGCCTCTACCACCACCACCACCACCCAGCCACCCACCTCTACCACCACCACCACCCAGCCACCCGCCTCTACCACCACCACCACCCAGCCACCCGCCTCTACCACCACCACCACCCAGCCACCCGCCTCTACCACCACCCAGCCACCCGCCTCTACCACCACCACCACCACCCAGCCACCCGCCTCTACCACCACCACCACCCAGCCACCCGCCTCTGCCACCACCACCACCCAGCCACCCGCCTCTGCCACCACCACCACCCAGCCACCCGCCTCTACCACCACCACCACCCAGCCACCCGCCTCTACCACCACCACCACCCAGCCACCCGCCTCTACCACCACCACCACCCAGCCACCCGCCTCTACCACCACCACCACCCAGCCACCCGCCTCTACCACCACCCAGCCACCCGCCTCTACCACCACCCAGCCACCCGCCTCTACCACCACCACCACCACCCAGCCACCCGCCTCTACCACCACCCAGCCATCCGCCTCTACCACCACCACCACCCAGCCACTCGCCTCTACCACCACCACCACCCAGCCACTCGCCTCTACTACCACCACCACCCAGCCACCCGCCTCTACCACCACCACCACCCAGCCACTCGCCTCTACCACCACCACCACCCAGCCACTCGCCTCTACCCCCACCACCACCCAGCCACCCGCCTCTACCCCCACCACCACCCAGCCACCCGCCTCTACCCCCACCACCACCCAGCCACCCGCCTCTACCCCCACCACCACCCAGCCACCCGCCTCTACCCCCACCACCACCCAGCCACCCGCCTCTACCCCCACCACCACCCAGCCACCCGCCTCTACCCCCACCACCACCCAGCCACCCGCCTCTACCCCCACCACCACCCAGCCACCCGCCTCTACCCCCACCACCACCCAGCCACCCGCCTCTACCCCCACCACCACCCAGCCACCCGCCTCTACCCCCACCACCACCCAGCCACCCGCCTCTGCCCCCACCACCACCCAGCCACCCGCCTCTGCCACCACCACCACCCAGCCACCCGCCTCTGCCACCACCACCACCCAGCCACCCGCCTCTGCCACCACCACCACCCAGCCACCCGCCTCTGCTACCACCACCACCCAGCCACCCGCCTCTACCACCACCACCCAGCCACCCGCCTCTACCACCACCCAGCCACCTGCCTCTACCACCACCCAGCCACCCACCTCTGCCACCACCACCACCCAGCCACCCGCCTCTGCCACCACCACCACCCAGCCACCCGCCTCTGCCACCACCACCACCCAGCCACCCGCCTCTGCCACCACCACCACGCAGCCACCCGCCTCTACCACCACCACCACCACCCAGCCACCCGCCTCTACCACCACCACCACCCAGCCACCCGCCTCTACCACCACCACCACCCAGCCACCCGCCTCTACCACCACCCAGCCACCTGCCTCTACCACCACCACCACCCAGCCACCCACCTCTGCCACCACCACCACCCAGCCACCCGCCTCTGCCACCACCACCACCCAGCCACCCGCCTCTGCCACCACCACCACCCAGCCACCCGCCTCTGCCACCACCACCACCCAGCCACCCGCCTCTGCCACCACCACCACCCAGCCACCCGCCTCTACCACCACCACCACCCAGCCACCCGCCTCTACCACCACCCAGCCACCTGCCTCTACCACCACCACCACCCAGCCACCCACCTCTGCCACCACCACCACCCAGCCACCCGCCTCTGCCACCACTACCACCCAGCCACCCGCCTCTGCCACCACCACCACCCAGCCACCCGCCTCTGCCACCACCACCACCCAGCCACCCGCCTCTGCCACCACCACCACCCAGCCACCCGCCTCTGCCACCACCACCACCCAGCCACCCGCCTCTACCACCACCACCACCCAGCCACCCGCCTCTACCACCACCACCACCCAGCCACCCGCCTCTACCACCACCACCACCCAGCCACCCGCCTCTACCACCACCACCACCCAGCCACCCGCCTCTACCACCACCACCACCCAGCCACCCGCCTCTACCACCACCACCACCCAGCCACCCGCCTCTACCACCACCACCACCCAGCCACCCGCCTCTGCCACCACCACCCAGCCACCCGCCTCTACCACCACCCAGCCACCCACCTCTACCACCACCACCACCCAGCCACCCGCCTCTACCACCACCACCACCCAGCCACCCGCCTCTACCACCACCACCACCCAGCCACCCGCCTCTACCACCACCACCACCCAGCCACCCACCTCTACTACCACCACCACCCAGCCACCCACCTCTACCACCACCACCACCCAGCCACCCACCTCTACCACCACCACCACCCAGCCACCCACCTCTTACCCAGCCACAGTGCTGCTCTCTCACCTTATTCTGGAAGACTTTGAACTCGCTCCCGCTGCGGGCTCGGCACATGAGCTTACATCTGTCGCGGGGCGATACACCCGAGTACTTGGGAATCCACTGGATGAGGTGGCCGTTCCGGTCGGTGTAGTTATAGGCGTTGTACTGCTCACACTGCACCTCGCGGAAACTCTTCTCTAGGGGCAGAAAGGGGACATGTTACACCTGGGGGCGCATGCACCGCACGCGGGAGCGTGACCCTAAACTCAGGACACCATGCGGGATGCCTCCAGATGCCTGCACCTCACCCGGGAGCCTGACCCTAAACTCAGGAAACCATGCGGGATGCCTCCAGATGCCTGCACCTCACCCGGGAGCCTGACCCTAAACTCAGGACACCATGCGGGATGCCTCCAGATGCCTGCACCTCACCCGGGAGCCTGACCCTAAACTCAGGAAACCATGCAGGATGCCTCCAGATGCCTGCACCTCACCCGGGAGCCTGACCCTAAACTCAGGACACCATGCGGGATGCCTCCAGATGCATGCACCTCACCCGGGAGCCTGACCGTAAACTCAGGACACCATGCGGGATGCCTCCAGATGCCTGCACCTCACCCGGGAGCCTGACCCTAAACTCAGGAAACCATGCAGGATGCCTCCAGATGCCTGCACCTCACCCGGGAGCCTGACCCTAAACTCAGGACACCATGCGGGATGCCTCCAGATGCCTGCACCTCACCCGGGAGCCTGACCCTAAACTCAGGACACCATGCGGGATGCCTGCACCTCACCCGGGAGCATCTCCCTAAACTCAGGACACCATGCGGGATGCCTCCAGATGCATGCACCTCACCCGGGAGCGTGACCCTAAACTCAGGAAACCATGCAGGATGCCTCCAGATGCCTGCACCTCACCCGGGAGCCTGACCCTAAACTCAGGACACCATGCGGGATGTCTCCAGATGCCTGCACCTCACCCGGGAGCCTGACCCTAAACTCAGGACACCATGAGGGATGCCTCCAGATGCCTGCACCTCACCCGGGAGCCTGACCCTAAACTCAGGACACCATGCGGGATGCCTCCAGATGCCTGCACCTCACCCGGGAGCCTGACCCTAAACTCAGGACACCATGCGGGATGCCTCCAGATGCCTGCACCTCACCCGGGAGCGTGACCCTAAACTCAGGACACCATGCGGGATGCCTCCAGATGCCTGCACCTCACCCGGGAGCCTGACCCTAAACTCAGGACACCATGCGGGATGCCTCCAGATGCCTGCACCTCACCCGGGAGCCTGACCCTAAACTCAGGACACCATGCGGGATGCCTCCAGATGCATGCACCTCACCCGGGAGCCTGACCCTAAACTCAGGACACCATGCGGGATGTCTCCGGATGCCTGTACCTCACCCAGGAGCGTGACCCTAAACTCAGGACACCATGCGGGATGCTTCCAGATGCCTGCACCTCACCCGGGAGCCTGACCCTAAACTCAGGACACCATGCGGGATGCCTCCAGATGCCTGCACCTCACCCGGGAGCCTGATCCTAAACTCAGGACACCATGCGGGATGCTTCCAGATGCCTGCACCTCACCCGGGAGCCTGACCCTAAACTCAGGACACCATGCGGGATGCTTCCAGATGCCTGCACCTCACCCGGGAGCCTGACCCTAAACTCAGGACACCATGCAGGATGCCTCCAGATGCCTGCACCTCACCCGGGAGCCTGATCCTAAACTCAGGACACCATGCGGGATGCTTCCAGATGCCTGCACCTCACCCGGGAGCCTGACCCTAAACTCAGGACACCGTGCGGGATGTCTCCAGATGCCTGCACCTCACCCGGGAGCCTGACCCTAAACTCAGGACACCATGCAGGATGCCTCCAGATGCCTGCACCTCACCCGGGAGCCTGACCCTAAACTCAGGACACCATGCGGGATGCCTCCAGATGCCTGCACCTCACCCGGGAGCCTGACCCTAAACTCAGGACACCATGGGGGATGCCTCCAGATGCCTGCACCTCACCCGGGAGCCTGACCCTAAACTCAGGACACCATGGGGGATGCCTCCAGATGCCTGCACCTCACCCGGGAGCCTGACCCTAAACTCAGGACACCATGCGGGATGCCTCCAGATGCATGCACCTCACCCGGGAGCCTGACCCTAAACTCAGGACACCATGCGGGATGCTTCCAGATGCCTGCACCTCACCCAGGAGCGTGACCCTAAACTCAGGACACCATGCGGGATGCCTCCAGATGCCTGCACCTCACCCAGGAGCGTGACCCTAAACTCAGGACACCATGCGGGATGCCTCCAGATGCCTGCACCTCACCCGGGAGCCTGACCCTATACTCAGGACACCATGCGGGATGCCTCCAGATGCATGCACCTCACCCGGGAGCCTGACCCTAAACTCAGGACACCATGAGGGATGCCTCCAGATGCCTGCACCTCACCCGGGAGCCTGACCCTAAACTCAGGACACCATGCGGGATGCCTCCAGATGCCTGCACCTCACCCGGGAGCGTGACCCTAAACTCAGGACACCATGCGGGATGCCTCCAGATGCCTGCACCTCACCCGGGAGCCTGACCCTAAACTCAGGACACCATGCGGGATGCCTCCAGATGCCTGCACCTCACCCGGGAGCCTGACCCTAAACTCAGGACACCATGCGGGATGTCTCCAGATGCATGCACCTCACCCAGGAGCCTGACCCTAAACTCAGGACACCATGCGAAATGCCTCCAGATGCCTGCACCTCACCCGGGAGCCTGACGCTAAACTCAGGACACCGTGCGGGATGTCTCCAGATGCCTGCACCTCACCCGGGAGCCTGACCCTAAACTCAGGACACCGTGCGGGATGCCTCCAGATGCCTGCACCTCACCCGGGAGCCTGACCCTAAACTCAGGACACCATGCGGGATGCCTCCAGATGCCTGCACCTCACCCGGGAGCCTGACCCTAAACTCAGGACACCATGCGGGATGCCTCCAGATGCCTGCACCTCACCCGGGAGCCTGACCCTAAACTCAGGACACCATGGGGGATGCCTCCAGATGCCTGCACCTCACCCGGGAGCCTGACCCTAAACTCAGGACACCATGGGGGATGCCTCCAGATGCCTGCACCTCACCCGGGAGCCTGACCCTAAACTCAGGACACCATGGGGGATGCCTCCAGATGCCTGCACCTCACCCGGGAGCCTGACCCTAAACTCAGGACACCATGCGGGATGCCTCCAGATGCATGCACCTCACCCGGGAGCCTGACCCTAAACTCAGGACACCATGCGGGATGCTTCCAGATGCCTGCACCTCACCCAGGAGCGTGACCCTAAACTCAGGACACCATGCGGGATGCCTCCAGATGCCTGCACCTCACCCAGGAGCGTGACCCTAAACTCAGGACACCATGCGGGATGCCTCCAGATGCATGCACCTCACCCGGGAGCCTGACCCTATACTCAGGACACCATGCGGGATGCCTCCAGATGCCTGCACCTCACCCGGGAGCCTGACCCTAAACTCAGGACACCATGCGGGATGCCTCCAGATGCCTGCACCTCACCCGGGAGCCTGACCCTAAACTCAGGACACCATGCGGGATGTCTCCAGATGCATGCACCTCACCCAGGAGCCTGACCCTAAACTCAGGACACCATGCGGGACTGATTTGCACCTTTAATGATTATAGGGTATTGTATATTATGATTATAGGGTATTGTACAGTATATAATGATTATAGGGCATTGTATATAATGATTATAGGGCATTGTATATAATGATTATAGGGTATTGTACACTGCATGCACCCACCTTCCAGCGGGCACTCCTGGGTGTTGCAGGACTGGTAGATGGCGCGTTGGCCTTGGCAGTATTTCCCGCCATTCTGAGGCTCGGGGTCGTCGCACTCCCGGTAGGAGAATCTCACGCCCCCTCCGCAGCTCCGCGAACAGTCGCCCCAGGGGCCCCAGCTCCCCCAGTTCCCATCCACGGGTTCCTATCAGACACAAATGAGAAGTCAATTAATTGGCAGTTCGTGCGGTTAATTGTCGGGTTCCTTCAGGGCGTTGCACCGATGCCGCGGCAGGGTCGTGTGAGAGTGGCGCAGGCACCCGAGGGCGAGCGTGTAAGGACAGGTCCCTGCCCAGCCCCGACTCGCAGGAAAAATACTGGGGACAGGTTCACTTTAAAGTGCGGGCACACCAGTCTAAAAGGCTCCATCGCAATTTGGGATGCCCCTCTGTGTGACCCCCTGATCACTTACCTTTCTGGTGCCCGCAGACCTCAGGGAGACCGGGGAGGTAGCTGCTGTGCTTTCTCCAGAACAGCTCTTTATGTTGTGCATAGGGGCCCGCGCATGTGCTGTGGGACAGCCAGGAACGTAAGTATGTCAGGTGACCCCGGGGGTTTCCATAATCGGGATACCCCAGGGACAAGGACTTATTCTGCTGATAGATCCAGTGGACCAATCACTGGCTTAGCCAGCCCTGGAGTCTAAAATACCCCTGGGGCATCCCTATACCTCCCCAGTGTCCCTGATTTGGAGGGTCTGTCTCTCTTTTGAGTACATGTCCCCCTGTCCCTCGTTGTTCTTCACTGTCCCTCTTTGAGGTGTAACATGCAGATCTGCAGCAATAAATGATTCATTTGGCTGTTCAAAGTGTTTCTATTGTTATAACTGTTACAATGTATCTCCTATCCATCCCACAATGAGGGGGCGTGGCTTCACCTATCCCTCAATGAGGGGGCGTGGCTTCACCTATCCCTCAATGAGTGGGCGTGGCTTCACCTATCCCCCAATGTTAGAAGGTTTGGGGCATCCCGAATGCAGCGCATACACTGGTGATGGTAGGTCCGGGTTAGACATCGGATGATCCCCCACAGCTTTGCTCCGCCTCTCCAGACAGGGGCGTGTCTAGGCTTTCTGGCACCCGAGGCAAAGATTCGAAATCGCGCGCCCCTCACCTGTGCTCAGGCCCCCCTTTGGCACCCCTCTGACCCGCTGCACCTGGGGCACGTGCCCCCCCACCTGTGCTCAGGCCCCCCTTTGGCACCCCTCTGATCCGCTGCACCTCGGGCATGTGCCCCCCCACCTGTGCTCAGGCCCCCCTTTGGCACCCCTCTGACCCGCTGCACCTGGGGTACGTGCCCCCCCACCTGTGCTCAGGACCCCCTTTGGCACCCCTCTGACCCGCTGCACCTGGGGCATGTGTCCCCCCACCTGTGCTTAAGCTTCCTTTGGCACCCCTCTGACTCGCTGCACCTGGGGCACGTGCCCCCCCACCTGTGCTTAAGCTTCCTTTGGCACCCCTCTGACTCGCTGCACCTGGGGCACGTGCCCCCCCACCTGTGCTTAAGCTTCCTTTGGCACCCCTCTGACTCGCTGCACCTGGGGCACGTGCCCCCCCACCTGTGCTTAAGCTTCCTTTGGCACCCCTCTGACTCGCTGCACCTGGGGCACGTGCCCCCCCACCTGTGCTTAAGCCCCCTTTGGCACCCCTCTGACCCGCTGCACCCAGGGCACGTGCCCCCCCACCTGTGCTCAGGCCCCCATTGGCACCCCTCTGACCCGCTGCACCCAGGTCACGTGCCCCCCCACCTGTGCTCAGGCCCCCCTTTGGCACCCCTCTGACCAGCTGCACCCGGGGCACGTGCCCCCCCACCTGTGCTCAGGCCCCCCTTTGGCACCCCTCTGACCCGCTGCACCCGGGGCACGTGCCCCCCCACCTGTGCTCAGGCCCCCCTTTGGCACCCCTCTGACCCGCTGCACCCGGGGCACGTGCCCCCCCACCTGTGCTCAGGCCCCCCTTTGGCACCCCTCTGACCAGCTGCACCCGGGGCACGTGCCCCCCCACCTGTGCTCAGGCCCCCCTTTGGCACCCCTCTGACCCGCTGCACCCGGGGCACGTGCCCCCCCACCTGTGCCTAAGCCCCCTTTGGCACCCCTCTGACCCGCTGCACCCAGGGCACGTGCCCCCCACCTGTGCTCAGGCCCCCCTTTGGCACCCTTCTGACCCGCTGCACCTGGGGTACGTGCCCCCCCACCTGTGCTCAGGCCCCCCTTTGGCACCCCTCTGACCAGCTGCACCCGGGGCACGTGCCCCCCCACCTGTGCTCAGGCCTCCCTTTGGCACCCCTCTGACCCGCTGCACCTGGGGTACGTGCCCCCCCACCTGTGCTCAGGACCCCCTTTGGCACCCCTCTGACCCGCTGCACCTGGGGCATGTGTCCCCCCCACCTGTGCTTAAGCTTCCTTTGGCACCCCTCTGACTCGCTGCACCTGGGGCACGTGCCCCCCCACCTGTGCTTAAGCCCCCTTTGGCACCCCTCTGACCCGCTGCACCCAGGGCACGTGCCCCCCCACCTGTGCTCAGGCCCCCATTGGCACCCCTCTGACCCACTGCACCCGGGTCACGTGTCCCCCCACCTGTGCTCAGGCCCCCCTTTGGCACCCCTCTGACCCGCTGCACCCGGGTCACGTGCCCCCCCCACCTGTGCTCAGGCCCCCCTTTGGCACCCCTCTGACCCGCTGCACCCGGGGCACGTGCCCCCCCACCTGTGCTCAGGCCCCCCTTTGGCACCCCTCTGACCAGCTGCACCCGGGGCACGTGCCCCCCCACCTGTGCTCAGGCCCCCCTTTGGCACCCCTCTGACCCGCTGCACCCGGGGCACGTGCCCCCCCACCTGTGCTTAAGCCCCCTTTGGCACCCCTCTGACCCGCTGCACCCAGGGCACGTGCCCCCCCACCTGTGCTCAGGCCCCCATTGGCACCCCTCTGACCCGCTGCACCCGGGTCACGTGCCCCCCCACCTGTGCTCAGGCCCCCCTTTGGCACCCCTCTGACCCGCTGCACCTGGGGTACGTGCCCCCCCACCTGTGCTCAGGCCCCCCTTTGGCACCCCTCTGACCCGCTGCACCCGGGTCACGTGCCCCCCCCACCTGTGCTTAAGCCCCCTTTGGCACCCCTCTGACCCGCTGCACCCGGGTCACGTGCCCCCCCCACCTGTGCTTAAGCCCCCTTTGGCACCCCTCTGACTCGCTACACCCGGGGCACGTGCCCCCCCACCTGTGCTCAAGCCCCCTTTGGCACCCCTGTGACCTGCTGCACCTGGGGCATGTGCCCCCCCACCTGTGTTCAGGCCCCTCTTTGGCACCCCTCTGACCCGCTGCACCCGGGGCACGTGCCCCCCCACCTGTGCTTAAGCCCCCTTTGGCACCCCTTTGACCCGCTGCACCCGGGGCACGTGCCCCCCACCTGTGCTTAAGCCCCCTTTGGCACCCCTCTGACCCGCTGCACCCGGGGCACGTGCCCCCCCACCTGTGCTCAAGCCCCCTTTGGCACCCCTGTGACCTGCTGCACCTGAGGCATGTGCCCCCCCACCTGTGCTCGGGCCCCTCTTTGGCACCCCTCTGACCCGCTGCAACCGGGGCATTTTCCCCCCCCACCTGTGCTCAGGCCCCCCTTTGGCACCCCTCTGACTCGCTGCACCCGGGGCACGTGCCCCCCCCACCTGTGCTCGGGCCCCTCTTTGGCACCCCTCTGACTCGCTGCACCTGGGCCATGTGCCCCCCCACCTGTGCTCGGGCCCCTCTTTGGCACCCCTCTGACTCGCTGCACCTGCGCCATGTGCCCCTCAGCTGTCTCCAGGTGCCATTCGCGCCATTTACACTCACCCGCGGTTCCATGACCTTGTCTTCCTCCAGGCAGACGCCCTCCCAGCACATGCGCCCTCCCCCGCAGGGCGTCCCGTCGGCCCAGGGCAGGCTGCCGTTCTTGGTGTGGCACACGGGCTCCTCGGGGATCTTGCACCAGAGCTGGGCGCAGGCTTCCTCCGGCCGGGCGCCGGGACAGTGACCGAAATCCTCGCCAAACACCTGGCGGCACTGACTGTCCAGGTCATAGCGGGGGGAGGTCCCGGGGAGGTCGCGGGGCAACTGCAGGGACAGGCCCGGGGCATCCAGCAGACAGTCCCCTGCAGGGGGAAAAAAGCGTGTCAGCATTACAGGCAATTATAAAGCACCTCACACCCCTGCATTGTGCTGTAGAAGCTGTAGCAGGGCTCCAACGCTTCCCCCTCCATTCTGTTCTATCTTGGTCGCGAGCCCGTTCCCTATCCCTCAGTGATGCCAGTGTAACCCTGCCCAACATGTGGCACTGCCATGGCCTGGCGTAGGACCCCCGAGGGACGGGGGTGGGTGAGCCACCACGGTGATAGAATTACAGAGCCCTGCGTCGCCATCTGCTGCAGGAAAAGGAGTGGACTGTCACTTTAAGACACGTACCTACAAAAGGAGTCAATGGTTTAAAGTGGAACAAAAACCCCGGGCAGCCGGCCCTGGAGTATAAAAGACCGGCCTTTCCCTGGGGGCATCCCAAATCAGGATGCCTCGCTGTGTGAACCCCCCACAGGTCACTGCCACACTCCCACAACAATTCTGCCCGCATTCCCCGGCATCTCTGGGCTTAAGCTGCTGTGGCTCTCATCCAATCAGATTCTCTGACTGCGCATATTAATGTGAAACCCACCAAATCAGCCATAAAAACTTACCTTCCCCTGGTCACGCGGCACATGCACGGGCTCTCGTCCAATCAGCTTCTCTGGCTGCGCATATTAATGTGAAACCCACCAAATTAGCCATAAAAACGTACCTTCCCCTGGTCACGCGGCACATGCGCGGCCTCTCGCCCAATCAGCTTTTCCGGCTGTGAAACCCACCAAATCAGCCATAAAAAAACGTACCTTTCCCTGGTCACATGGCCCATGCGCTGGCTCTCGTTCAATCAGCTTCTTCGGCTGCGCATATTAATGTGAAACCCACCAAATCAGCCATATAAAACATACCTTTCCTTGGTCACGTGGCACATGAGCGGGCTCTTGTCCAATCAGCGTTCAGAAACATGAATATGCATCACCGGAGAAGCTGATTGGACGACAGTCCGGGCATGGGCCATGTGACCAGGGAAAGGTACGTTTATTATGGCTGATTTGGTGGATTTCACATTAACATGCGCGGACGGAGAAGCTGATTGGATGAGAGTCCGCTCATGGGCCATGTGACCAAGGAAAGATACGTTTTCTATGGCTGATTTAGTGGGTTTGACATTAATATGCGCGGCCGAAGAAGCTGATTGGACGAGAGCCTGCGCATGCGCCATGTGACCAGGGAAAGGTACGTTTTTATGACTGATTTGGTGGGTTTCACAGCCGGAGAAGCTGATTGGACGAGAGCCCCCTCATGGGCCATGTGACCAAGGAAAGATACGTTTTCTATGGCTGATTTAGTGGGTTTGACATTAATATGCGCGGCCGAAGAAGCTGATTGGACGAGAGCCCGCTCATGGGCCATGTGACCAGGGAAAGGTACGTTTTCTATGGCTGATTTAGTGGGTTTGACATTAATATGCGCGGCCGAAGAAGCTGATTGGACGAGAGCCCGCTCATGGGCCATGTGACCAGGGAAAGGTACGTTTATTATGGCTGATTTGGTGGGTTTCACATTAATATGCGGAGCCGGAGAAGCTGATTGGACGAGAGCCCGCGCATGTGACCAAGAAAATGTACGATTTTTATGGCTGATTTGGTGGGTTTCACAGCTGGAGAAGCTGATTGGACGAGAGCCCGCTCATGTGCCATGTGACCAAGGAAAGGTACGATTTTTATGGCTAATTTGGTGGGTTTCACATTAATATACGCGGCCGGAGAATCTGATTGGATGAGAGCCGCATCTGCGTTTGGGGCTCGGACAGTAAGAAAACTGGGAGAATGGCAGGTGCAGGGGCATCCCAAAAACTGGGTACACCAGGGGGGCGGAGCAGAAACCGGGTTTTGGTCCACTTTAATACATTCGCACCCCACAGGCAGCCTGCTTCCGGGACCACTAGCACCTGCTGGTGATTTATCTGATCCCATTGGGGCAGGCAGCCTGCTTCCAGGACCACTCGCACCTGCTGGTGATTCATCTGATCCCATTGAGGCAGGCAGCCTGCTTCCAGGGTGCTGATTGGCTGTAACCCTTGACCCCGGGCCGAGGCGTGTCCCGCTTACCGTGGCCGCTGTCCAGGAACTCGGTGAGGTGCGTGGCGCTGCACGGGGACCACGGGGCCGAGCGGTTGAGCTGCAGAAAGAGGGGAACCATCAGGTGATGTCCGGTCCCTTCACCAAACACCTTCTTACAGTTGTTGGAGTTGTCATGCGGGATGCTGAGGACGTGAGCTAAACACACAGAGAGGCCGGGTCACATGACATCACAACATGACATCACAACATGACATCACAACATGACATCACAACATGACATCACAACATGACATCACACCCCTACCACTGCCCTTAGGGGGCGCCCCCATACCCAGCAGAACCCGGCCCACATCAGTCATGTCACTGCTTCTATGTACAGCGCTGTGGTATATGTCAGCGCTATATAATGTATAATAACAGTGTGGGGGAGACATTAGAGTGTGAGCTCTGAGGGACAGGAGGTCATGTGACTGCTTCTATGTACAGCGCTGTGGTATATGTCAGCGCTATATAATGTATAATAACAGTGTGTGAGTGTGGGGGAGACATTAGAGTGTGAGCTCTGAGGGACAGGAGGTCATGTGACTGCTTCTACGTACAGCGCTGTGGTATATGTCAGCGCTATATAATGTATAATAACAGTGTGGGGGAGACATTAGAGTGTGAGCTCTGAGGGACAGGAGGTCATGTGACTGCTTCTATGTACAGCGCTGTGGTATATGTCAGCGCTATATAATGTATAATAACAGTGTGTGAGTGTGGGGGAGACATTAGAGTGTGAGCTGTGAGGGACAGGAGGTCATGTGACTGCTTCTATGTACAGCGCTGTGGTATATGTCAGCGCTATATAATGTATAATAACAGTGTGTGAGTGTGGGGGAGACATTAGAGTGTGAGCTCTGAGGGACAGGAGGTCATGTGACTGCTTCTATGTACAGCGCTGTGGTATATGTCAGCGCTATATAATGTATAATAACAGTGTGTGAGTGTGGGGGAGACATTAGAGTGTGAGCTCTGAGGGACAGGAGGTCATGTGACTGCTTCTATGTACAGCGCTGTGGTATATGTCAGCGCTATATAAATGTATAATAACAGTGCGGGGGAGACATTAGAGTGTGAGCTCTGAGAGACAGGAGGTCATGTGACTGCTTCTATGTACAGCGCTGTGGTATATGTCAGCGCTATATAAATGTATAATAACAGTGTGGGGGAGACATTAGAGTGTGAGCTCTGTTGGCGGCGGCTCTGGAAAATGTGCAGCTGGTCATGTGATCGGGGCACATCTGTTTTTTTGGTTCCCAGTTGCACAAATCAGAGGTGACAGCTCTCCTGAGTGCGGGGGGGGGGGGGGGGGGGGGGGATGATGGATATAGGGGATGAGGCGTGGCTGCACCGAAAATCAAGGGGAGAATTTAACCAGTTGTGTGCCTGACCTGTAACCAGTAACTGCACAGTTATCTGCTGCTCGTGAAATGAATGGCGACAGATCTCACAGCACTACAAATAGAGATTGGAGTAAATATAAAATATTAGGATGGAAGTATAAAATATCAGGATGGAAGTATAAAATATTAGGATGGGAGTATAAAATATTAGGATGGGAGTATAAAATATCAGGATGGGAGTATAAAATATTAGGATGGGAGTATAAAATATTAGGATGGGAGTATAAAATATCAGGATGGGAGTATAAAATATTAGGATGGGAGTATAAAATATCAGGATGGGAGTATAAAATATTGAGATGGGAGTATAAAATATTGGGATGGGAGTATAAAATATTAGGATGGGAATATAAAATATCAGGATGGGAGTATAAAATATTGAGATGGGAGTATAAAATATCGGGATGGGAGTATAAAATATCGGGATGGGAGTATAAAATATCACGATGGAAGTATAAAATATTGGGATGGGAGTATAAACTATTGGGATGGAAGTATAAAATATCAGGATAGGAGTATAAAATATCAGGATGGGAGTATAAAATATCAGGATAGGAGTATAAAATATCAGGATGGGAGTATAAAATATCAGGATGGGAGTATAAAATATCAGGATGGGAGTATAAAATATTAGGATGGGAGTATAAAATATCGGGATGGGAGTATAAAATATCAGGATGGGAGTATAAAATATCGGGATGGGAATATAAAATATTGGGATGGGAGTATAAAATATTAGGATGGGAATATAAAATATCAGGATGGGAGTATAAAATATTGAGATGGGAGTATAAAATATCGGGATGAGAGTATAAAATATCACGATGGAAGTATAAAATATTGGGATGGGAGTATAAAATATTGAGATGGGAGTATAAAATATCGGGATGGGAGTATAAAATATTGGGATGGGAGTATAAAATATTGGGATGGGAGTATAAAATATCAGGATGGGAGTATAAAATATCGGGATGGGAATATAAAATATTGGGATGGGAGTATAAAATATTAGGATGGGAATATAAAATATCAGGATGGGAGTATAAAATATTGAGATGGGAGTATAAAATATCGGGATGGGAGTATAAAATATCACGATGGAAGTATAAAATATTGGGATGGGAGTATAAAATATTGAGATGGGAGTATAAAATATCGGGATGGGAGTATAAAATATTGGGATGGGAGTATAAAATATTGGGATGGGAGTATAAAATATTGGGATGGGAGTATAAAATATTGGGATGGGAGTATAAAATATCGGGATGGGAATATAAAATATTGGGATGGGAGTATAAAATATCGGGATGGGAATATAAAATATTGGGATGGGAGTATAAAATATCGGGATGGGAATATAAAATATTGGGATGGGAGTATAAAATATCGGGATGGGAATATAAAATATTGGGATGGGAGTATAAAATATTAGGATGGGAGTATAAAATATCGGGATGGGAGTATAAACTTTTGGGATGGGAGTATAAAATATTAGGATGGGAGTATAAACTTTTGGGATGGGAGTATAAAATATCAGGATGGGAGTATAAAATATCAGGATGGGAGTATAAAATATTGGGATAGGAGTATAAAATATTAGGATGGAAGTATAAAATATTGGGATGGGAGTATAAAATATTGGGATAGGAGTATAAAATATTAGGATGGGAGTATAAAATATTGGGATAGGAGTATAAAATATTAGGATGGAAGAATAAAATATTGGGATGGAAGTATAAAATATTGGGATGGGAGTATAAAATATCGGGATGGGAGTATAAACTATTGGGATGGGAATATAAAATATCAGGATGGGAGTATAAAATATTGAGATGGGAGTATAAACTTTTGGGATGGGAGTATAAAATATTGGGATGGGAGTATAAAATATTGGGATGGGAGTATAAAATATTGAGATGGGAGTATAAAATATCGGGATGGGAGTATAAAATATTGGGATGGGAGTATAAAATATTGGGATGGGAGTATAAAATATTGAGATGGGAGTATAAAATATTGGGATGGGAGTATAAAATATTGGGATGGGAGTATAAAATATCGGGATGGGAATATAAAATATTGGGATGGGAGTATAAAATATTAGGATGGGAGTATAAAATATCGGGATGGGAGTATAAACTTTTGGGATGGGAGTATAAACTTTTGGGATGGGAGTATAAAATATTAGGATGGGAGTATAAATTTTTGGGATGGGAGTATAAAATATCAGGATGGGAGTATAAAATATTGGGATGGAAGTATAAAATATTGGGATAGGAGTATAAAATATTAGGATGGAAGTATAAAATATTGGGATGGAAGTATAAAATATTGGGATGGGAGTATAAAATATTAGGATGGGAGTATAAAATATCGGGATGGGAGTATAAACTTTTGGGATGGGAGTATAAAATATTAGGATGGGAGTATAAAATATCAGGATGGAAGTATAAAATATTGGGATAGGAGTATAAAATATTAGGATGGAAGTATAAAATATTGGGATGGGAGTATAAAATATTGGGATAGGAGTATAAAATATTAGGATGGGAGTATAAAATATCAGGATGGGAGTATAAAATATTGGGATAGGAGTATAAAATATTAGGATGGAAGAATAAAATATTGGGATGGAAGTATAAAATATTGGGATGGGAGTATAAAATATCGGGATGGGAGTATAAACTATTGGGATGGGAATATAAAATATCAGGATGGGAGTATAAAATATTGAGATGGGAGTATAAACTTTTGGGATGGGAGTATAAAATATCAGGATGGGAGTATAAAATATCAGGATGGGAATATAAAATATCAGGATGGGAGTATAAAATATTGGGATGGGAGTATAAAATATTGGGATGGGAGTATAAAATATTGGGATAGGAGTATAAAATATTAGGATGGAAGTATAAAATATCGGGATGGGAGTATAAAATATCAGGTTAGGAGTATAAAATATTGAGATGGGAGTATAAAATATTGGGATGTAAATATTGGGATGGGAATATAAAATATCAGGTTAGGAGTATAAAATATTAGGATGGGAGTATAAAATATTGGGATGGGAGTATAAAATATCAGGATGGGAGTATAAAATATTGGGATGGGAGTATAAAATATTAGGATGGGAGTATAAAATATTGGGATGGGAGTATAAAATATTGGGATGGGAGTATAAAATATTGGGATGGGAGTATAAAATATCAGGATGGGAGTATAAAATATCAGGATGGTAGTATAAAATATTAGGTTGGGAGTATAAAATATTGGGATGGGAGTATAAAATATTGGAATGGGAGTATAAAATATTGGGATGGGAGTATAAAATATTGGGATATGAGTATAAAATATTGAGATGGGAGTATAAAATATCAGGATGGAAGTATAAAATATTGGGATGAGCGAATAAAAAATTAGGATGGGAGTATAAAATATTGGGATGGGAGTATAAAATATCGGGATGGGAATATAAAATATTGGGATGGGAATATAAAATATCGGGATGGGAGTATAAAATATTGAGATGGGAGTATAAAATATCGGGATGGGAGTATAAACTATTGGGATGGGAATATAAAATATCGGGATGGGAGTATAAAATATTGAGATGGGAATATAAAATATTGGGATGGGAGTATAAAATATTGGGATGGGAGTATAAAATATTAGGATGGGAGTATAAAATATTGGGATGGGAATATAAAATATCAGGATGGGAGTATAAAATATTGGGATGGGAGTATAAAATATTGGGATGGGAGTATAAACTATTGGGATGGGAATATAAAATATCGGGATGGGAGTATAAAATATTGAGACGGGAGTATAAAATATCGGGATGGGAGTATAAACTATTGGGATGGGAGTATAAACTATTGGGATGGGAATATAAAATATCGGGATGGGAGTATAAAATATTGAGACGGGAGTATAAAATATCGGGATGGGAGTATAAACTATTGGGATGGGAATATAAAATATCGGGATGGGAGTATAAACTATTGGGATGGGAATATAAAATATCGGGATGGGAGTATAAAATATTGAGATGGGAGTATAAAATATTGAGATGGGAGTATAAAATATTAGGATGGGACTATAAAATATTGGGATAGGAGTATAAAATATTAGGATGGGAGTATAAACTATTGGGATGGGAGTATAAAATATCGTGATACATTATCTCTTCCTCCTGCTGGGACTACAACAAACAAGATGAGTCATTCTAAAAAGCCTGCCAGCTCCCTGGTGAGAGTTACATTGTGTTACATTGTTACAGGCAAAGATCAGCTGATGTATCACAATTGTTTCTATTGTCATTAGATTGATAAGCAGTCATGAGTCTGTTATTGGATTGTAAACAGCCCACAGATGGATCACAGCTCAATGTGATGTGTGCATTACACTGTATGATGTAAGAACACTGTGACGCTTGTCTCCTCTGTGTATAATGAACCTGTCCTGGACCCCGACCCACAACATCCCCCGTCTCCATGTTACAGGAGAAAGTGCTGCCGTGTCTTACATTACACTCTGGCCCTGACCCTCAATCTGACCTGTACCTGTCCTGTAGCCAGCCCTGGACCCAAAGCTGACCTGGAGCTGTCCTGTAGCCAGCCCTGGACCCAAAGCTGATCTGTAACTGTCCTGTAGCCAGCCCTGGACCCAAAGCTGATCTGTAACTGTCCTGTAGCCAGCCCTGGACCCAAAGCTGATCTGTAACTGTCCTGTAGCCAGCCCTGGACCCAAAGCTGATCTGTAACTGTCCTGTAGCCAGCCCTGGACCCAAAGCTGACCTGGAGCTGTCCTGTAGCCAGCCCTGGAACCAAAGCTGATCTGTAACTGTCCTGTAGCCAGCCCTGGACCCAAAGCTGACCTGGAGCTGTCCTGTAGCCAGCCCTGGAGCTGTCCTGTAGCCAACCCTAAAGCCAGAGCTGACCTGAGCTGTCCTGTAGCCAACCCTAAAGCCAAAGCTGACATGGAGCTGTCCTGTAGCCAGCCCTGGAACCAAAGCTGATCTGTAACTGTCCTGTAGCCAGCCCTGGACCCAAAGCTGATCTGTAACTGTCCTGTAGCCAGCCCTGGACCCAAAGCTGACCTGGAGCTGTCCTGTAGCCAGCCCTGGAACCAAAGCTGATCTGTAACTGTCCTGTTGCCAGCCCTGGACCCAAAGCTGACCTGGAGCTGTCCTGTAGCCAGCCCTGGACCCAAAACTGATCTGTAACTTTCCTGTAGCCAGCCCTGGACCCAAAGCTGACCTGGAGCTGTCCTGTAGCCAGTCCTGGAGCCAAAGCTGATCTGGAGCTGTCCTGTAGCCAGCCCTGGACCCAAAGCTGACCTGGAGCTGTCCTGTAGCCAGCCCAGGAGCTGTCCTGTAGCCAACCCTAAAACCAAAGCTGACCTAGAGCTGTCCTGTAGCCAACCCTAAAACCAAAGCTGACCTGGAGCTGTCCTGTAGCCAACCCTAAAACCAAAGCTGACCTGGAGCTGTCCTGTAGCCAACCCTAAAGCCAAAGGTGACCTGGAGCTGTACTGTAGCCAGCCCTGGACCCAAAGCTGACCTGGAGCTGCCCTGTAGCCAGCCCTGGACCCAAAGCTGACCTGGAGCTGTCCTGTAGCCAGCCCAGGAGCTGTCCTGTAGCCAACCCTAAAGCCAAAGCTGACCTAGAGCTGTCCTGTAGCCAACCCTAAAACCAAAGCTGACCTAGAGCTGTCCTGTAGCCAACCCTAAAACCAAAGCTGACCTGGAGCTGTCCTGTAGCCAACCCTAAAACCAAAGCTGACCTGGAGCTGTCCTGTAGCCAACCCTAAAGCCAAAGCTGACCTGGAGCTGTACTGTAGCCAGCCCTGGACCCAAAGCTGACCTGGAGCTGCCCTGTAGCCAGCCCTAAAGTCAAAGCTGACCTGGACCTGTCCTGTAGCCATCTCTAAAGCCAAAGCTGACCTGGAGCTGTCCTGTAGCCATTCCCAAAAACCAAAGCTGACCTGGAGCTGTCCTGAAGCCATTCCTAAAACCAAAGCTGACCTGGAGCTGTCCTGAAGCCATTCCTAAAACCAAAGCTGACCTGGAGCTGTCCTGTAGCCATCCCTAAAACCAAAGCTGACCTGGGGATGTCCTGTAGCCAACCCTAAAACCAAAGCTGACCCGGAGCTGTCCTGTATCCAACCCTAAAACCAAAGCTGACCTGGAGATGTCCTGTATCCAACCCTAAACCCAGAGCTGACCTGGAGCTGTCCTGTAGCCAACCCTAAACCAAGAGCTGACCTGGAGCTGTCCTGTAGCCAACCCCAAAACTAAAGCTGACCTGGAGATGTCCTGTATCCAACCCCAAAACCAAAGATGATCTGGAGATGTCCTGTATCCAACCCTAAAACCAAAGCTGACCTGAGCTGTCCTGTGGCCAACCCTAAAGCCAGAGCTGACCTGGAGCTGTCCTGTAGCCAACCCCAAAACTAAAGCTGACCTGGAGATGTCCTGTATCCAACCCCAAAACCAAAGATGATCTGGAGACGTCCTGTAGCCATCTCTAAAGCCAAAGCTGACCTGGAGCTGTCCTGTGGCCAACCCTAAAACTAAAGCTGACCTGGAGCTGTCCTGTAGCCTACCCCAAAACTAAAGCTGACCTGAGATGTCCTGTATCCAACCCCAAAACCAAAGATGATCTGGAGACGTCCTGTAGCCATCTCTAAAGCCAGAGCTGACCTGGAGCTGTCCTGTAGCCAACCCCAAAACTAAAGCTGACCTGGAGATGTCCTGTATCCAACCCCAAAACCAAAGATGATCTGGAGACGTCCTGTAGCCATCTCTAAAGCCAAAGCTGACCTGAGCTGTCCTGTGGCCAACCCTAAACCCAGAGCTGACCTGGAGCTGTCCTGTAGCCAACCCTAAAACCAAAGCTGACCTGAGCTGTCCTGTGGCCAACCCTAAACCCAGAGCTGACCTGGAGCTGTCCTGTAGCCAACCCTAAAACCAAAGCTGACCTGGAGCTGTCCTGTAGCCAACCCAAAACCAAAGATGATCTGGAGCTGTCCTGTAGCCAACCCCAAAACCAAAGCTGACCTGGAGCTGTCCTGTAGCCATCTCTAAAGCCAAAGCTGACCTGGAGATGTCCTGTAGCCATCCCTAAAGCCAAAGCTGACCTTGAGCTGTCCTGTAGCCAACCCTAAAGCCAGAGCTGACCTGGAGCTGTCCTGTAGCCAACCCTAAAACCAAAGCTGACCTGGAGCTGTCCTGTAGCCAACCCTAAAACCAAAGCTGACCTGGAGATGTCCTGTAGCCAACCCCAAAACCAAAGATGATCTGGAGCTGTCCTGTAGCCATCTCTAAAGCCAAAGCTGACCTGGAGTTGTCCTGTAGCCAACCCTAAAACCAAAGCTGACCTGGAGCTGTCCTGTAGCCAACCCGAAAAACCAAAGCTGACCTGGGGATGTCCTGTAGCCAACCCTAAAACCAAAGCTGACCTGGAGCTGTCCTATAGCCAACTCTAAAACCAAAGCTGACCTGGAGCTGTCCTGTAGCCAACCCGAAAAACCAAAGCTGACCTGGGGATGTCCTGTAGCCAACCCTAAAACCAAAGCTGACCTGGGGATGTCCTGTAGCCAACCCTAAAACCAAAGCTGACCTGGAGCTGTCCTATAGCCAACTCTAAAACCAAAGCTGACCTGGAGCTGTCCTGTAGCCAACCCTAAAATCAAAGCTGACATGGAGCTGTCTTGTAGCCAACCCTAAAGCCAAAGCTGACCTGGAGATGTCCTGTAGCCAACCCTAAAACCAAAGCTGACCTGGAGCTGTCCTATAGCCAACCCTAAAGCCAGAGCTGACCTGTAACTGTCCTGTAGCCAGCCCTGGACCCAAAGTTGATCTGTAACTGTCCTGTAGCCAGCCCTGGACCCAAAGTTGATCTGTAACTGTCCTGTAGCCAGCCCTTAAACCAAAGCTGACCTGGGGATTTCCTGCAGCCAACCCTAAAGCCAAAGCTGACCTGGAGCTGCCCTGTAGCCAGCCCTGGAGCTGTCCTGTAGCCAACCCTAATGCCAGAGCTGACCTGGCGCTTTCCCGTAGCCAACCCTAATGCCAAAGCTGACCTGGAGCTGTCCTGTGGCCAACCCTAAAACCAAAGCTGACATGGAGCTGTCCTGTAGCCAGCCCTGGAACCAAAGCTGATCTGTAACTGTCCTGTAGCCAGCCCTGGACCCAAAGCTGACCTGGAGCTGTCCTGTAGCCAGCCCTGGACCCAAAGCTGATCTGTAACTGTCCTGTTGGCAGCCCTGGACCCAAAGCTGACCTGGAGCTGTCCTGTAGCCAGCCCTGGACCCAAAGCTTATCTGTAAATGTCCTGTAGCCAGCCCTGGACCCAAAGCTGATCTGGAGCTGTCCTGTAGCCAGCCCAGGACCCAAAACTGATCTGTAACTTTCCTGTAGCCAGCCCTGGACCCAAAGCTTACCTGGAGCTGTCCTGTAGCCAGTCCTGGACCCAAAGCTGATCTGGAGCTGTCCTGTAGCCAGCCCTGGACCCAAAGCTGACCTGGAGCTGTCCTGTAGCCAGCCCTGGAGCTGTCCTGTAGCCAACCCTAAAGCCAAAGCTGACCTGGAGCTGTCCTGTAGCCAACCCTAAAGCCAAAGCTGACCTGGAGCTGTCCTGTAGCCAGCCCTAAAGTCAAAGCTGACCTGGACCTGTCCTGTAGCCATCTTTAAAGCCCAAGCTGACCTGGAGTTGCCCTGTAGCCATCTCTAAAGCCAAAGCTGACCTGGAGCTGTCCTGTAGCCAACCCTAATGCCAAAGCTGACCTGGAGCTGTCCTGTAGCCAACCCTAAAACCAAAGCTGACCTGGAGCTGTCCTGTAGCCATCCCTAAAACCAAAGCTGACCTGGAGCTGTCCTGTAGCCAACCCTAAAACCAAAGCTGACCTGGGGCTGTCCTGTAGCCAACCCTAAAGCCAAAGCTGACCTGGAGCTGTCCTGTAGCCATCCCTAAAACCAAAGCTGACCTGGGGCTGTCCTGTAGCCAGCCCAGGACCCAAAACTGATCTGTAACTTTCCTGTAGCCAGCCCTGGACCCAAAGCTTACCTGGAGCTGTCCTGTAGCCAGTCCTGGACCCAAAGCTGACCTGGAGCTGTCCTGTAGCCAGCCCTAAAGCCAAAGCTGACCTGGAGCTGTCCTGTAGCCAACCCTAAAGCCAAAGCTGACCTGGAGCTGTCCTGTAGCCAGCCCTAAAGTCAAAGCTGACCTGGACCTGTCCTGTAGCCATCTTTAAAGCCAAAGCTGACCTGGAGCTGTCCTGTAGCCAACCCTAATGCCAAAGCTGACCTGGAGCTGTCCTGTAGCCAACCCTAAAACCAAAGCTGACCTGGAGCTGTCCTGTAGCCATCCCTAAAACCAAAGCTGACATGGAGCTGTCCTGTAGCCATCCCTAAAACCAAAGCTGACCTGGAGCTGTCCTGTAGCCAACCCTAAAACCAAAGCTGACCTGGGGCTGTCCTGTAGCCAACCCTAAAGCCAAAGCTGACCTGGAGCTGTCCTGTAGCCATCCCTAAAACCAAAGCTGACCTGGGGCTGTCCTGTAGCCAACCCTAAAGCCAAAGCTGACCTGGAGCTGTCCTGTAGCCAACCCTAAAACCAAAGCTGACCTAGAGCTGTCCTGTAGCCAACCCTAAAACCAAAGCTGACCTAGAGCTGTCCTGTAGCCAACCCTAAAACCAAAGCTGACCTGGAGCTGTCCTGTAGCCAGCCCTAAAGCCAAAGCTGACCTGGAGCTGTCCTGTAGCCAACCCTAAAGCCAAAGCTGACCTGGAGCTGTACTGTAGCCAGCCCTGGACCCAAAGCTGACCTGGAGCTGCCCTGTAGCCAGCCCTAAAGTCAAAGCTGACCTGGACCTGTCCTGTAGCCATCTCTAAAGCCAAAGCTGACCTGGAGATGTCCTGTAGCCATCCCTAAAACCAAAGCTGACATGGAGCTGTCCTGTAGCCATTCCTAAAACCAAAGCTGACCTGGGGATGTCCTGTAGCCATCCCTAAAACCAAAGCTGACCTGGGGATGTCCTGTAGCCATTCCTAAAACCAAAGCTGACCTGGAGCTGTCCTGTAGCCATCCCTAAAACCAAAGCTGACCCGGAGCTGTCCTGTAGCCATCCCTAAAACCAAAGCTGACCTGGAGCTGTCCTGTAGCCATTCCTAAAACCAAAGCTGACCTGGAGCTGTCCTGTAGCCATCCCTAAAACCAAAGCTGACCTGGAGCTGTCCTGTAGCCATCCCTAAAACCAAAGCTGACCTGGGGATGTCCTGTAGCCAACCCTAAAACCAAAGCTGACCCGGAGCTGTCCTGTATCCAACCCTAAAACCAAAGCTGACCTGGAGATGTCCTGTATCCAACCCCAAAACCAAAGATGATCTGGAGCTGTCCTGTGGCCAACCCTAAACCCAGAGCTGACCTGGAGCTGTCGTGTAGCCAGCCCTAAAACCAAAGCTGACCTGGAGCTGTCCTGTAGCCAACCCTAAAACCAAAGATGATCTGGAGCTGTCCTGTATCCAACCCTAAAACCAAAGCTGACCTGAGCTGTCCTGTGGCCATCCCTAAAACCAAAGCTGACCTGAGCTGTCCTGTGGCCATCCCTAAAACCAAAGCTGACCTGGAGCTGTCCTGTAGCCAACCCTAAAACCAAAGCTGGCCTGGAGCTGTCCTGTAGCCATCTCTAAAGCCAAAGCTGACCTGGAGATGTCCTGTAGCCATCCCTAAAGCCAAAGCTGACCTTGAGCTGTCCTGTAGCCAACCCTAAAGCCAGAGCTGACCTGGAGCTGTCCTGTAGCCAACCCTAAAACCAAAGCTGACCTGGAGCTGTCCTGTAGCCAACCCCAAAACCAAAGCTGACCTGGAGCTGTCCTGTAGCCATCTCTAAAGCCAAAGCTGACCTTGAGATGTCCTGTAGCCATCTCTAAAGCCAAAGCTGACCTTGAGATGTCCTGTAGCCATCCCTAAAGCCAAAGCTGACCTTGAGCTGTCCTGTAGCCAACCCTAAAGCCAGAGCTGACCTGGAGCTGTCCTGTAGCCAACCCTAAAACCAAAGCTGACCTGGAGCTGTCCTGTAGCCAACCCTAAAACCAAAGCTGACCTGGAGATGTCCTGTAGCCAACCCCAAAACCAAAGATGATCTGGAGCTGTCCTGTAGCCATCTCTAAAGCCAAAGCTGACCTGGAGTTGTCCTGTAGCCAACCCTAAAACCAAAGCTGACCTGGAGCTGTCCTGTAGCCAACCCGAAAAACCAAAGCTGACCTGGGGATGTCCTGTAGCCAACCCTAAAACCAAAGCTGACCTGGAGCTGTCCTATAGCCAACTCTAAAACCAAAGCTGACCTGGAGCTGTCCTATAGCCAACCCTAAAGCCAGAGCTGACCTGTAACTGTCCTGTAGCCAGCCCTGGACCCAAAGTTGATCTGTAACTGTCCTGTAGCCAGCCCTGGACCCAAAGTTGATCTGTAACTGTCCTGTAGCCAGCCCTTAAACCAAAGCTGACCTGGGGATTTCCTGCAGCCAACCCTAAAGCCAAAGCTGACTTGGAGCTGTCCTGTAGCCAACCCTAAAGAAGTTGCGCAATGACACAGGGATACCAGGAAATCCCCCGGTGGCCCCTTTGGGGGGCCCTTATCCCCAATACCTGACCTATGTCGGGCTTATTCGTGGCATCCCGAGCGCATGCACACAGACACACATTCTGCAGCCCCCGTCGTTGCCAAGCCAGCACATCATACCCAGCTCATGCGCCAGCGTGTAGGCGGCCTGCAGCCCATCGTCCTCAATCACGGAGCAGCTCTTGGCGGGGTCGCACACGGTGCCGATGTCGGCCACGCCGAGGGTGTCGCAGCTCTCGTGCCCGCAGAAGTCCTGCCGCAATATAAGAACATCCGGACCAATCAGGATTGAGCTCACACATCAAAGCTGATCACGCGATCGGCTGCCATACTAATGAATTAGGAAATGGAGACTTTAGTTCCTCTTTAAAGGAAAATTTGTGAGACCAAGAAGAGTGGGGTAAAATCAGGGTCTGACTGTAAAGCGGCGCGGAATATGTTGGTGCTATAGAAATAAAGATAATTATTATAGATACATGGCAAGCGAGTAGGGTGGGTAGGGTGGCTGTGCCAGGGTCACATACTTGGCAGGGGGTCACATACCTGGCAGGGGGTCACATACCTGGTGGGAGGGTCACATACCTGGTGGGTGAGTAGGGTGGCTGTGCCGGGGTCACATACCTAGTGGGTGAGTAGGGTGGCTGTGCCGGGGTCACATACCTAGTGGGTGAGTAGGGTGGCTGTGCCGGGGTCACATACCTAGTGGGTGAGTAGGGTGGCTGTGCCGGGGTCATATACCTGGTGGGTGAGTAGGATGGCAATGACGGGGTCACATACCTGGCGGTGGGTCACATACTCGGTGGGTAAGTAGGATGGAGGTGCCAGGGTAACCTACCTGGCGGGTTCGTAGAATGAGAGTGCTAGGGTCACCTACCTTTCAGGTGAGTAGGATGGCGGTGCCGGGCCACCTACCTGTCGGGTGAGTAGGAGGCGGTGCCGGGGTTAGATATATGGTGGGTAAGGATTGAGGACACATACCTGGTGGGGTCACCTACCTGTCAGGTTAGTAGAATGACTGGTATCAGGGTCACCTACCTGCCGGGTGAGTAGGATGGCGGTGTTGGGATCACCTACCTGTCGGGTGAGTAGCATGGCGGTGTCGGGTCACCTACCTGTCGGGTGAGTAGTATGGCGGTGTTGGGGTCACCTACCTGTCGGGTGAGTAGGATGGCAGTGTGAGGGTGACCTACCTGTCAGGTAAGTAGAATGGCGGTGCCGGGGTCACCTACCTGTCGGGTGAGTAGGATGGCAGTGTGAGGGTGACCTACCTGTCGGGTGAGTAGGATGGCGGTGCCGGGGTGACCTACCTGTCGGGTGAGTAGTATGGCAGTGTTGGGGTCACCTACCTGTCGCGTGAGTAGGATGGCGGTGCCAGGGTTAGATATATGGTGAGTAAGGTTTGGGGTCACCTACCTGTCGGGTGAATAGGATGGCGGTGCTGGGGTCACCTACCTGTCGGGTTAGTAGTATGGCTGGTATCGGGGTCACCTACCTGTCGGGTGAGTAGTATGGCTGGTATCGGGGTCACCTACCTGTTGGGTGAGTAGTATGGCTGGTATCGGGGTCACCTACCTGTCGGGTGAGTAGTATGGCTGGTATCGGGGTCACCTACCTGTCGGGTGAGTAGTATGGCGGTGTCGGGGTCACCTACCTGTTGGGTGAGTAGTATGGCTGGTATCGGGGTCACCTACCTGTCGGGTGAGTAGTATGGCTGGTATCGGGGTCACCTACCTGTCGGGTGAGTAGTATGGCGGTGTCGTAGTGCTCGGGGTGCCTGTCGCTGGGCGGATTATACGCCTGTTGCCAGCGGCAGAAGTTGCGCAGCGTCAGGCCTCCGTTATCGGAAACGTCGGGCGCGGCGTCCCCGTCATCCAGCAGCAGAACCTTCACCAGCACCAGGCTGACGGCGTTCCGGAGACTCGGGTGTCGGAAGATTCCGGAAGCCACCGACATCAGCGTCAGGAGGTGGAGCTGGAGGGGGAGAGAGACACATTACTAACCTTTCTCACCCCGAATCAGGTCACATGACGTAATCCCACCTGAGCCCAGCATGAAGGCTTACCCTGCAGCAAACACAGCTTCCTATTGGCTGAGGACCGGGATAAATCTGATCCCTATTAGGGGAAGGAGGAGGGAGATCCCGGGATAAATCTGATCCCTATTAGGAGGAGGGTGATCCCGGGATACATTTGATCCCTATTAGGAGGAGGGTGATCCCTGGATACATCTGATCCCTATTATGAGGAGGGTGATCCCGGGATACATCTGATCCCTATTATGAGGAGGGTGATCCCGGGATACATCTGATCCCAATTAGGAGGAGGGTGATCCCTGGATACATCTGATCCCTATTAGGGGGAGGGTGATCCCGGGATACATCTGATCCCTATTATGAGGAGGGTGATCCCGGGATACATCTGATCCCAATTAGGAGGAGGGTGATCCCTGGATACTTCTGATCCCTATTAGGGGGAGGGTGATCCCGGGATACATCTGATCCCTATTAGGAGGAGGGTGATCCCGGGATACATCTGATCCCTATTAGGAGGAGGGTGATCCCGGGATACATCTGATCCCTATTAGGAGGAGGGTGATCCTGGGCTACATCTGATCCCTATTAGGAGGAGGGTGATCCCTGGATACATCTGATCCCTATTAGGAGGAGGGTGATCCCGGGATACATCTGATCCCTATTAGGAGGAGGGTGATCCCGGGATACATCTGATCCCTATTAGGAGGGTGATCCCGGGATACATCTGATCCCTATTAGGAGGAGGGTGATCCCGGGATACATCTGATCCCTATTAGGAGGAGGGTGATCCTGGGATAAATCTGATCCCTATTAGGGGAAGGAGGAGGGAGATCCCGGGATACATCTGATCCCTATTAGGAGGAGGGTGATCCCGGGATAAATCTGATCCCTATTAGGGGAAGGAGGAGGGAGATCCCGGGATACATCTGATCCCTATTAGGAGGAGGGTGATCCCGCGATAAATCTGATCCCTATTAGGGGAAGGAGGAGGGAGATCCTGGGATAAATCTGATCCCTATTGGGGGAGAGGAGGAGGGGGATCCCGGGATAAATCTGATCCCTATTAGGGGGAGGAGGAGGGAGATCCTGGGATAAATCTGATCCCTATTAGGTGGAGGAGGAGGGAGATCCTGGGATAAATCTGATCCCTATTAGGGGAAGGAGGAGGGAGATCCCGGGATAAATCTGATCCCTAATAGGGGAAGGAGGAGGGATATCCTGGGATAAATCTGATCCCTATTAGGGGAAGGAGGAGGGAGATCCCGGGATAAATCTGATCCCTAATAGGGGAAGGAGGAGGGATATCCTGGGATAAATCTGATCCCTATTAGGGGGAGGGGAGGAGGGTGATCCCAGGATAAATCTGATCCCTATTAGGGGAAGAAGGAGGAAGATCCTGGGATAAATCTGATCCCTATTAGGGGGAGGGGAGGAGGGTGATCCCAGGATAAATCTGATCCCTATTAGGGGGAGAGGAGGAGAGTGATCCCGGGATAAATCTGATCCCTATTAGGGTAAGGAGGAGAGTGATCCCGGGATAAATCTGATCCCTATTAGGGTAAGGAGGAGAGTGATCCCGGGATAAATCTGATCCCTATTAGGGGGAGGAGGAGGGGGATCCCGGGATAAATCTGATCCCTATTAGGGTAAGGAGGAGAGTGATCCCGGGATAAATCTGATCCCTATTAGGGTAAGGAGGAGAGTGATCCCGGGATAAATCTGATCCCTATAAGGGGGAGGAGGAGGGGGATCCCGGGATAAATCTGATCCCTATTAGGGGAAGGAGGAGTAAGATCCTGGGATAAATCTGATCCCTATTAGGGGGAGAGGAGGAGGGAGATCCCGGGATAAATCTGATCCCTATTAGGGGGAGAGGAGGAGGGAGATCCCAGGATAAATCTGATCCCTATTAGGGGAAGGAGGAGTAAGATCCTGGGATAAATCTGATCCCTATTAGGGGGAGAGGAGGAGGGAGATCCCGGGATAAATCTGATCCCTATTAGGGGGAGAGGAGGAGGGAGATCCCAGGATAAATCTGATCCCTATTAGGGGAAGGAGGAGTAAGATCCTGGGATACATCTGATCCCTATTAGGGGAAGGAGGAGTAAGATCCTGGGATAAATCTGATCCCTATTAGGGGGAGGAGGAGGGGGATCCTGGGATAAATCTGATCCCTATTAGGGGAAGGAGGAGGGGGATCCCGGGATAAATCTGATCCCTAATAGGGGAAGGAGGAGGGTGATCCCAGGATAAATCTGATCCCTATTAGGGGAAGGAGGAGTAAGATCCTGGGATAAATCTGATCCCTATTAGGTGGAGGAGGAGGGGGATCCTGGGATAAATCTGATCCCTATTAGGGGGAGGAGGAGGGGGATCCTCGGGTAAATCTGATCCCTATTAGGGGAGGAGGAGGGGGATCCCGGGATACATCTGATCCCTATTAGGGGGAGAGGAGGAGGGGGATCCCGGGATACATCTGATCCCTATTAGGGGAAGGAGGAGGGGGATCCCGGGATACATCTGATCCCTATTAGGGGAAGGAGGAGGGGGATCCCGGGATACATCTGATCCCTATTAGGGGAAGGAGGAGGGGGATCCCGGGATACATCTGATCCCTATTAGGGGAAGGAGGAGGGGGATCCCGGGATACATCTGATCCCTATTAGGGGAAGGAGGAGGGAGATCCTGGGATAAATCTGATCCCTATTAGGAGGAGGGTGATTCTGGGATACATCTGATCCCTATTAGGGGAAGGAGGAGGGGGATCCCGGGATACATCTGATCCCTATTAGGGGGAGGATGAGGGAAACCCTGGGATAAATCTGATCTCTATTAGGGGAAGGAGGAGTAAGATCCTGGGATAAATCTGATCCCTATTAGGAGGAGGGTGATTCTGGGATACATCTGATCCCTATTAGAGGAAGGAGGAGGGGGATCCCGGGATAAATCTGATCCCTATTAGGGGGAGGAGGAGTAAGATCCTGGGATAAATCTGATCCCTATTAGAGGAAGGAGGAGGGTGATCCCGGGATAAATCTGATCCCTATTAGGGGGAGAGGAGGAGTAAGATCCTGGGATAAATCTGATCCCTATTAGAGGAAGGAGGAGGGTGATCCCGGGATAAATCTGATCCCTATTAGGGGAAGGAGGAGTAAGATCCTGGGATAAATCTGATCCCTATTAGGGGGAGAGGAGGAGGGGGATCCCGGGATAAATCTGATCCCTATTAGAGGAAGGAGGAGGGAGATCCCGGGATAAATCTGATCCCTATTAGGGGAAGGAGGAGGGGGATCCCGGGATACATCTGATCCCTATTAGGGGAAGGAGGAGGGTGATCCCGGGATAAATCTGATCCCTATTAGAGGAAGGAGGAGTAAGATCCTGGGATAAATCTGATCCCTATTAGGGGGAGAGGAGGAGGGGGATCCCGGGATAAATCTGATCCCTATTAGAGGAAGGAGGAGGGAGATCCCGGGATAAATCTGATCCCTATTAGGGGAAGGAGGAGGGGGATCCCGGGATACATCTGATCCCTATTAGGGGAAGGAGGAGGGTGATCCCGGGATAAATCTGATCCCTATTAGAGGAAGGAGGAGTAAGATCCTGGGATAAATCTGATCCCTATTAGGGGGAGAGGAGGAGGGGGATCCCGGGGGAAATCTGATCCCTATTAGAGGAAGGAGGAGGGGGATCCCGGGGGAAATCTGATTCCTATTAGAGGAAGGAGGAGGGTGATCCCAGGATACATCTGATCCCTATTAGGGGAAGGAGGAGGGGGATCCCTGGATAAATCTGATCCCTATTAGGTGGAGGAGGAGTAAGATCCTGGGATAAAACTGATCCCTATTAGGGGGAGGAGGAGGGGGATCCTGGGATAAATCTGATCCCTATTAGGGGAAGGAGGAGGGAGATCCTGGGATAAATCTGATCCCTATTAGGGGGAGGAGGAGGGGGATCCTGGGATAAATCTGATCTCTATTAGGGGAAGGAGGAGGGGGATCCCGGGATACATCTAATCCCTATTAGGGGGAGAGGAGGAGGGGGATCCCGGGATAAATCTGATCCCTATTAGGGGGAGGAGGAGGGGGATCCCGGGATAAATCTGATCCCTATTAGGGGGAGGAGGAGGAGGGGGATCCCGGGGGAAATCTGATCCCTATTAGAGGATGGAGGAGGGGGATCCCGGGGGAAATCTGATCCCTATTAGAGGAAGGAGGAGGGGGATCCCGGGGGAAATCTGATCCCTATTAGAGGAAGGAGGAGGGGGATCCCGGGGGAAATCTGATCCCTATTAGAGGAAGGAGGAGGGAGATCCTGGGATAAATCTGATTCCTATTAGAGGAAGGAGGAGGGGGATCCCGGGATAAATCTGATCCCTATTAGAGGGAGGAGGAGGGGGATCCCGGGATAAATCTGATCCCTATTAGAGGAAGGAGGAGGGGGATCCCGGGGGAAATCTGATCCCTATTAGAGGAAGGAGGAGGGGGATCCCGGGGGAAATCTGATCCCTATTAGAGGAAGGAGGAGGGGGATCCCGGGGGAAATCTGGTCCCTATTAGAGGAAGGAGGAGGGGGATCCCGGGGGAAATCTGATCCCTATTAGAGGAAGGAGGAGGGGGATCCCGGGGGAAATCTGATCCCTATTAGGGGAAGGAGGAGGGTGATCCCGGGGGAAATCTGATCCCTATATTAGAACAAGGGTGATCCCAGGATAAATCAGATCCCTATTAGGGGGAGGGTCCAAATCCATAGGCTCAGTATATTGACCCTCCATATAAATCTCAGTATAAGGGCCGGCCAGCTCTCTCCTGTGCAGAGAAGGATCGGTCATGTGACCTCCCCCTGACCCTCCATATAAATCTCAGTATAAGGGCCGGCCAGCTCTCTCCTGTGCAGAGAAGGATCGGTCATGTGACCTCCCCCTGACCCTCCATATAAATCTCAGTATAAGGGCCGGCCAGCTCTCTCCTGTGCAGAGAAGGATCGGTCATGTGACCTCACCCTGACCCTCCATATAAATCATATAAATCTCAGTATGGGAACGCTCAGGTGGGGGGTGAGGAATCTCGATCCATTGTTCCCAGAATTAAAGGAAAAGCTTTGGGAAGTCATTCTGCCAAGTGACGGCCACACACACCTTCCCCTGTGTACTGCTCCACGGCCTATGTCTGCGCCACACAGGCAGGATAAGCGACAAGCAGAAGGCTCAGTCCTGGGCCCCATTCTGTGTATTATATGTGTATAAGTGACATAGGAGAAGGCTCAGTCCTGGGCCCCATTCTGTGTATTATATGTGTATAAGTGACATAGGAGAAGGCTCAGTCCTGGGCCCCATTCTGTGTAATATGTGTGTAAGTGACATAGGAGAAGGCTCAGTCCTGGGCCCCATTCTGTGTATTATATGTGTATAAGTGACATAGGAGAAGGCTCAGTCCTGGGCCCCATTCTGTGTATTATATGTGTATAAGTGACATAGGAGAAGGCTCAGTCCTGGGCCCCATTCTGTGTAATATGTGTGTAAGTGACATAGGAGAAGGCTCAGTCCTGGGCCCCATTCTGTGTATTATATGTGTATAAGTGACATAGGAGAAGGCTCAGTCCTGGGCCCCATTCTGTGTAATATGTGTGTAAGTCACATAGGAGAAGGCTCAGCCCTGGGCCCCATTCTGTGTAATATGTGTATAAGTGACATAGGAGAAGGCTCAGTCCTGGGCCCCATTCTGTGTAATATGTGTGTAAGTGACATAGGAGAAGGCTCAGTCCTGGGCCCCATTCTGTGTATTATATGTGTATAAGTGACATAGGAGAAGGCTCAGTCCTGGGCCCCATTCTGTGTATTATATGTGTATAAGTGACATAGGAGAAGGCTCAGTCCTGGGCCCCATTCTGTGTATTATATGTGTATAAGTGACATAGGAGAAGGCTCAGTCCTGGGCCCCATTCTGTGTATTATATGTGTATAAGTGACATAGGAGAAGGCTCAGTCCTGGGCCCCATTCTGTGTAATATGTGTGTAAGTGACATAGGAGAAGGCTCAGTCCTGGGCCCCATTCTGTGTAATATGTGTGTAAGTGACATAGGAGAAGGCTCAGTCCTGGGCCCCATTCTGTGTATTATATGTGTAAAAGTGACATAGGAGAAGGCTCAGTCCTGGGCCCCATTCTGTGTAATATGTGTGTAAGTGACATAGGAGAAGGCTCAGTCCTGGGCCCCATTCTGTGTATTATATGTGTATAAGTGACATAGGAGAAGGCTCAGTCCTGGGCCCCATTCTGTGTATTATATGTGTATAAGTGACATAGGAGAAGGCTCAGTCCTGGGCCCCATTCTGTGTATTATATGTGTATAAGTGACATAGGAGAAGGCTCAGTCCTGGGCCCCATTCTGTGTATTATATGTGTATAAGTGACATAGGAGAAGGCTCAGTCCTGGGCCCCATTCTGTGTATTATATGTGTATAAGTGACATAGGAGAAGGCTCAGTCCTGGGCCCCATTCTGTGTAATATGTGTGTAAGTGACATAGGAGAAGGCTCAGCCCTGGGCCCCATTCTGTGTAATATGTGTGTAAGTGACATAGGAGAAGGCTCAGTCCTGGGCCCCATTCTGTGTAATATGTGTGTAAGTGACATAGGAGAAGGCTCAGTCCTGGGCCCCATTCTGTGTAATATGTGTATAAGTGACATAGGAGAAGGCTCTGTCCTGGGCCCCCTTTGATATGTTTCCACACGTGTCATATTAGGTCACCTTTAAGCGATTAACCCCTCGGTGCTCAGCCCCCCCCCCCCCCGCTGGGTGTATAAATAGGGAAGTGTCACTTCCTCACTAACTGTCACCCGAGACATCGCCATGACCGCAGACTTTCTGCTCTCACCACAAGTCATCCCGCCGCCGCCGCGCTCACCGCACCCCCCACATCCAGCGTGACAGGTGCCCGGTGTCAGGTTATGGTCACACTCGTCAGCTGCATTTGCACCTTACATGTAGAGATACACTGTTACATTGTATCATTGGGTGTAATATTATATCACTGACTGTTACATTGTATCATTGGCAGTAATATTATATCAGTGACTGTTACATTATATCGTTAGGTGTAATATTATATCAGTGACTGTTACATTGTATCATTGGGTGTAATATTATATCACTGACTGTTACATTGTATCATTGGCAGTAATATTATATCAGTGACTGTTACATTGTATCATTAGGTGTAATATTATATCAGTGACTGTTACATTGTATCATTGGCAGTAATATTATATCAGTGACTGTTACATTATATCGTTAGGTGTAATATTATATCAGTGACTGTTACACTGTATCATTGGCAGTAATATTATATCAGTGACTGTTACATTGTATCATTAGGTGTAACGTTATATCAGTGACTGTTACATTGTATCATTAGGTGTAACGTTATATCAGTAACTGTTAGACGTATCATTAGCCACGCCCCCTCATTGAGGGATGGATGGAGCCACGCCCCCTCATTGAGGGATAGATGAAGCCACACTCTCTCATTGAGGCATGGATGAAGCCACGCCCCCTCATTGAGGGATAGATGAAGCCACGCCCCCTCATTGAGGGATGGATGAAGCCACACTCTCTCATTGAGGGATAGATGAAGCCACACTCTCTCATTGAGGGATAGATGAAGCCACACTCTCTCATTGAGGGATAGATGAAGCCACGCCCCCTCATTGAGGGATGGATGAAGCCACACTCTCTCATTGAGGGAAAGATGAAGCCACACTCTCTCATTGAGGGATAGATGAAGCCACACTCTCTCATTGAGGGAAAGATGAAGCCACACTCTCTCATTGAGGGATAGATGAAGCCACACTCTCTCATTGAGGGATAGATGAAGCCACGCTCTCTCATTGAGGGATAGATGAAGCCACGCTCTCTCATTGAGGGAAAGATGAAGCCACACTCTCTCATTGAGGGATATATGAAGCCACGCTCTCTCATTGAGGTATAGATGAAGCCACACTCTCTCATTGAGGGATAGATGAAGCCACACTCTCTCATTGAGGGAAAGATGAAGCCACACTCTCTCATTGAGGGATAGATGAAGCCACGCTCTCTCATTGAGGGAAAGATGAAGCCACACTCTCTCATTGAGGGATAGATGAAGCTACACTCTCTCATTGAGGGAAAGATGAAGCCACACCCCCTCATTGAGGGAAAGATGAAGCCACGCTCTCTCATTGAGGGATAGATGAAGCCACACTCTCTCATTGAGGGATAGATGAAGCCACGCTCTCTCATTGAGGGATAGATGAAGCCACGCTCTCTCATTGAGGGAAAGATGAAGCCACACTCTCTCATTGAGGGATATATGAAGCCACGCTCTCTCATTGAGGTATAGATGAAGCCACACTCTCTCATTGAGGGATAGATGAAGCCACACTCTCTCATTGAGGGAAAGATGAAGCCACACTCTCTCATTGAGGGATAGATGAAGCCACGCTCTCTCATTGAGGGAAAGATGAAGCCACACTCTCTCATTGAGGGATAGATGAAGCTACACTCTCTCATTGAGGGAAAGATGAAGCCACACCCCCTCATTGAGGGAAAGATGAAGCCACGCTCTCTCATTGAGGGATAGATGAAGCCACACTCTCTCATTGAGGGAAAGATGAAGCCACACTCTCTCATTGAGGGATAGATGAAGCCACACCCCCTCATTGAGAGATGGATGAAGCCACATCCTCTCATTGAGGGATGGATGAAGCCACACCCTCTCATTGAGAGATGGATGAAGCCACACCCTCTCATTGAGGGATAGATGAAGCCACATCCTCTCATTGAGGGATGGATGAAGCCACACCCTCTCATTGAGAGATGGATGAAGCCACACCCTCTCATTGAGGGATAGATGAAGCCACGCTCTCTCATTGAGGGATAGATGAAGCCACACTCTCTCATTGAGGGAAAGATGAAGCCACACTCTCTCATTGAGGGATAGATGAAGCCACACTCTCTCATTGAGGGATGGATGAAGCCACACTCTCTCATTGAGGGATGGATGAAGCCACACTCTCTCATTGAGGGATGGATGAAGCCACGCCCTCTCATTGAGGGATGGATGAAGCCACACTCTCTCATTGAGGGATAGATGAAGCCACACTCTCTCATTGAGGGATGGATGAAGCCACACTCTCTCATTGAGGGATAGATGAAGCCACACTCTCTCATTGAGGGATAGATGAAGCCACACTCTCTCATTGAGGGATGGATGAAGCCACACTCTCTCATTGAGGGATAGATGAAGCCACACTCTCTCATTGAGGGATAGATGAAGCCACACTCTCTCATTGAGGGATAGATGAAGCCACACTCTCTCATTGAGGGATGGATGAAGCCACACTCTCTCATTGAGGGATAGATGAAGCCACACTCTCTCATTGAGGGATGGATGAAGCCACGCCCTCTCATTGAGGGATGGATGAAGCCACACTCTCTCATTGAGGGATGGATTAAGCCACACTCTCTCATTGAGGGATAGATGAGGCCACGCCCTCTCATTGAGGGATGGATGAAGCCACGCCCCCTCATGAGGGATAGATGAAGCCACGCCCTCTCATTGAGGGATAGATGAAGCCACGCCCCCTCATTGAGGGATAGATGAAGCCACGCTCTCTCATTGAGGGATAGATGAAGCCAGGCTCTCTCATTGAGGGATAGATGAAGCCACGCCCCCTCATTGAGGGATATATGAAGCCACGCCCTCTCATTGAGGGATAGATGAAGCCACGCCCCCTCATTGAGGGATAGATGAAGCCACACTCTCTCATTGAGGGATAGATGAAGCCACACTCTCTCATTGAGGGATAGATGAAGCAACACCCTCTCATTGAGGGATAGATGAAGCCACGCCCCCTCATTGAGGGATGGATGAAGCCACACTCTCTCATTGAGGGATAGATGAAGCCACGCCCCTCATTGAGGGATAGATTAAGCCACACTCTCTCATTGAGGGATAGATGAAGCCACGCTCTCTCATTGAGGGATAGATGAAGCCACGCCCCCTCATTGAGGGATGGATGAAGCCACGCCCCCTCATTGAGGGATAGATGAAGCCACGCTCTCTCATTGAGGGATAGATGAAGCCACACTCTCTCATTGAGGGATAGATGAAGCCACGCTCTCTCATTGAGGGATAGATGAAGCCACGCTCTCTCATTGAGGGATAGATGAAGCCACGCTCTCTCATTGAGGGATAGATGAAGCCACACTCTCTCATTGAGGGATAGATGAAGCCACGCCCCTCATTGAGGGATAGATGAAGCCACGCTCTCTCATTGAGGGATAGATGAAGCCACACTCTCTCATTGAGGGATAGATGAAGCCACGCCCCTCATTGAGGGATAGATGAAGCCACGCTCTCTCATTGAGGGATAGATGAAGCCACGCCCCTCATTGAGGGATAGATTAAGCCACACTCTCTCATTGAGGGATAGATGAAGCCACGCTCTCTCATTGAGGGATAGATGAAGCCACGCTCTCTCATTGAGGGATGGATGAAGCCACGCTCTCTCATTGAGGGATAGATTAAGCCACACTCTCTCATTGAGGGATAGATGAAGCCACGCTCTCTCATTGAGGGATGGATGAAGCCACGCTCTCTCATTGAGGGATAGATGAAGCCACGCTCTCTCATTGAGGGATAGATGAAGCCACGCTCTCTCATTGAGGGATGGATGAAGCCACGCTCTCTCATTGAGGGATGGATGAAGCCACGCTCTCTCATTGAGGGATGGATGAAGCCACACTCTCTCATTGAGGGATAGACGAAGCCACGCTCTCTCATTGAGGGATAGATGAAGCCACGCTCTCTCATTGAGGGATAGATGAAGCCACGCTCTCTCATTGAGGGATGGATGAAGCCACGCTCTCTCATTGAGGGATGGATGAAGCCACACTCTCTCATTGAGGGATAGATGAAGCCACGCTCTCTCATTGAGGGATGGATGAAGCCACACTCTCTCATTGAGGGATAGATGAAGCCACACTCTCTCATTGAGGGATAGATGAAGCCACGCTCTCTCATTGAGGGATGGATGAAGCCACACTCTCTCATTGAGGGATAGATGAAGCCACGCTCTCTCATTGAGGGATAGATGAAGCCACGCTCTCTCATTGAGGGATGGATGAAGCCACGCTCTCTCATTGAGGGATGGATGAAGCCACACTCTCTCATTGAGGGATAGATGAAGCCACGCTCTCTCATTGAGGGATGGATGAAGCCACACTCTCTCATTGAGGGATAGATGAAGCCACGCTCTCTCATTGAGGGATAGATGAAGCCACGCTCTCTCATTGAGGGATAGATGAAGCCACGCCCCCTCATTGAGGGATGAATGAAGCCACGCCCCCTCATTGAGGGATAGATGAAGCCACACTCTCTCATTGAGGGATAGATGAAGCCACACTCTCTCATTGAGGGATAGATGAAGCCACACTCTCTCATTGAGGGATAGATGAAGCCACGCCCCCTCATTGAGGGATGAATGAAGCCACGCCCCCTCATTGAGGGATAGATGAAGCCACACTCTCTCATTGAGGGATAGATGAAGCCACACTCTCTCATTGAGGGATAGATGAAGCCACGCTCTCTCATTGAGGGATAGATGAAGCCACACTCTCTCATTGAGGGATAGATGAAGCCACGCTCTCTCATTGAGGGATAGATGAAGCCACGCCCCCTCATTGAGGGATAGATGGAGCCACACTCTCTCATTGAGGGATAGATGAAGCCACACTCTCTCATTGAGGGATAGATGAAGCCACGCTCTCTCATTGAGGGATAGATGAAGCCACGCCCCCTCATTGAGGGATGAATGAAGCCACGCCCCCTCATTGAGGGATAGATGAAGCCACACTCTCTCATTGAGGGATAGATGAAGCCACACTCTCTCATTGAGGGATAGATGAAGCCACGCCCCCCTCATTGAGGAATAGATGAAGCCACACCTCCTCATTCAGGGATGGAGGAAGCCACGCCCCCTCATCGAGGGATGGATAGGAGATACATTGTAACAGTTACAATAGAAACACTTTGAATAGGCAAATGAATCATTTATTGCTGCAGATCTGCATGTTACACCTCAAAGAGGGACAAATGGGAACAATGAGGGACAGGGGGACATGGACTCCAAAGAGGGACAGTCCCTCCAAATCAGGGACACTTGAGAGGTATGGCACTATATACATATATATATATATATATATATATATATATATATATATATATATATATCATAATATATATAACATATTAATAATATATATAACATAATACAGAATATAACACTTTAGATTTGTTGCCGGCCTTTGGACCCGTTGTATGTGATTAATGTCTTTTTACAGGGGAGATCTCCAGAACTGCACAGCACAGTATTGCAACTTATTGGCATAGAAGGGCCCAGCAGAAGCGGCCCGGATGGCTGCGTGCGCAGGTGTCCCCTCTGATATCTGCGACGCTTTGTGTTGCCTGGCCTATGGTTTAAACATTCTTTTATGTATTGCTAAGCTTTGCTCTGATTTATGCACCTTGCTGGGGTTCATGACGAGCTGTACCACAGATGTTATCACATAAATGATATTTGCTTTTACAACTCTTGTACTTTTTGGTATTATTTATTTATTTTTATCCTGAATATAACACTTTCAGGCTGATTCATCACTAACGCCAGGTAGCGACAGATGAGCGTCTGTAGCGGCATTTCCAGAGCGCCCGCTAGTAGTCGCTGTGCTCGGCCGTGGGTCGCTAGTTTATAGCGACTCAGTTGCGGTGCAGTATTGTTGAATACATTGTGAGGAGTCGCAATTTGACCAGTACAGCGCTGTATGGGAGCGCATGTTAGCGACTGGTCAGTGCGACCGACTCACAACATATTCAGCAAAAAAACAGCCTCACAAATCTCTGGCGCTGAAAAATGCTTCTCTGAAGCCCAGAGCGCAGGAGGCTGTGTGATTAAAGTCTGTTTCTCAGCATCTATCCACCAGTAACAAAGCGACAACATATGGAATGACATTGTAACAACATTGTAACATGACACTTTAATGGCAGAGCTGTGATGTCATTTCTGAAGAAATATATAAAAAATGAAAAATTTGTGAAAAAACTGCTTATTCAATGTCAGGAGAGGTCACAGAGAAGAAAAGGATCGTCCATTGAAATGTATGGGAGAGCGACAGGTAGCGAGAGGTCATACCTGGCGCTGTTGAAGGCTGAATGCTGGCGCTGTTCGCTGAGGCTGGGATAATGATGAATCAGACGCTACATGGCGCTATCCCAGTCGCTAAACAGATTCTGCTTGATAAATGTGTAATTGCTGCTGTGTCCGGCGTTCACCAGTCGCTACCTGTCGCTATCCTTCATGAATAAGGGCCATAGTCAGCTGAGCTTTTATAAGCAAAGGCTCTAATATTAAAGGGGAAAAGCGCAGCGACAATGCAGCTTGCGCCATTTTCCCGTAACATCTCTCAGCAAATAACAACTCCCCCACTCCCCAGCCTCCCAGTGATATAAAGGCTTCCCCAACACTTTACAGGTGATACTGTACCTTTAAATCTTCCCCATAGAATCGCACCATCGATGTGTCGGCCACCAGCAGAATCTCCACAAAGCGCTCCGAGGAAACGAACCTCCTGTGCCGGCCCTGGATGGAGGAGAGCTCGCCGGCCCTGGACTCCCCATATCTCCAGCCGGGGGGTTGTCTCTTTATAGTGTCACTCTGTGATGTCTCTTGTGGTCTCTCTATAGTGTGACTCCCCGGTCTCTCTAGCTGTCTCTTCCGTCTCTCACACTCTATTCCGCAGGTTGGTAGATTGTCAGCTCTTGGGTCCTCCCCTCTGGTGGCCCTGTAGATGATGTGCGGGTCCCGGATGCTGCCCCCGGTGGTCAGTGGCTGTCTCTTTTGCTGTCTCTCCGCAGTCTGTCTCTTTTGCTGTCTCTCCGCAGTCTGTCTCTTCCGTCTCTCACACTCTATTCCGCATGTCTGTAGATTGTCAGCTCTTGGGTCCTCCCCTCTGGTGGCCCTGTAGATGATGTGCGGGTCCCGGATGCTGCCCCCGGTGGTCAGTGGCTGTATGACGTAGCTGTCCCGGCCCCTGAGGATAAAAGCCCCCCGGACCCCTCTGCAGAGGCTGAAGGCTGCGAGCGGCTCCCGGCTGGAGTAGAAGCAGCTCCTGGGAACAGCTGAGCCCGGATCTTCCTCCTCGGCTCCCCTTTTCCCGACGTTTCGGATACGTAGCCCGGGCACCAGGAAAGTGGCATCGGGAAGCAGCTGGATGGCCACCTCCTGGCCCCCTGGTGGGGTAAGTCTCAGGGTCACCTGGTTACCCACCCCTGGGGTCACCCTGGGCACCGTCACCTGACCCCTGGGCAGGGCGCAGCACCCAACCAGCATCAGCCAGAGGTAGGTGAGAGCCATTGTGGGTGGGCGAGGTGAGCACCGCAATTTCCACGGGATGAATAGATCACAATGTCGCTGTCCTGAGCAGTGGCGATGTACAAGCCGGATAGTCTCCAGTCTCCAGCTCCTGCAGGTGCTAATAATTTACAGGCGCCTCTTCCAGAACATGCGCAGCCCAGGTAAGTGAAGGTAAGTGTCAGCGCTCCCAGGTAAGTGTCAGCGCTCCCAGGTAAGTGAAGGTAAGTGTCAGCGCTCCCAGGTAAGTGAAGGTAAGTGTCAGCGCTCCCAGGTAAGTGTCAGCGCTCCCAGGTAAGTGAAGGTAAGTGTCAGCGCTCCCAGGTAAGTGTCAGGGCTCCCAGGTAAGTGAAGGTAAGTGTCAGCGCTCCCAGGTAAGTGTCAGCGCTCCCAGGTAAGTGAAGGTAAGTGTGCGCGCTCCCAGGTAAGTGAAGGTAACTGTCCGCGCTCCCAGGTAAGTGTCAGCGCTCCCAGGTAAGTGAAGGTAAGTGTTAGCGCTCCCAGGTAAGTGAAGGTAAGTGTCCGCGCTCCCAGGTAAGTGAAGGTAAGTGTCAGCGCTCCCAGGTAAGTGAAGGTAAGTGTCGGCGCTCCCAGGTAAGTGTCAGCGCTCCCAGGTAAGTGAAGGTAAGTGTCAGCGCTCCCAGGTAAGTGAAGGTAAGTGTCGGCGCTCCCAGGTAAGTGTCAGCGCTCCCAGGTAAGTGTCAGCGCTCCCAGGTAAGTGAAGGTAAGTGTCCGCGCTCCCAGGTAAGTGAAGGTAAGTGTCCGCGCTCCCAGGTAAGTGAAGGTAAGTGTCAGCGCTCCCAGGTAAGTGTCAGCGCTCCCAGGTAAGTGAAGGTAAGTGTCAGCGCTCCCAGGTAAGTGAAGGTAAGTGTCCGCGCTCCCAGGTAAGTGAAGGTAACTGTCCGCGCTCCCAGGTAAGTGTCAGCGCTCCCAGGTAAGTGAAGGTAAGTGTTAGCGCTCCCAGGTAAGTGAAGGTAAGTGTCCGCGCTCCCAGGTAAGTGAAGGTAAGTGTCAGCGCTCCCAGGTAAGTGAAGGTAAGTGTCGGCGCTCCCAGGTAAGTGTCAGCGCTCCCAGGTAAGTGAAGGTAAGTGTCAGCGCTCCCAGGTAAGTGAAGGTAAGTGTCGGCGCTCCCAGGTAAGTGTCAGCGCTCCCAGGTAAGTGTCAGCGCTCCCAGGTAAGTGAAGGTAAGTGTCCGCGCTCCCAGGTAAGTGAAGGTAAGTGTCCGCGCTCCCAGGTAAGTGAAGGTAAGTGTCAGCGCTCCCAGGTAAGTGTCAGCGCTCCCAGGTAAGTGAAGGTAAGTGTCAGCGCTCCCAGGTAAGTGAAGGTAAGTGTCCGCGCTCCCAGGTAAGTGAAGGTAAGTGTCGGCGCTCCCAGGTAAGTGTCAGCGCTCCCAGGTAAGTGTCAGCGCTCCCAGGTAAGTGAAGGTAAGTGTCAGCGCTCCCAGGTAAGTGAAGGTAAGTGTCGGCGCTCCCAGGTAAGTGTCAGCGCTCCCAGGTAAGTGTCAGCGCTCCCAGGTAAGTGAAGGTAAGTGTCCGCGCTCCCAGGTAAGTGAAGGTAAGTGTCCGCGCTCCCAGGTAAGTGAAGGTAAGTGTCAGCGCTCCCAGGTAAGTGTCAGCGCTCCCAGGTAAGTGAAGGTAAGTGTCAGCGCTCCCAGGTAAGTGTCAGCGCTCCCAGGTAAGTGAAGGTAAGTGTCAGCGCTCCCAGGTAAGTGAAGGTAAGTGTCAGCGCTCCCAGGTAAGTGTCAGCGCTCCCAGGTAAGTGAAGGTAAGTGTCCGCGCTCCCAGGTAAGTGAAGGTAAGTGTCCGCGCTCCCAGGTAAGTGAAGGTAAGTGTCAGCGCTCCCAGGTAAGTGTCAGCGCTCCCAGGTAAGTGGAGGTAAGTGTCAGCGCTCCCAGGTAAGTGTCAGCGCTCCCAGGTAAGTGGAGGTAAGTGTCAGCGCTCCCAGGTAAGTGTCAGCGCTCCCAGGTAAGTGAAGGTAAGTGTCCGCGCTCCCAGGTAAGTGAAGGTAAGTGTCCGCGCTCCCAGGTAAGTGAAGGTAAGTGTCAGCGCTCCCAGGTAAGTGTCAGCGCTCCCAGGTAAGTGGAGGTAAGTGTCAGCGCTCCCAGGTAAGTGTCAGCGCTCCCAGGTAAGTGGAGGTAAGTGTCAGCGCTCCCAGGTAAGTGTCAGCGCTCCCAGGTAAGTGAAGGTAAGTGTCAGCGCTCCCAGGTAAGTGTCAGCGCTCCCAGGTAAGTGAAGGTAAGTGTCCGCGCTCCCAGGTAAGTGAAGGTAAGTGTCCGCGCTCCCAAGTAAGTGTCCGCGCTCCCAGGTAAGTGAAGGTAAGTGTCGGCGCTCCCAGGTAAGTGAAGGTAAGTGTCGGCGCTCCCGTACTCCTCACGCTGGGGGAAAGGTGAGCCCTGCGAGGTGCCGCAACGTCGCTGTCCTGAGCAGTGGCGATGTACAAGCCGGATAGTCACCAGTCTCCAGCTCCTGCAGGGCAATGGATGGATCGCAATGTCGCTGTCCTGAGCAGTGGCGATGTACAAGCCGGATAGTCTCCAGATCCTGCAGGTGTTAATAATTTACAGGCGCCTCTTCCAGAACATGCGCAGCCCAGGTAAGTGAAGGTAAGTGTCAGCGCTCCCGCCGGGCATCCCGTACTCCTCACACTGGGGGAAAGGTGAGCCCTGCGTCCTGCGGCTCCCGTCCCAGGAATAGCGGCTGGGAGCGATCCCGGGGATATATACAGCGAGCCCGGCTCTCCCACCCCCTGACTGGGGTTATTTCTGATCCCCCCGCCTCCTCCATGTTCCACGGGAGAAGGAGGAGGGACATAAAAAGAGAGGGATCATTAAGTAGGTTAACCCTTCCCCTGCCTGTGCTGCAGCTTCTCACCATAGCAGCCTGCCCTCACCCCACCCCACAATTGCCCCTGCCCTGACCCCATAGGCCCAGCACTGCCGGGGCGAGGAAAGGGTTAACCCCCTCCCCGATCCAGCGATCAATGAATTGCAGATTTATCTGGCAGAATCACTCGCAGAACCCGAATTCCCAGTATCACTCCCCTGTCCCGACATGTTACCCCCCCGGGGGGCGGATGGGGTGCGAGGATTAACCCCTGCCACTCATTATACATTTATATAGCGCCGACATATACCACAGCGCTGTACATAGAAGCAGTCACATGACCTCCTGTCCCTCAGAGCTCACACTCTAATGTCTCCTCCACACTCACACACTGTTATTATACATTATATAGCGCTGACATATACCACAGCGCTGTACATAGAAGCAGTCACATGACCTCCTGTCCCTCAGAGCTCACACTCTAATGTCTCCTCCACACTCACACACTGTTATTATACATTATATAGCGCTGACATATACCACAGCGCTGTACATAGAAGCAGTCACATGACCTCCTGTCCCTCAGAGCTCACACTCTAATGTCTCCCCCACACTCACACACTGTTATTATACATTATATAGCGCTGACATATACCACAGTGCTGTACATAGAAGCAGTCACATGACCTCCTGTCCCTCAGAGCTCACACTCTAATGTCTCCCCCGCACTCACACACTGTTATTATACATTATATAGCGCTGACATATACCACAGCGCAGTACAGAGGGTTGGAGCAGGTGGGTGGTGGGTGAGGGGAGTGGGCGTTCGAGTGGCAGCCTGGCATTGCTCCTATTCATGTGCGGGCAGTATGAGGCTTCGGGATGCCAGTAAGTCCTTATCTCCAGCCTCTGGGTTAATCGTTACCCGGAATATCCCGCGATGGCGTCACTTGCGGGACACAGGGGGCGCCACCTGACACTCCGCAGTAGCGTGGCATCTATCCAATCCAATGCCATGCTGGGGGCTGGGCTGTCATGGCACTACAAGCACCAGCATGCCCTTCTCTGTACTGTAATGGGATTAATGATCATTGTATCAATCAAAGCCTTACATAGGAATAATACACCTAATACTCACCTGACCCCCACTGATGCAGGGAACGCTCCCGTCTGTGTGATCATTGGATCTGGACAGCTGTGGGCTTCCAGGGCCGGCTCCAGCGTGCTCAGCAGCCACATTCACAAGGCGCCCTGACCGGACACGCTGAGCGCACTTATCTCATTGCTGGAGCAGCTGGTGAGTATAAGCAGCTTATTATTGGTCTGCAGAAATGTTTTAAAGCAGAACAAAACCCCCGGGGTATCCCGATTCAGAATGCCCCACCATTGCAGCGATGGCGCTCAGGTCACATGACTGCAGCTGATGCTGGGGTTGGAGGAATCGCCCAACCCTGGAATCTAGGGAGAGATGGTTTCACATAGTGGGACAACCCACATCAGGATACCCCATCAGTGAGGAATTCTCCAGCCCTGGAATCTAGCGAGGGTGGGTTTCACATAGTGGGGCAACTCACATCAGGATACCCCGTCAGTAAGGAATTGCCCAGCCCTGGAATCTAGCAAGAGGGGGTTTCACATAGTGGGACAACCCACATCAGGATACCCCATCAGTGAGGAATTCTCCAGCCCTGGAATCTAGCGAGGGTGGGTTTCACATAGTGGGGCAACTCACATCAGGATACCCCGTCAGTAAGGAATTGCCCAGCCCTGGAATCTAGCAAGAGGGGGTTTCACATAGTGGGACAACCCACATCAGGATACCCCATCAGTGAGGAATTCTCCAGCCCTGGAATCTAGCGAGGGTGGGTTTCACATAGTGGGGCAACTCACATCAGGATACCCCGTCAGTAAGGAATCGCCCGGCCCTGGAATCTAGGGAGAGAGGGTTTCACATAGTGGCACAACCCACATCAGGATACCCCATCAGTGAGGAATTCTCCAGCCCTGGAATCTAGCGAGGGTGGGTTTCACATAGTGGGGCATCTCACATCAGGATACCCCGTCAGTAAGGAATCGCCCAGCCCTGGAATCTAGCAAGGGGGAGTGTTACATAGAAGGACATCCCACATCAGGATGCCCTGTCAGCGAGGAATCACCCGGCCCTGGAATCTAGCAAGAGAGGGTTTCACATAGTGGGGCATCTCACATCAGTGAGGAATCGCCCAGCCCTGGAATCTAGCAAGAGGGGGTTTCACACAGCGGGGCACCCCGAATCTGGACTCTGGAATCTTATAGGTTCTGGTCCACTGTCTCAGGGGCATAGTCTGACAGTCCCCTGAGGAAGCGATCAGGGGACAGCGAAATGCGTTGGGGAGAGCGCCAAATATTCCCGATTCCAGGTAAGGTCTCTTGTTAGCCCTGGTGGCGGGACCCGGGTTATAATGCGGGATTGTCCCGCCCATTGCGCGGCTGTCGCTAGGCAACATAGCGGCATTAATTTATTAGGAATTATTATGTGGGGTCAATAAAAGGATAAACTTGTTGTTTGATTAATGATTAATTAATTAATTGATTATATTGATGTAATTATTGATCGTCTGCAGCCAGAGGAGAGTAAATGTTCTGTGTAATAAAAGCTTCAGATCGGGGGCCCCCGACCTCTCTCACCTCGGGGCCCCATCAGCCGCATCCAGCGGGAATGTGCAAATTCCACCTCCCCATAAAATATTTCCCCCTTTAGAAGCCGATCCTCTATCTCCAAAGGGGTTAAAGTGGACCTAAACCCCAGATTTCACTATCCCAGGTTATGGTCCGTCCCCCTGGGGCATCCCGATTTGGGATATTCCAATAAGCCCACAGCGCACTCTGTCCTCCAATCAGCTATTAAGGTAGCTGCACACACGATCGCCATCCCTGGAATCCCTCTATGGCTAGAATATGGTGTGAGTCGGTCGCTATGAGCAGTCGCTAACATGCGCTCCCATACAGCGCTGCACTGGTCAAATAGCGACTCCTCACAATGTATTTAACATTTAACAGCACAGCGACAGGGAGGCTGATTCATCACTAACGCCAGGTAGCGACAGATGAGCGTCTGTAGCGGCATTTCAGAGCGCCCGCTAGTAGTCACTGTGCTCGGCCGTGGGTCGCTAGTTCAGAGCGCCTCAGTCACTGTGCAGCATTGATGAATACATTGTGAGGGATCACTATTTGACCAGTACTGCGCTGTATGGGAGCGCATGTTAGCGACTGCTCATAGCGACCGACTCACACCATATTCTGCAAAAAAACAGCCTCACAAAACTCCAGCGCTGAAAAATGCTTCTCTGAAGCCCAGAGCGCAGGAGGCTGTGTGATTAAAGTCTGTTTTTCAGCATCTATCCACCAGTAACAAAGCGAAAACATATGGAATTACATTGTAACAACATTGTCACATGACACTTTAATGGCAGAGCTGTGATGTCATTTCTGAGGAAATATATAAAACATGACAAATATTTAAAAAAATGTCTTCTTCTCGGCCAGAAGAGGTCACAACATTATTTGAGATTTAAAAAAAGAAAAATTAACAAAAAGGCTGTTTAAAAATAAATAAAAGAACGCCCATTGAAATGTATGGGAGAGCGACAGGTAGCGAGAGGTCATACCTGGCGCTGTGCAAAGCTAAACGCCGGCGCTGTTCGTTGAGGCTGTGAAAATGATGAATCAGACGCTACATGGCGCTATCCCAGTCGCTAAACAGATTCTGCTTGATAAATGTGTAATTGCTGCCGTGTCCGGCATTCACCAGTCGCTACCTGTCGCTATCTCTCATTAACCAGCCACTACCTGACGCTATCCCTTCTTAAATAAGGGCCTGAGTCGCTATGAAATAGCGACCCACGGCCGAGCACAGCGACTACTAGTGGGCGCTCTGAAAATGCCGCTACAGACGCTGATCTGTCGCTACCTGGCGTTAGTGATGAATCAGCCTGTAAATGGATGGGTGCAGGAGTGCACCTCAGCTACAGGGGTGCAGGGGATACAGCCTCGGCCATTAAGCGTGACGTGGGAGCCCCCCGGGAAAATGTGAGTAAATGGCGCGATCTGGGGGTTCACACAGCAGGGCATCCCCAATCTCTTTAATGTTGGCCACTAGATAAGGGGGAAATGATTATTATGGTGTATATATATATATTTGTATGAGATGATTCTTTAATATAATATTATTATTATTATATATATTATATTTATAGTGTATGTGTTAATATTTGTATACTGTGCTAAATAATAATATCAATAATAATATACTATATTATACAAATAGCAACACATAAACTATAAATAATATACGGTAAATAATACATTTATATTATATTAATTATTATTATTATTATATTAAAAAAAAAAAATATATATATATATATATATATATATATATATATATGTAGATACTTTACTTATTATTGATATTATTATTATTATTGGTTATGGTTATTGTTAATAATTATATTAATAATCAATATTATTGTTATGTTATTTTTAAATGATATATATATTCTAAATATATATATATATATATATATATATATATATATATTCCTTTTATTATTGTTATTTTTATTAATAATAATAATAATAGAATTATTATTATTATTATTATTATTAATAATAATAATAATAATAATAATAATAATAATAATAATAATAATAATGGTACATGTTATTATTTTTAAATTATATTTTCTAATGTTACTATTTAATAATTATCTTTAAGGCGCAACAAAACCTGGAAATTTGACTTTCCCAGGGCATCCCAAATTAGCTTGGACAGGAGCGTGTACATATTATTCATAGTGTGTGTGTTAATATTTGTATACTGTACAAAATAATAATATAAATAATAATATACTAAATGGTATATAATATATAAATTTATATTTAAATTACATTATATTAATATTATATTATAATATATATATATATATATATATATATATATATATATATATATATATATATATATTATTTTATATATATATATATATATATATATATATATATATATATATATATATATATATAACTTATTATTAATGTTATTATTAACAATAATAATATATATATATATATATATATATATATATATATATGTATTCTATTTATTTAAATAATATGGTTATTATTATTTTTAATCATCATCATTATAATAATACGTTATTATTTTTAAAATTATTTTTAAATGATATTTTCTCTCATTAATATTTACTATTAATCTTTAAAGCAGGATGAACCCTGGAAATGTGACTTTCCCAGACTTTGTTCCGTACCCTCCGGTATATCCTGAATTAGTGTGGGCAGGAGCGTGCGCATTACACCAGTTAATTATTATATATAGTATTTTATATATCTGTGTGTTATGAGCAGGGCGTGATGGCTGTGAGCTTACCCTCTATAATTACCGTAGCGGCCAGCAGCGAGCGCGCTGATTGGATAAGTGGCCGCGCATGCTCCTGGGAAAAGTGCGCTGTAGTGGGTGACCTGGGGGTTTGGCACAGCGGGGCATCCCGCATCAGCCACCTCCTCCAATCCTTATATAATTGATATTGTTCTCCTCGGTAGCGGCGGCTGAGCGCCCCCATAAAGTCTGGCTGGCGGCTTCCTCGGGGCCGCGCTCCTTTTGTGAATAGTCCCGGTGAGTCCACAAATCCCTATTTGGGATGCCCGCTGTGTTTATCCGCAGGGATTGACATACTGGAGGCACTGCACTGATTTTACTGGACCCATCAAAGGTCACATTTTTCACCATCTCCGAGAGCCCTGGATTCTGTCACCTTTCCCGGGATCCCACGGAGCATGTGCGGCCAGTCAGGAGTGGAGTGATCCCTATTCCCCTCTCCCTGGGGGGTGGAGCTGCACCAGTTACAGGCTGATTTATCACTAACGCCAGGTAGCGACAGATGAGCGTCTGTAGCAGCATTTTCAGAGCGTCCGCTAGTAGTCGCTGTGCTCGGCCGTGGGTCGCTAGTTCATAGCGACTCAGTCGCTGTTCAGTAATGATGAATACATTATGAAAAGTCGCTATTTGACCAGTACCAGGCATTTGTGTTTTGGAACGAAGGGGTTGGGAGCAGATCCGAGTGTGCTGATTGGACGAGAAATGCCAGGCATTTGTGAATGGTGGATGCAGACACACTTCCTGTTAGAGGGTAGCGGGGGATGTGTCACTTAGATGACGTGACATCAGCGGATCCGAGTGCTCTGATTGGATGATTGGCCACGCATGCACCATAGCACCGGGAAGAGGTGACTTGCACTTGACAACCTGGGGGGTTTCACGCAGCATCCTGGATTGGGGTGCCCCGGGGGCAAGGACCGAAACCCAAGGTTAGTCAAAATCCTGGGTTTGGGTCCACTTTAAAGTGGACCAACACCCACGGGTGATCGGCCCGGGAATCTATAAGATTCCCGGGCCGATCACCCCCCACCCCGCGGGACATCCGAGATCGGGATGTCCCGCGGGGTGTAACCCCCCCAAAACCCCCGAAAAACCCTACCTGATCTTCGGCGGCGGCCGGCCGCCGCCGCCTCCCTCGCGCCCCTGCAGGCGTGCGCGCGCCCGCGCCGGCCGTCTGCGAATGGCCGGCGCGGGCGCGCGCGCGTCAAAAGGGACGCGCGGGAGGCGGCGGCGGCGGCAGCCGCTTAGACGTCCTTGTACGTTGGCGCTGGGAGCGCGGAGAGGTGAGTTTTTCGGGGGGTTGGGGGGGGTTTCACACAGCGGGGCACCCCGATCGGGGGTGCCCCATCGAAGTGGACCAAGACCCAGGATAGTCAAAATCCTGGGTGTTGGTCCACTTTAAGGAGATCACAGAAACTACGCGGCAATATTGCAGAATAACGTGCGACTGCTGAACACAGTCTGTACAATGCAGCAGCAGCGCCCTCTAGTGGCAGAAGCGCTGAAACGCGGCGCCTATAGACAGAGCCGCCATAAGAGAGAAGTGATTGTTATGGGCCTTATTCATGAAGCTCTAGCGCCAGGTAGCGCCAGGAAGTGCTTGTACAGCGCCAGGTAGCGCCAGGAAGTGCTTGTACAGCGCCAGGAAGTGCCTGTACAGCGCCAGGTAGCGCCAGGAAGTGCTTGTACAGCGCCAGGTAGCGCCAGGAAGTGCCTGTACAGCGCCAGGAAGTGCTTGTACAGCGCCAGGTAGCGTCCGATTCATCATTATCCCAGGCTCAGCGTACAGCGCCGGCGTTCAGCCTTGCAAAGCGCCACGTCTTACTGTCGCTACCTGGCGTCTCCCATACACTTCTATGGACGATCCTTAAATCTCTTTCCTGATCCCAATTTTATTTTTTTCCCAAAGAAAAAACACAAACCTTCCGACATGTTTCCTGGGCAAGAAAATGACATTTTTGAAAACTTTTTTGGATTAATAATATTTTTTTGCAGAATTGTCCTCACATGTCTGGTATTAACGCGTTACAATGTTATAACAATGTCATTCCATGTGTTTTCGCTTTGTTACTGGTGGATACATGCTCAGAAACAGACTTTAATCACACAGCCTCCGGCGCTCTGGGCTACAATTACATGATTTTGAGCACCGACGCTGTGTGAGGCTGTGTTTTTGATGAACGTGGTGTTAATCGGTTGCACTGAGCTGGCGCTACTGTTCGCTCCCATACAGTGTAGTACTGAGACTCACACAACATATTCATCAATGCCGGACAGCGACGGATGCGCTCTGAAACAATGAACCACGGCCGAGCACAGCGACTACTAGCGGGCGCTCTGAAATCCTCGCTACAGACGCTCATCTGTCGCTACCTGGCGTTAGTGATGAATCAGCCTGGTGATTATTTACTTATATAGCGCCGTCCTGTTCCGTAGCGCTGTACAATGCCGTATTTAGAGAACAGCGTTGCTATGCTTCTCTCTCCAGCCATTTATCCCGGCCCCGCACCATGTATAATTCCATAATGGCGGTAAAACCTGGGATGTTGAGTATCCTGGGTTTGGTTCCTTGCACCAGGGGATCCAGTTTTGGGATGCCCCTCTGTGTGACACCCCATAAAAACTCACCTTTTCCCGGTTCTGCAGAGCATGTGCGGGCTCTCATCCAATCAGAGCCATTCGCTGGGCCCAGACCAAAGAGCTGCCCCCCAACTCACACACTGTTATTATACATTATATAGCGCTGACATAGACCACAGCGCTGTACATAGAAGCAGTCACATGACCTCCTGTCCCTCAGAGCTCACACTCTAATGTCTCTCCCACACTCACACACTGTTATTATACATTATATAGCGCTGACATATACCACAGCGCTGTACATAGAAGCAGACACATGACCTCCTGTCCCTCAGAGCTCACAGTCTAATGTCTCCCCCACACTCACACACTGTTATTATACATTATATAGCGCTGACATATACCACAGCGCTGTACATAGAAGCAGTCACATGACCTCCTGTCCCTCAGAGCTCACACTCTAATGTCTCCCCCACACTCACACACTGTTATTATACATTATATAGCGCTGACATATACCACAGCGCTGTACATAGAAGCAGTCACATGACCTCCTGTCCCTCAGAGCTCACACTCTAATGTCTCCCCCACACTCACACACTGTTATTATACATTATATAGCGCTGACATATACCACAGAGCGCTGTACAGAGCACATAGAGGGAGGGCAGAGATAAGGCCCCTCTGGGGAGCTGTATAGGAGATGGGGGACAGGAGCAGCCGGTCACTGCAGAGCACCATGTAAGTGGTGGTGCCAGGCATTAGCTATCTGCTGATAGGCACTAAGCCTCTTACCCCCCTCCCTCCGCTCCGTGCACCTCCGCGGCCCCCCACCCCGCTAATGTCGCCGCCGCTGTGCTAAGCTGTGGGAACCATGGCGGGGGGTCGCATGCATCTCACATGTCAGGCATCCCGAGCCAGACACAGGCAAGTCACGCTCTTATAGACTCCAGGGCTGGCAAGGAAGCTGACAGATCCAATTTAAAGTGGAACAAAACCCAAGGACCACACACAGCTGAGTGATGCCGCTCATACGTGAAGATGGGGATTCCATTCATACGCATTTCTTTTATATAACGTTTTTTATATATTTTTATATTTATTTTTATGTCTCTGCTGAGACTCCTGGGAATCTCCATTTTTCCTTACTCAGACCATCTTTTATTGAAACGTGGAGACATCACCTCCCCCTAGATTTCAGGAACCTTCTACCATCTCCCCCTAGATTTCAGGAACCTTCCCCTAGAGTTCAGGAACCTTCCCATAGAGAACCTTCCCCTAGAGTTCAGAAACCTTCCCATAGAGAACCTTCCCCTAGATTTCAGGAACCTTCCCCTAGAGTTCGGGAACCTTCCCATAAAGAACCTTCCCCTAGACTTCAGGAACCTTCCCATAGAGAACCTTCCCCTAGATTTCAGGAACCTTCCCCTAGAGTTCGGGAACCTTCCCATAGAGAACCTTCCCCTAGATTTCAGGAACCTTCCCCTAGAGTTCAGGAACCTTCCCATAGAGAACCTTCCCCTAGAGTTCAGGAACCTTCCCATAGAGAACCTTCCCCTAGAGTTCAGGAACCTTCCCCTAGAGTTCAGGAACCTTCCCATAGAGAACCTTCCCCTAGAGTTCAGAAACCTTCCCATAGAGAACCTTCCCCTAGAGTTCAGGAACCTTCGCATAGAGAACCTTCCCCTAGATTTCAGGAACCTTCCCCTAGAGTTCGGGAACCTTCCCATAGAGAACCTTCCCCTAGACTTCAGGAACCTTCCCATAGAGAACCTTCCCCTAGATTTCAGGAACCTTCCCCTAGAGTTCAGGAACCTTCCCATAGAGAACCTTCCCCTAGATTTCAGGAACCTTCCCCTAGAGTTCGGGAACCTTCCCATAGAGAACCTTCCCCTAGAGTTCAGGACCCTTCCCATAGAGAACCTTCCCCTAGAGTTCAGGAACCTTCCCATAGAGAACCTTCCCCTAGAGTTCGGGAACCTTCCCATAGAGAACCTTCCCCTAGAGTTCAGGAACCTTCCCATAGAGAACCTTCCCCTAGAGTTCAGGAACCTTCCCATAGAGAACCTTCCCCTAGAGTTCAGAAACCTTCCCAAAGAGAACCTTCCTCTAGAGTTCAGGAACCTTCCCATAGAGAACCTTCCCCTAGAGTTCAGAAACCTTTCCATAGAGAACCTTCCCCTAGATTTCAGGAACCTTCCCCTAGAGTTCGGGAACCTTCCCATAGAGAACCTTCCCCTAGAGTTCAGGAACCTTCCCATAGAGAACCTTCCCCTAGATTTCAGGAACCTTCCCCTAGAGTTCAGGAACCTTCCCATAGAGAACCTTCCCCTAGAGTTCAGGAACCTTCCCATAGAGAACCTTCCCCTAGAGTTCAGGAACCTTCCCCTAGAGTTCAGGAACCTTCCCATAGAGAACCTTCCCCTAGAGTCCAGAAACCTTCCCATAGAGAACCTTCCCCTAGAGTTCAGAAACCTTCCCATAGAGAACCTTCCCCTAGATTTCAGGAACCTTCCCCTAGAGTTCGGGAACCTTCCCATAGAGAACCTTCCCCTAGACTTCAGGAACCTTCCCATAGAGAACCTTCCCCTAGATTTCAGGAACCTTCCCCTAGAGTTCAGGAACCTTCCCATAGAGAACCTTCCCCTAGATTGCAGGAACCTTCCCCTAGAGTTCGGGAACCTTCCCATAGAGAACCTTCCCCTAGAGTTCAGGAACCTTCCCATAGAGAACCTTCCCCTAGAGTTCAGGAACCTTCCCATAGAGAACCTTCCCCTAGAGTTCAGGAACCTTCCCATAGAGAACCTTCCCCTAGAGTTCAGGAACCTTCCCATAGAGAACCTTCCCCTAGAGTTCAGGAACCTTCCCATAGAGAACCTTCCCCTAGAGTTCAGGAACCTTCCCATAGAGAACCTTCCCCTAGAGTTCAGGAACCTTCCCATAGAGAACCTTCCCCTAGAGTTCAGGAACCTTCCCATAGAGAACCTTCCCCTAGAGTTCAGGAACCTTCCTATAGAGAACCTTCCCCTAGAGTTCAGGAACCTTCCCCAAGATTTCAGGAACCTTCCCCTAGAGTTCGGGAACCTTCCCATAGAGAACCATGAGGGTGCTGAGACTCTGGCAGAATCTCTATTGGACGATCTCCTATGGACAGGAAACGCGGAGACGTCGCTCTTATCCAGCTTTTCAGTGACACTGGTCTTGTTAAGAAATCTCAGATGATATCTTCAGTCCTAGTTTTCCTGCTGGAAGGTTCTGGGTTCTAGGACTGGCTGTAAGTGCTCCTAAAAACTACGGCATCAGCAATCTCAATTTCCCTTGGGGGGGAGGGGGAGGGGTAAGAACCAAAACCCAGGATAGTCAAAATCCTGGGTTTTGGTCTACTTTAAGGTCTTCAATTCAGCAAAGCAGCAGATGTAGCAGATTCGTAATTGCGAAGGAAGTGTCGTATTGTTTCTTATATGTTTCCCACACCCTGTACATACAGATTGCCCACATTAATCCGGACCCTCACCCTGAATAAGAGCCTATCTTATATGTTTCCTCCCGTACATACAGATTGCCCACATTAATCAGGACCTTCACCCTGAATAAGAGCCTATCATATGTTTCCCACATGCTGTACATACAGATTGCTCACATTAATCCGGACCCTCACCCTGAATAAGAGCCTATCTTATATGTTTCCACACCCTGTACGTACAGATTGCCCACATTAATCCGGACGCTCACCCTGAATAAGAGCCTATCTTATATGTTTCCCACACCCTGTACATACAGATTGCTCACATTAATCCGGACCCTCACCCTGAATAAGAGCCTATCTTATATGTTTCCCCCCTGTACATACAGATTGCCCACATTAATCAGGACCTTCACCCTGAATAAGAGCCTATCATATGTTTCCCACATGCTGTACATACAGATTGCTCACATTAATCCGGACCCTCACCCTGAATAAGAGCCTATCTTATATGTTTCCACACCCTGTACGTACAGATTGCCCACATTAATCCGGACGCTCACCCTGAATAAGAGCCTATCTTATATGTTTCCCACACCCTGTACATACAGATTGCTCACATTAATCCGGACCCTCACCCTGAATAAGAGCCTATCTTGTATGTTTCCCACACCCTGTACATACAGATTGCCCACATTAATCCGGACCCTCACCCTGAATAAGAGCCTATCTTATATGTTTCCCACACCCTGTACATACAGATTGCTCACATTAATCCGGACCCTCACCCTGAATAAGAGCCTATCTTGTATGTTTCCCACACCCTGTACATACAGATTGCTCACATTAATCCGGATCCTCACCCTGAATAAGAGCCTATCTTGTATGTTTCCCACACCCTGTACATACAGATTGCCCACATTAATCCGGACCCTCACCCTGAATAAGAGCCTATCTTATATGTTTCCCACACCCTGTACATACAGATTGCTCACATTAATCCGGACCCTCACCCTGAATAAGAGCCTATCTTATATGTTTCCCACACCCTGTACATACAGATTGTTCACATTAATCCGGACCCTCACCCTGAATAAGAGCCTATCTTGTATGTTTCCCACACCCTGTACATACAGATTGCTCACATTAATCCGGACCCTCACCCTGAATAAGAGCCTATCTTGTATGTTTCCCACACCCTGTACATACAGATTGCCCACATTAATCCGGACCCTCACCCTGAATAAGAGCCTATCTTATATGTTTCCCACACCCTGTACATACAGATTGCTCACATTAATCCGGACCCTCACCCTGAATAAGAGCCTATCTTATATGTTTCCCACACCCTGTACATACAGATTGCTCACATTAATCCGGACCCTCACCCTGAATAAGAGCCTATCTTATATGTTTCCCACACCCTGTACATACAGATTGCTCACATTAATCCGGACCCTCACCCTGAATAAGAGCCTATCTTATATGTTTCCCACACCCTGTACATACAGATTGCTCACATTAATCCGGACCTTCACCCTGAATAAGAGCCTATCTTATATGTTTCCCACACCCTGTACATACAGATTGCCCACATTAATCCGGACCCTCACCCTGAATAAGAGCCTATCTTATATGTTTCCCACACCCTGTACATACACATTGCTCACATTAATCCGGACCTTCACCCTGAATAAGAGCCTATCTTATATGTTTCCCACACCCTGTACATACAGATTGCTCTCATTAAAAATCATCCTACCTGCATCTACTGCATGTTATGAGCCTTTAAACATCCAAGATGGCGGCTCATGTAGCATCAGGCAGCCTGCAAACAGGAAGTGCCTTCTGACTGTGTCGCTCTGCATTCTGGGATTTCTGTCTATTCCCTGATAGCAGCTCTGCTCTGGCTATAACCCCGCTCCCTGCACTTTATCCCGCTCTGAAGGAAAAAGAAACAAAGAAAAGATGGAAAGAAAAAATAGAAGGGAAGAAACTAAGAACGTAAGGACTGACAGAAATAATAGAAGGAAGGAAAGAAAGAAAGAACGAAAGAAAGAAAGTAAAGAAAGTAAGAGGGAGAATAGAAGGAAAGAAAAAATAGAAGGGAAGAAACTAAGAACGTAAGGACTGACAGAAATAATAGAAGGAAGGAAGGAAAGAAAGAAAGAAAGAAAGAAAAAGAAAGAAAGAAAGAAAGAAAGAAAGAAAGAAAGAAAGAAAGAAAGAAAGGGAGAAAATGGAATGGCAGAAAGAACAGATGAAGGAAAAAGAAACAAAGAAAAGATGGAAAGAAAGTAAGAGGGAGAATAGAAGGAAAGAAAAAATAGAAGGGAAGAAACAAAGAACATAAGGACTGGCAGAAATAGTAGAAGGAAAGAAAGAGAGAAAGGGGAAAGGCAGAAAGAACAGATGAATGATAGAAATAATAGATTGAAAGAAATAAACAAATGGGTCACGTGGTCAGTGAGGCCGGCGCTTCTCTTGTTGCCAGGCAACGCGTGGCTGCCTCAGCGCAGAGCTTGAGGGCGGAGTCTCTTGGCTGACGGGGGCGGGGCCAGCAAGCGCCTGGAAGGAAGCGACCCACGTGTGCCCTTTCTGTTGTTTCCGCAGCGTCACTTCCGGTACGGAAAGCGGAAGCCGGTACCGGAGAACGATGAGAGGCGCCGACGGGGTTCGGGGCTCTGCGGGAAGGCGGAGGTGAGAATTCTGCTGCAGTGCTGGGCGTGTCCTGATCTCTGCAGCGCCGTCACCCCTAGCAACCGGCCTGCGCGCGCATCTCAGAGGCCTCCTGGTGACTGGAGCTGGTTGCTATGGGTTACCGCCCCCCTAAACTGGGCCCAAGAGCTCACACTCGCTCACAGATATAGTTTAATGGCATCAAATGCCGCAGCTGCCAATACTTGTGCTGGGACTTGTAGTGCGCTCACATAAACCAAATGGCACAGCACCCATTGCTTGTGCCGGAGGCAGTGCTGGGACTTGTAGTGCGCTCACATAAATCAAATGCCACAGCACCCATTGCTTGTGCCGGAGGCAGTGCTGGGACTTGTAGTGCGCTCACATAAATAGAATGCCACAGCACCCATTGCTTGTGCCGGAGGCAGTGCTGGGACTTGTAGTGCGCTCACATAAATAGAATGCCACAGCACCCATTGCTTGTGCCGGAGGCAGTGCTGGGACTTGTAGTGCGCTCACATAAATCAAATGCCACAGCACCCATTGCTTGTGCCGGAGGCAGTGCTGGGACTTGTAGTGCACTCACATAAATAGAATGCCACAGTACCCATTGCTTGTGCTGGAGGCAGTGCTGGGACTTGTAGTGCGCTCACATAAATCAAATGCCACAGCACCCATTGCTTGTGCCGGAGGCACTGCTGGGACTTGTAGTGCACTCACATAAATAGAATGCCACAGCACCCATTGCTTGTGCCGGAGGCAGTGCTGGGACTTGTAGTGCGCTCACATAAATCAAATGCCACAGCACCCATTGCTTGTGCTGGAGGCAGTGCTGGGACTTGTAGTGCGCTCACACAAAGGCTCTGCTGATTGGCCGGCTCTGATCTTGTTGTCTCCGCAGGTGATCGGCGATGGATTCCCTGGACCGAATGCTGGGTGTCCCGCTGGATCTGGGGCCCTGCACAGTCAGCCATGGGGCCCCCATCATGGAGGAGTGTCTGCTGGGAGGATCCAGAGTCAGCCTTCCTGAGGACCTGCTGGAGGATGTGAGTATCACCCCCCCCCCCGAGCGCAGAGAATGCTGCTTCTATTATCTATGGGGTAAAGGTATCGACCAATCAGGTGTTAGCATGATCCAGCTTTGTTTGTCCACCTCCTTGCTGTGACATCATTGCTGAGCCCTGGGGAGCTGTGACATCACGGCTGAGCCCTGGGGGCGCTGTGACATCACGGCTGAGCCCTGGGGGCGCTGTGGCGTCACGGCTGAGCCCTCGGGGCGCTGTGGCGTCACGGCTGAGCCCTGGGGGCGCTGTGGCGTCACGGCTGAGCCCTGGGGGCGCTGTGGCGTCACGGCTGAGCCCTGGGGGCGCTGTGGCGTCACGGCTGAGCCCCGGGGAGCTGTCGCTGTGACATCACGGCTGAGCTGTCGCTGTGACATCGCGGCTGGGCTGTCGCTGTGACATCGCGGCTGGGCTGTCGCTGTGACATCGCGGCTGGGCTGTCGCTGTGACATCGCGGCTGGGCTGTCGCTGTGACATCGCGGCTGGGCTGTCGCTGTGACATCGCGGCTGGGCTGTCGCTGTGACATCGCGGCTGGGCTGTCGCTGTGACATCGCGGCTGGGCTGTCGCTGTGACATCGCGGCTGGGCTGTCGCTGTGACATCGCGGCTGGGCTGTCGCTGTGACATCGCGGCTGGGCTGTCGCTGTGACATCGCGGCTGGGCTGTCGCTGTGACATCGCGGCTGGGCTGTCGCTGTGACATCGCGGCTGGGCTGTCGCTGTGACATCGCGGCTGGGCTGTCGCTGTGACATCGCGGCTGGGCTGCCGCTGTGACATCGCGGCTGGGCTGCCGCTGTGACATCGCGGCTGGGCTGCCGCTGTGACATCGCGGCTGGGCTGCCGCTGTGACATCGCGGCTGGGCTGCCGCTGTGACATCGCGGCTGGGCTGTCGCTGTGACATCGCGGCTGGGCTGCCGCTGTGACATCGCGGCTGGGCTGCCGCTGTGACATCGCGGCTGGGCTGCCGCTGTGACATCGCGGCTGGGCTGCCGCTGTGACATCGCGGCTGGGCTGCCGCTGTGACATCGCGGCTGGGCTGCCGCTGTGACATCACGGCTGGGCTGCCGCTGTGACATCACGGCTGGGCTGCCGCTGTGACATCACGGCTGGGCTGCCGCTGTGACATCACGGCTGGGCTGCCGCTGTGACATCACGGCTGGGCTGCCGCTGTGACATCACGGCTGAGCTGCCGCTGTGACATCACGGCTGAGCTGTCGCTGTGACATCACGGCTGAGCTGTCGCTGTGACATCACGGCTGAGCTGTCGCTGTGACATCACGGCTGAGCTGTCGCTGTGACATCACGGCTGGGCCCCGGGGAAGCTGTGACATCACGGCTGAGCTGTCGCTGTGACATCACGGCTGAGCTGTCGCTGTGACATCACGGCTGAGCTGTCGCTGTGACATCACGGCTGAGCTGTCGCTGTGACATCACGGCTGAGCTGTCGCTGTGACATCACGGCTGAGCTGTCGCTGTGACATCACGGCTGAGCTGTCGCTGTGACATCACGGCTGAGCTGTCGCTGTGACATCACGGCTGAGCTCCCCCGAGGCGGCAGGATGCTCCCTGTAGTGATGGTGTCGGGGGTCTCCTTCATATGTCTTGTCTCCGTGTCCCCGCAGCCGGAGCTCTTCTTTAGCGTGGTCAGCCTGGACACGTGGCGCAGCGTCCTCTCGGACTCGCAGCGGGAGCACCTCAAGCAATTCCTGCCCAGCTTCCCGGAGGACAACGGGCGGCAGCAGGATGACATCATACAGGCCATATTCCGAGGGGACAACTTCCGCTTCGGCAGCCCCCTGTGCATGGCCCAGAAGCTCTTCCGAGGTAAGTGGCCAGAGCTTCCCCCTGTGCCTGACCTCCTCTGCTCTGTATGTAAGGCAATGTAACCGCCTGTGTCTTATCACAAAGCTTTCAAGCACAGTAACTCCACAGGCAGGCCTCCACAGGGCCCCCAATACTCAGGTAACGGTTAGGTATAAATGTAATCTTTTATTAATTCATGTATATAACAACAATTTAGATTAAAATCTTTGTTAAAAACACATAATACATGAACATAACACTAGAGGGCGCTGGTGGCACAACAAATAATGCCAGAATGGTCACATCTCAGATATGTGTCCCTATATGTAACTAACTGGGTCCTATTTATTACCCCCCCCCCCCCCCCAATAAAAAAAAAGTGCAAAGTGCAATTACATAAAAAAATACAATATATACAAAGTGTCCAGGAGCATGAATTAGCCCTGATGAAGTGATGATTGCGCCACGTAACGCGTAGGACGGGGGAGGAGTGCTGCTGGCCGTCTCTCATGTAAGATCCTTTTGTGGGTGTTTGTCCCTCTTGCTACTCCGCTGTGTCCTTTTTATCAAGTGTATTGTTGTTATTCACTTTTTTCCTATTGCATGGTACGGCCTGCTTCAAGAAGTCCTTACGTATGGGATATTCCACCACAAGGTGGCGCAGTGCACTGCAGAAGAGTTGTGGCTCCTCCCGGCCCCCTATAAAAACAGGATCACCAATAGACTTCCCCAGTTTTTCCTCTGCAGTGATTCTGTGAAGATAGAAGGTATCTCTCTCTCTATATTGCGCAGGTGAGCGGGGCAACCAAGCCTGCGGCCCTGCAAGTCTATTTCCATCCGTTTCTGGACCCTCTGTGCCTCCCAGCCTCGGCTGACGAATCGAGTGAGGGTAGAGGAGCACTAGGGTCAGGTGATCGGGGAGCGCTGCTCCAAGCCGCAGACCCTGTCCCACAAAGGGGAGCCGGCCATAGGCTTTATGGTGAACCTGCTAGGGATGCGGAGTTCCTGTCCTGGCTTCCGAGGGGGTGAGTGTTTTGGGGACTGTGTTCTGGTTATACTCCTTGTTTTGCCTTGTTTGGTTTTCTGGGCCTCCCCCCCCTACCCTGGCCTGCTTGCTCTCCTCTCCCCCTCCCCGGCGTGTGTTCGGGGGGGCGGGTTGCAAGCGGCGAGGTGTTTTAGCGGCGCTATGGCAGTGAGGTGTTTTTGGAGTGTGATGGTTCCAGTGCGGTCACGTGAGCCCCGCTTTCGCGCTCTTCGGGGGGGGGGGGGGGGCATATCGCGTCGTTCCCCCCGCAACCCGCCCCTCAAGGTTCTTCCGCTGGCGCCATTTTGAGCCTGCTGCGCGTCTGGGGCCCTTCGTCCTTCCTGAGCTGCGGCAGTCACCGTTTACTGTGTCGCTTCCTCCCGTGGTCTGGCGGCTTGGTGATCCTTCGGTCTCCTTGGTCCGTGAGTCCCCTTTGGGGGTTTTGTTGTCCTTGGGGCATGGGCTGCGGGATGCTTATGTGCTTTTTACTTATGTCTTTCAGGCGGGACAGCTGTGGGTTGTGGTTTCTCCCGGTTCTGCTCCTTTACCCCCCCCCATCATCTCCCCCTTACTGGCTCTTCTGGGGGCATCCCTTGGGGGGGGGGCATCCCGGGGTGGCTTTTTATTAGCCCTTACACAGGCTGGCCTATTGCACCTGTGTTAATCACCATATGGAGGCTTCTGGGGATAGCGTGCTCGGGGGTCCTTCGGGGCAATCCCGGCTGTGTGCCATGTGTGGGGTATCCCCTTTGAGTGCCGCGGTGTGTGTGCCGTACGCTCAAGGTATCATTGCGGCCCAGGCTGGGCTGAGCACTTCCCTTCCCAGCTCTGCGCCCCCTTTGGCATCGCCTACCCCCCCCCCACGCCTTCATTTAGCCCCCAGTGAGGGGGATTCTAGCAGGGGGTCACAGTCTGATCTGGCACTTCATGTGGCCAGCATTGAAAGGCAGCTTGCCAGGACTGTTCTGCGTAAGGCCTCTGGCAAGAAGCGGCACCTGGATCCTGCGCCCTCCCTCTTTGCTGAGGAGGATGAGGGAATTGATGCCCTGGGTGGCCGTTACTCCCTAGAGGAGGGGGAGCTTTTCCAGGACTCTGACTCCTCTGGGGACCAGCAGGAGGGGGTACGACAGTGACCCTGGGTCTGCGTCTGGGGAGGACTCATGGTTCCCCGATGACACTGATAGACTGTTGTCTGACATTTTTGAAACCTTGCACATTGTCCCCCCTGAGGTGGCTAAGAGGAAGCAGGGTGAGCTCTTTCGTCCTGATAAACAGCGTCTGGAGTTCCCTGAGCAGGGCCATTTCACTAATATGGTGCTCAAGGACTGGGAACGTCCTAGTAGATTACCCGCGGTGCCCAAGGGGTTGGATAAGAGGTATTCCTTTCCTGCTGACCTGGTCAAGCGATGGTCGTGTCCCCCTGAGGTGGACGCTCCTGTTCTAGGGCTGTCCAACACCTCAGTCATGCCTTCCCCTGACACTACTACACTGCGGGACAGTGAGGACCGACGTATGGATCAGCTGGCCTGCCATGTTTTTACTTTTGTGGGGGCTGTGCTGCATCCGGTCTATGCCTCTGCCATTACAGCTATTGCCCTTAAGAAAAAGCTCAAGCGTCTCACTGATGGCGCTATGGCTTGTAGGAGGGGGGAGGATTATAGGGCCCTCTTGCTTTGCTCTGATTTAGTTGCCTTGGTCCTTACTGCCATGGATGATGTGGTCCGGCTGGGTGGTAGGGCCTCTGCCCTCTTGGTGGCTATGCACCGCTCTGTTTGGTTGTGTCAGTGGGCAGCTGACGCTGCTGCTAAGAAGGCTCTCACTGGCCTCCCTTTTGCGGGGCTGTGGCTCTTTGGGGAGCGTCTGGATGTTCTAGCCAAGGATGGTAAGTTACCTCAGCGTAGGAAGCAGACTCGGCCCTTTCGGGGGCCCTTCGCTTCCTTCCCCTCCTTTCGTGCTTCCAGAGGAGGTCGTGGCTCCCTCTTCTCGGGTAGCCGAAGAGATTCTTGGGGCCGTGGCAGATCCTGTGGTCGTCCCGGTCTCTCCTGGGGTTCCAAACCCCCTCCTAAGGTCCCTCAGGCATGAGGAGGCGCCCTCACCCATCCGGGTGGGGGGGGGGGGGCAGCTTCGTCTCTTTGCTCACGTCTGGAGGCTCCGCATCTCAGACCGGTGGATTCAGGAGGTGGTGTCCTCCGGTTACAAAATAGAGTTTGCAGCTTGGCTGCCCCCAAGATTCATCAGATCCCGGATGTCTCAAAACCCTCTGTAAGCTCAGTTCAGTTCAACGCCTGTTTGAGTCAGGAGTCAGGGGTACTACTCCAATCTTTTCACGGTCCCCAAAAAGGACAGGTCTTTGAGGCCCATCCTGGACCTGAAGGGTCTCAACAAGTTTGTCAGGTTCAAGCACTTTCGCATGGAGACGCTACGCTCGGCTGTCAGTACCTTTTGCCCGGTCGACTTCATGACCACCGTGGACATCAAGGGTGCCAAGGTGCTGGCGGGCGTGATGGCTCTGCTGCGGAATCAGGGCATTCGCATCCTCCCTTACCTGGACGACATTCTGATTGCGGCTCAGTCTCTTCATCAGGTCGAAAAGGAGACTCAGGTGGTGACCTCCACTCTCGAGTCCTTCGGCTGGGTGATCAACTTTCCCAAGTCTTCACTGTCTCCATCTTTGGTGAGGTCCTTTCTGGGCATGACTCTGGATACCTCTCAGGTCAAGGTATTCCTGCCTCAGCAGAAAGTGGAGGGCCTTCAGAAGCAGGCACGGGCTCTGCTCTTGTGTCCTCGTCCCTCCATCCGGCAGGGGATGCAGTTAGTGGGCCTGATAGTATCCTGCTTCGAGGTGGTCCCCTTTGCTCAGTTTCACATGAGACCTCTTCAGTTGCACCTCATTTTGGGATCGGGACCCTGTGTCCCTGGATCAGGATTTTGCTCTGTCCCCCCTGGCCAGACAGTCCCTCTCGTGGTGGCTGGACTCAGGGGATCTTCCAGTGGGCAGGACCTTTCTGCCTCCGTGCTGGGAAACTCAACACAGATGCCAGTCTGACCGGTTGGGGGGGCTTTTGGAAGTCTCTGAAGTTCCAGGGTCGGTGAGGCCCATGCTTCCATCAATGTCCTGGAACTGAGGGCGGTCAGGTTGGTTCTTTGTCAGCTGACCACACACCTTCGGGGTCAGGCTGTTCAGATCCGCTTGGACAACCAGACGGCGGTTGCCTACATTAATCATTAGGGAGGGACTCTGAGCAAGCGAGCCCTCAAGGAAGTGTCCCTGATACTGTCTTGGGCGGAAGAGAATGTCCCTTGCATCTCGGCGGTTTACATTCTGGGGTGGAGAACCAGGAGGCAGACTTCCTGAGCAGGGGGACGTCTCGGCTGGGGGAATGGTCCCTCAGCAACAAGGTTTTCCACTCCCTGTGTCTCCACTGGGGTCAGCCGGATGTGGACCTGTTTGCGTCCCGTCACAGTCACAAGCTTCCAAGATTTGTCTCCCTGTCGCAGGACCCTCTGGCCTTCGCCACGGATGCGCTAGCGATTCCTTGGGCGGAGTTTCGGCTTCTCTGTGTTTCCTTCTGTTTCCTCTGCTGGGCAGGGTGCTGTGCAAGATAGCCCGGGAAGGGGTACCAGCCATTTTGGTGGCCCCCTGTTGGCCAAGAAGGGTGTGGTTCGCAGACGTCGTGCAGTTGGCAGTAGATCAGTATGTCTTGCCCAAGGATCCAGATTTTCTCACTCAGGGACGGCTGTGCCATCCCAATTTTACAAACGCTGGCTTTAACGGCTTGGCTGCTGAAACCTCCATCTTGATGGATAAGGGGTTACTGGCCTCTGTTGTGGATACCATGATTCGGGCTAGAAAGAAGTCCTCGTCCTTTATCTACTACAGGGTCTGGCATGCTTACATTGCCTGGTGTGAGTCCAAGTCTCTTCCTTGTCGGGTGTTTTCTATCCCCAGGATTCTGGAATTTTTACAACATGGTTTGGATTCGGGCCTTCAACTCGGTACCCTCAAGGGACAGGTGTCGGCTCTGGCAATTTTTTTCCAAAGATCCTTTGCCAATTACCGGTTGGTTAAGACTTTTTTTCCAGGGAGTTACTCATGTGCGTCTACCTCGTAAGCCTTTGCTACCAGTCTGGGACCTGAATCTGGTGTCTGCTCTACAGGGTCCTCCCTTTGAGCCTATCCGTGGGGCTGCTTTGCCCATTCTGACTCCTAAGGTGGCCTTTTTGGTGGCTATCACTTCTGTCAGGCGAGTTTCTGAGCTGGCGGTGCTTTCCATCAAACCTCCTTATTTTGAGAGGCGTCAGGATAAGGTGGTGTTTCGGCTTAATCCGGATTTCTTGCCTAAGGTTGTGTCTGCTTTTCATCGCAATCAGGACATTGTTTTGCCTTCATTGTGACCTAATTCCAAGGAGTGGACACTGCATACTCTGGATGTTGTCAGGGCTCTGAAATTTTTACTTGGTTGCTACTGAGTCTTTCAGGAAATCTGATGCTCTTTTTGTTTCTCCTGCTGGACCTAGGAAGGGTTTGCCTCTGGCTAAATCCACTATCAGCAAGTGGATCCGTCAGGCGGTGGTTCAAGCCTATTTTGCTAAGTGGAAGGAACCTCCTTTCCGCCTTACTGCTCATTCCACTCGTGCTGTTGGGGCGTCTTGGGCTTTTCAGCACCAGGCTTCTGTTGAACAAGTTTGTAAGGCCGCTACTTGGTCTTCTGTTCATACTTTTTCCAAGTTTTACAAGGTTGATGTTAAGGCCTCAGCTGATGCTGCTTTGGCCGCAAGGTACTTCAGGCGGTAGTGACTTGAACTACTGGCCGTTACTCTTTGGGGATCCCACCCTACCTTATGGACACTGCTATTGGATGTCCCCATACGTAAGCAGGCCGTGCCATGCAATGGGAAAAAGACAATTCTGTGAGTACTCACCTGTAGAATTGCTTTTACCATGCATGACACGGCCCGCTTCACCCACCCTTGTTATCGTTATTCTTGGTTGCCTCTTTATGGTGATTGATCCAAGTTAGTTGGGGTTGTTACCTTCTTTTACCTTTTTTACCTTTATCTCCCGGCTTCTTGCATAACTGCTTGTCAACACTGGGGGAGGTCTATTGATGGGAGGAGCCACAACTCTTCTGCAGTGCACTGCGCCACCTTGTGGCGGAATATCCCATACGTAAGGACTTCTTGAAGCGGGCCGTGCCATGCATGGGAAAAATACCATTTTGTGAATACTCACCTTGTAAAATGGGTATTATGAGTATGTCACACACCCCCGCTTCAAGAATCCATAACATGTGGGTAATATCGTCCTGAAGAGGGCGTTCCTGCAGAGATGATAGCAAAAGAAAGCCCCTCCCTGATCCATAAATACCTGGGACCTCCCACTCACTACCCAGTATACAGAAGCAGTAAGGTAAGGGACCAGGAAGAGGCAAATATAAACAACAACCACGCAAAGTTCGCAATAAAGAGGATCCTGAATACAAAAGGGCGGGTTGAAGCCGGGGTGTGTGACATACTCATAATACCCATTTTACAAGGTGAGTATTCACAAAATGGTATTATTCTTAGTATGTCACACACCCCGCTTCAAGAATCCATAACATGTGGGACATCCAACAGCAGTGTCCATAACAAGGGCGGGGATCCAAAACTAGGCAACAATGCATAACCTTAAACCACAACAGCTTGCAAAACTTTGCGGCCAAAAACAGCATCCGCTGATGCCCGAACATCAACCTTGTAAAACTTGGAAAAGGTGTGAACAGAGACCAGGTAGCGGCCTTACAAACTTGCTCAACAGAAGCCCGGTGCTGAAAAGCCCAGGACTCACCAACTGCACGAGTAGAATGAGCAGTAACACGAAAAGGGGGACTCCTCCCCTTGGCAGAATAGGCCCCAATGATGGCCTGACGAATCCATTTACTAATGGAAGATTTGGCAGGAGCCAAACCTTTCCTAGGCCCGCAGGGCACCACAAAGAAAGCATCAGTCTTACGAAAGGAAGATGTAACCTCCAGATAATGTTCCACAACACGAACTACATCCAAGGAATGCAATGCCCTTTCCTTGTCGTCGCTGGGATTTGGGCATAGAGAGGGCAAAACAATGTCCCTGATTCAGATGAAACTCCGAGACCACTTTAGGAAAGAAAATCCTGCTTGAAACGAAAGACAACCTTGTCCTGATGTTTCTCGAAGTACGGAGCTGTAATGGATAAAGCTGCCAACTCAGAAACACGCCTAACCGAAGTGATAGCCACCAAAAAGGCCACCTTTTGCGTAAGAGAAGACAAAGCTATCTCATTCAAGGGCTCAAACGGAGGGCCCTGGAGAGCAGAAAGAACCAGGTTCAAATCCCAAACTGGAACAAAAGGCTTCCTAGGAGGCCGAACATGTGTAACACCTTGGAAAAAGGTCTTGACTAAGGGATGAAGTGCAAAAGACCTTTGGAAGAACACCGCCAGGGCAGAAACCTGCCCTTTCAATGTACTAAGCTGGAGCCCCAGATCTAGACCATGTTGGAGAAACTCTAAAATTCTAGGAATGGAGAACTCTCGACAAGAGAGACCTACTTTCACACCAATCAATATAGGCCCTCCAAGTCTGTAGTAAATAGAAGAGGAAGAGCGCTTCCTGGCACAGATAAGAGTCTGAATCACCGCGTCAGAAAGACCTTCTTCCTTCAAGATGGCGGTTTCAGCAGCCATGCCGTCAAAGCCAGCGATGGTAAATTGGGATAGCGCAGCCGACCCTGGGTGAGCAGGTCCGGCAGCAGAGGCAGGGCGAACTGATCCTCTGCCAGTCTTACAAGGTCTGCGAACCAAACTCACCTTGGCCACCTTGGGGCCACCAGAATTGCCGACGCACCATCCAAGGCCAGTTTGCGCAGCACTCTGGCTAGCATTGGGAACGGAGGAAACAGGTAAAGGAACCCCAGATCCCTCCAGTTTAGAGACATGGCATCCACTGTCAGAGCCAGAGGATCTTGCGAGAGAGACACAAAGACTGGAAGCTTGTGATTGTGACGAGAAGCAAAGAGGTCCACCGCTGGGACCCCCCACCTGAGACATATCGAACGAAACACCTTGGGACTGAGAGACCACTCCCCCTGACGAGAGGAGGCCCTGCTCAGCAAGTCCGCCTCCGTGTTCTCCACTCCCGGAATGTAGACTGCTGAGATACACGGGACGTGGGTCTCTGCCCAGTCCAGAATCAAAGACACTTCCCTGAGGGCACTCCTGCTGCGAGTCCCTCCCTGGTGATTGATATAAGCAACCGCTGTCCTGTTGTCCGACCGGACCTGAACTGGCAGGCCTCTCAAGTGATGAGTCAAGCGAAACAGAACCAACCTCATGGCTCTCAACTCCAGAACATTGATGGGCTCGTGAGCCTCCCGCGGGCCCCACATACCCTGAAACTGGAGGTCCTTCCAAACACCCCCCCAACCTGACAGACTGGCATCCGTGGTGACTGTTTCCCAACACGGAGCCAGAAAAGATCTGCCCTTCAACAGATTGACCGACCCCAGCCACCATTGCAGGGATCGACGAACCTGGGGGGTCATCAGGAAGGACTGATCCAACGATAGAGGAGACTTGTCCCAAACCTTCAACAGATGAAGCTGAAGCGTCCTTGTGTGAAACTGTGCAACGGGAACTGCCTCGAATGAGGCCACCATTAACCCCACCAGCCTCATCCCTAACCGGATGGTCGGATGAGGGGTTGACAAGAGAAGCCGAACTAACTCCTGAATCAAAAGAATCTTGGCCTGGGGTAGAAACACCCTGGCCTGTGAAGTGTCCAGAGACATTCCAGAAAGGTCAGAATTCTGGACGGAGAAAGAGAAGACTTGGGGTGGTTGATCACCCAACCGAACCTCTCCAGAGTGGACACCACCGCTCTGGTGTCCAACTCCGCTTGGTTGAAGGAAGAGGCCATGATCAGTAGATCGTCCAAATAGGGCACGATGCGGATACCCTGACCTCTGAGCAGAGCCATCACCCCCGCTAGCACCTTGGTGAACACCCGAGGAGCTGAGGTGAGACCGAAAGGAAGTGCCACAAACTGAAAGTGCCGATCCTCCACCACGAACCTGAGAAACCTCTGGTGTGCTGGAAAAACCGGAACGTGTAGATAAGCATCCTTGATGTCTATGGACGTCAGAAAGTCTCCCTGACGAAGAGAGTGAATGGCCGAACGCAGCGTTTCCATGCGGAATTTCCTCGGCCGGATGAACCTGTTGAGAAACTTCAGATCCAAGATGGGTCGGACCAACCCGTCCTTCTTGGGTACCGTGAACAGATTGGAATAAAAGCCCCTGCCCCGATCTGAAGGGGGCACTGGGCAAATGACAGCCATGTCCAGAAGATTCTCCACTGCCACCAGGAGCCCCTGCGCCGCTAGAGGCTCCGACGGCATCCGAGACCTGACAAATCTGGAAGGGGGGCGGAGCTCGAACTCCAGCTTGTAGCCGGAAGACACCACTTCCCGGATCCATCTGTCCGAGACCTCTTGATCCCAGATCTGAGAGAAGTGCTGCAGCCGTCCCCCCACCCGCATGGGTGAGGGCGCCCCCTCATTGCTGAGCCGGCTTAGCAGCCGGTTTGGGCTTAGAGCCCCAACTGTATCCAGAACGGGCACGTCCTCTGCCCCTGTTTCCGGAATCTCCTCTGGAAGAGGGAAATGCAGAACCCCTGCCAGATCTGGCCCCCCGAAAGGAGGGGGTAAAGGCAGGCGCCCCCCGAAAGGGGCGGCGTTGTTTCTTACGTTGAGGTAACCTACCACCCTTGGTGACAGAGTCCAATGTCTCTCCAAATAGCCGTAGACCAACAAAGGGTAAAGCCGTCAGTGATTTTTTGGACATAAAATCGGCCGCCCACTGGCGCAGCCACACCGACCGCCGAATAGCCACTAGCAGAGCCGACGTCCTACCACACATCATCAAAGTATCATCCAAGGCAGTCAACACAAAGGATAGAAACAACTCGCACCGTTTAAGGCTAAGGAACTCGTTACTACCAGGACGAAGCCCGGAAGAAGTCAACAGGTCTCTGACCACAGACCTGGTGGCCAACACCATTAGCTCCGAAGCGCACACAGGCCGGATGGCCCGACCCAATGCTAGTAAAGCCATGAGAAGCCATCTGATCAATACGTTTATCCTCTCCATCTTTGAGAGTGGAACAATCAGGTCTGTTTAACACAGAGGAGTTAGACAACCCCAAAACCGGTGCATCCACCTCGGGGGGAGATGCCAGCGCTTGACCGCCTCAGAAGAAAGGGATATTTCCTATCCCACCCCTGAGGGATGCCAGGGAGCCGAGCCGGCCTATCCCATTCCTTGTCAATGATTCTATCAAAATGGCGTTGCGTAGGAAACTCCAGGCGCGGCCTGGATTCCTCAAACAATTCACCTTTCTGCTGTGACGCCTCCTCGGGAGGGGAAATATCAGAACTTCCAGCATGAGAGACAGAGCGTGAGGAGAGTCCAAGGATCTCCCTAAATCAGAAAGCTCGGCATCAGCGCCAGCAGACTGCTCATCATCCGAAAATTCTGAACCCTCATCAACTTCCCCCTCCTCTAGCTGGGGATAATCAGACCCAATCCAGATTATCTCTGTCATCAAGATCATCCACCGGCGGAGCCGGCGACAAATGCTTTCTCTTAGACGGAGCCTTACGGGCGACCGAGCTAGAGAGCATTTTCTCAAGGCTAGCCAATCTGGCACACATCTCGGATTGCAGATCCCTGCCCATGACCACGTCACACGGGGCACGAGTCAAGGCGGGAGGGGGAGTTGAGGTGGCCGGCTGTGCTGACCCCGACGCTTGGGGTTCGGACTGCCGCGTAATAGTTTTGCTGTGCACATGGTATACACAGTAAACACATCATCCCCAGTAATGGAAATCCCACACAACATACACTTTTTGGGATGCCCCGAAGGGGGTCCCCAGTATCCGGGGATGCCTCCATAAGGTGAATTTTGAGTGGTCGCTATGACCCAGGGAATTACGCCAGTTAGACAACCCGGGATGCCCCTTTAATGTCCCGAGTGGGAGGATTTGTGATGCTAAAATGGACCCAGGGACCCAGGATCAGGAGAGACCTTCCAATACTACAGAAGATCCTCCTGGATAACCTTCACCTAAAAGACAGAGAGAGACCCATAAGTCCCTACAATAAGACTTAACAGAAAAGAAGAAATAAATGAGGCCCACAGGGCCACTCACAGACGCTGCGGTGAACGATCCGCCTCAGAACAATGGCGATCTCTGAGGTGAAGTGAAGAGAAGAAGAACGGCCGTGCCAGGGGCGTGGTCTGCGCAGCCCGCGCAAAGCTGATCTGTGCCCCCTTCTGCCTAGTAACAGGGAGCTGCCTAGTAACAGGGAGCTCAGCTCCGCAGCGGCGCCAGTACAGAGGAGGGCGGAGCCGCGGCGACGCGCCGAAAGCCCGGCTCCGCCCCCCCCTTCCCGTGTGAATGAAGCGTGAGGGAAGAAGTCCCTCACGCACCAGCCCAGAGACCGGCGCCGCCGACAACCGCGGCGCCGGCTGCCATGACAACGGGTGCGTCCGCTTTCATTAGCGGAGCACCCGCCCCCGCTCGCTGCGGCGAGGAATGAAGGAGAGAACGGGGGCTGGCCGCGGCAGAGCGCCGAGTGCCAGCCCCGCCCCCCCAAAGCGCGTGAGGTAAAAAAATCACCTCACAGACTGAAAAACCCCGGCACCCGGCTGCAATGACAGCCGCGGTGCTGCCACATAGTAACAACAGAATAACACATTGAGGAACTACTCCCAGATACACACATCAATAAAGAGAAAGTGAATAAAGCTAACCCCTATGAGAGGAACCCCCAGCCCCCATAGTTGGTAAAGGGAAGGGCCCCCCCCCAGGGGAAAAGTCAAGGGACGGGGCATCCCAAACCGGGATCACCTACCCGGTATGACCGCCTACCCTCTCTTTTAGGGTCTCACGGTGGAGCTCTGCTCCTCAGCACCAGAGGTGCCAATGTACCCTCGCTCGGGGCCAGCAGCCAAGACTGTGGAGGCATGTAATATGAGGTAAATTTTGGGACAAACAGGGGTCCGAGCGGAAATAAACAAAATAAGAGGCCGGGAGTTACCCCGGCTACCTGAAATCCCCCTGTGCAAGGAGGAGCCATCATCTTCTGACTTGCTCGCCGTCTGCAGAGATGGAAAACTGGGTAATGAGTGGGAGGTCCCAGGTATTTATGGATCAGGGAGGGGCTTTCTTTTGCTATCATCTCTGCAGGAACGCCCTCTTCAGGACGATATTACCCACATGTTATGGATTCTTGAAGCGGGGTGTGTGACATACTAAGAATAGTAATTCTACAGGTGAGTGCTCACAGAATTGTATTATTATACCTCAATTACTTTGCACATATGTATCTTGATTATCCTTGATCACTTTAAGCACTTTGTGTATGTTTTGTATTTTTTATGCAGTTGCACTTTGCACTTTTTTGGGGGGGATAAATAGGACCCAGTCAGTTATTATAAGTAAGTTAAAGGGAGGAGCGTGTACATGGTTAGTAACGCGTCTCCTCGTGTCTCCGTCAGACGGTCACCTGAACCCGGAGGTGGTGAAGTACCGGCAGCTGTGCGTGAAGTCTCAGTATAAGCGCTACGTCTCCTCCCAGCAGCAATACTTCCACACGCTGCTCAAGCAGATCCTGGCCTCAGGAAGGTGAGTGGTGGCGCGCGCCTGTCCTCTGATCGGGGTGGGGACGGGTTTAACCCCGCTTACCCGTGTCTCGGCTTTGCAGGAGCTGCTGGAAGCCGCCAGGAAGAACGGTCCGGACCTGGCGATGAAGAGGAAGCCCGCCTCCCCGCGCAACGCCTCGGAGGAGCGGAGAGACGGGCGCAGCGGCGCTACCTGAAGATCTTACGGGAGGTGAAGGAGGAATGCGCAGATGCCACGCTCTCCTCTGAGGAGGAAGGTAAGAAAAATCCAGAGGCTGCCACGCCCCCGTCATTTCCGGGGCGACAAACCTCAGATACTGGACCATGGCAACTGTTACTACGGTAACGAGGAAAATGAATGATGTGCCAGGCTTTACTGTGAACAGACATATCTCATACAGATTAGGAATCCCCAGCATCCTCTGAGGGGGGGAAAAGGGGAGGAGGGTAAGAGGCCTGAGGGGGAGAACGGGAGATGGAGGAAAAGGAGGGAGAGAAGGGGACAGGGATGGAGAGGAGGAAGAGGAAGGAAAGGATGGAGAGGAGGAAGAGGAAGAAAAGGATGGAGAGGAGGAAGAGGAAGAAAAGGATGGAGAGGAGGAAGAGGAAGAAAAGGATGGAGAGGAGGAAGAGGAAGAAAAGGATGGTGAGGAGGACAGAGGAAGAAAAGGATGGAGAGGAGGAAGAGGAAGAAAAGGATGGTGAGGAGGAAGAGGAAGGAAAGGATGGAGAGTAGGAGAGGAAGAAAGGATGGAGAGGAGGAGGAGGAAGAAAAGGATGGAGAGGAGGAGGAGGAAGAAAAGGATGGAGAGGAGGAGGAGGAAGAAAAGGATGGAGAGGAGGAGGAGGAAGAAAAGGATGGAGAGGAGGAGGAGGAAGAAAAGGATGGAGAGGAGGAGGAGGAAGAAAAGGATGGAGAGGAGGAGGAGGAAGAAAAGGATGGAGAGGAGGAGGAGGAAGAAAAGGATGGAGAGGAGGAAGAGGAAGAAAAGGATGGAGAGGAGGAGGAGGAAGAAAAGGATGGAGAGGAGGAGGAGGAAGAAAAGGATGGAGAGGAGGAGGAGGAAGAAAAGGATGGAGAGGAGGAGGAGGAAGAAAAGGATGGAGAGGAGGGAGGAGGAAGAAAAGGATGGAGAGGAGGAGGAGGAGAAAAGGATGGAGAGGAGAGAGGAGGAGAAAAGGATGGAGAGGAGGAAGAGGAGGAGGAAAAGGATGGAGAGGAGGAAGAGGAGGAGGAAAAGGATGGAGAGAGGAAGAGGAGAGGAAAAGGATGGAGAGGAGGAAGAGGAGGAGGAAAAGGATGGAGAGGAGGAAAAGGATGGAGAGGAGGAAGAGGAAGGAAAAGGAGGAGAGGAGAAAGGATGGAGAGGAGGAAAAGGATGGAGAGGAGGAAAAGGATGGAGAGGAGGAAAAGGATGGAGAGGAGGAAAAGGATGGAGAGGAGGAAAAGGATGGAGAGGAGGGAGAGGAGGAAAAGGATGGAGAGAGGAAGAGGAGGAAAAGGATGGAGAGGAGGAAGAGGAGGAAAAGGATGGAGAGGAGGAAAGGAGGAAGGATGGAGAGGAGGAGAGGAGGAAAAGGATGGGAGAGGAGGAAAAGGATGGAGAGGAGG